>VZRH01007670.1:249380-410015 GCA_013397555.1 Urocynchramus pylzowi | reverse complement strand
TTCCTTCCTTCCTTCCTTCCTTCCTTCCTTCCTTCCGAAGGAAGTTGTACCTCCTGTTCCATGTCCCTCTTTCTGGAGCAGGACCATGACATCCAGGACTGGCAGAGATTTCCTCCATCACTGCATTCAGACTCCTGCTTTCTTCAGCAAGCAGATTAATTATTTTTTTCATATTGGCTATTGAAGTTGTTATTATTATCATTTAAGCATGTGTGATATATAATTATGCAATTAGGATAGTAATGACATTAATAATAGACACTATCACACTGCCATTTCCCCTTCCATGCCTGGTTGAGAGAAATGAGGCAGGTTCTGGATGAGAGAGGAGGGAAAGAACAGACCTGGCTCTCTTCCCCTTTCTCTGCAAAATCCTGTGTTACAGACACTTCTGGCTGAGCTTGGATTTTCCACCCTAAATCCCATTAAGCCCCTGATCCCTCTAGCAGGGAGCAGTGGTGACACCGTTTCCCGGGGCAGCGGAGTGGCAGCTGGGAGCTTCAGGCCTGGGGTGTGGAATCAAAGCTTTCTCTCTGGGTGTAGGTAATCCAAATGGGCACCATTCCCTTTTGTTCACCAACAGGCCAGAGGAGGCCAAAGCTCAATTATTTTACTGGGCAGGGTTTAAAAAGAACTAATAATAGATATACTAATAACACATCTGGACACTATGTCATGATTTAAGAGTGGGACTCTTGGCCATGTGAAAATTTCTCTGTTGCCTTTCTCTATTTGAAGGATAGTTTATGCATTTGAAATAAAAATTAAAATGCTTCCTGCTAGGAAAGAGGAGTGCAGAAACCACAAGAATCCCAGCAATTCATCCTTCCCTTCACTGCAGCAATGGGTGGTTGTCTCTTAAAACCTCAAATCTCACTTGGGGCTGGGAGGAGGACTTGAAGCCATCCCTGGAGAAGGAGACATCCATGCTACCACCCCCACTCAGGAGGTTGCTTGAGGGCATGTCTGAATGAAGACCTAAATCCTGCATTACTGGAGCTCCATAAGAAGCTGGGAGTGTTGTTCTTGGATCATTTGTTGTTCCTACACATGGTGATGGGCTTCACCTCCCAGCTGAAGGTCACTCTGGCAGCCACACATCACATATGCCAATTTACATTCAGGCCACTGGGGGATGACAGATTATGGTAAGCTGAATTTGGAAATGTCTGAAATTAATGTTTCAGGAAATTCAGTTGTTTCAAAGACAGGGCTTAGACAATGAAGGAGACCTCACCTCAGTGTGGATGGGGAGTGGGGTGGGATTGATATTTCAGGCTCCTTTGTACTGGTAGCCAGGCTTCTTGTCTTCCAAAAATTTCTTGGGAACCGTGATGGAGTATCTGATGGAAGACTGGCATATTCCACGTCTCCAAAAATCTTTCCATCCCTACAAGATGCCCTTAGCCAACACCACTTCCTGACTCCTGATGGGTCTCTGGGTGGGAGGGATGTCTGTCCAGACAGCTATGCTGCACGTGGGTGTATTTGATGTGCTGCCACCAAGTGCCTTCTGATCAGGAGCCAGCTGGGGATCTATAGAATAGTTTTGGCTTTCTTTTCTAAGGCATCATTAACAAAAGGTCTGCCTAGTGCTAGAGCTGGACCTTGCCTCCAGCTGGACGTGGGAGAAAGGAAAAACGCAGGTGATGGTGGTGGCAAGACAGAAGTTACTTCAGGACAGACTTGTCTTGGAGCAACTTGTCTCCCTGAAATATGTCAGGGGAGAAGAGCTGCTTGTCAGCTACTGTTGCAGCAGAGGCTTGGGCTGGAAGTCTCTCTCAGGCTGCAGCCAGGCTGGCTGGAGATGATCCATCTGTAAGACAAAGGTGGAAATCCCCTCTGCATCCCAGCTCAGTTCAGCTTGGAAGGCATTTCCAGAGGTCTGTAGTGCAGTCCATTAGTGAGAACAGGACAGCTTTGAAGTTACAACCCCTCTATGTACTCCCAGAAGTGTCTGAGCTCCTCACAGGCCAAGTGAGCTGTGGATGTGTGCTGGCTCCATGAACATGGAGAACAATGGCTTTGGGAGAGGTCTAAGGCATGGCAGGGCTGGCCAGGCCCAGCACTGTCCAGCAGCATGGCTGTGCATCTGCGAGGTCACTGGGCTGGAGCAGCTGCAGCTGGAAGGGAATAACTGAGCACAGTGCCCTCCAGGGACTCCAACACAGACAGAAAATGTGGAAGGGGAAAAAAGAAGTCAAGTTAACATGCAAAAAATCCACAAGAGAGCTGGGAATAGGAAAAAAAAAAACAAAAAAAAACCAAAAAACCCCAGGGGTTTGGAGTTATGGGCTAGGAATCATCCAGTTGGCAAGGTTGCCTCTGCAGTGTGGGATGTTCTGGCCATGGTGTTCTGCATGAGTCCTGCCCTGATGATCAGCCTGCCCATGCCCAGCTGCATTTCAACACACAGCTTGGTGGCTTCAGTCAGTGGGCCTCCAGGGAAAAGGGAGGCACTTCTGCTGGAGAAATCCCATCTTGTGCTCCAGAAGAGTTTTCCTTTTCTTTAGGAAGAGAATGACAAGATTCAACAAAGAAGATGGGAGGCATGGGAGAACATTATCTGGAGCAGTGCTGGCTGAGCTCAGCAGAACTGGTTCTGGCTCTGGCCAGGCATGGTCCCATTGCCTTGACCTCCTGTGCCTCAGTTTCTCCATCTCTGAAAGTACCACCCAGGTGTGTTCAGATTCACTTTCACTGTGCCAGGGCCTCACATTTTATGGCATTCAGGACCTCTCAGCTCCCCTGCAGTCCCCCTGTTGGCCCTGGGCAGCAGAGGCAGAGGAGAATCTCATAAATCTTGGTGTTGGTGTTGACTTATGCTCCTTAGTTCCGTTGTCAGATAGACATTGGCAGCAGCACAGGTGAATGAAGGTGAGGTTTTGGGGAGTTTTTCTTCATGAGGAATGACTTTGGGCTAGGAGACAGAGCATGGAGAGGAGGGGGTGCACCAGAAGTGATCAGCATTCCTGCAGGTGGAAGGGAGAGGACACATGTCTGCTGGTCAGTGCTGTGCTGGCTGTCTTTGGGGAAGCAAATTGGTGCCATTTCCAGCAAAGCCAGCCTTTTGCTTTTCCATAATGGAGACAAACTATTGCAATGCACACGTTTTGCCAGGCTGACATACTCTGGCCAAAGCAAGAGCCATCTCTGCTGGAAGCACTTCCCTCATCCCTGAATGCTTTTGCTGTTCTCCTTATGCACAGGTGATACCTGGAACTAGGAGGGGTGGCAGAAATCAGAAGAGAAAGTCCCTTCTTCCTGAAATCTGATAACATATTACCAGCCCCACTGATGGAAAACCTTCAATATCACCACAAGAGTAGAGACATCAGGCACAGGCCCCTACAGGGATTAAAAAATGGAAATACGTATGGTTCAGGGGTTTTCTTTATTTGTCTCTATCCATGTACTGTTTTACTGCAATGCCTGTTCTGCCCTGGGAGCACTGGGCAGTGTTCACAGCAGCCCTTTCTGATGACTGTGCTGTGAGCAGTGCCTTGAGCAAACCCAGAAACCACCAGCACTGGTGGGTGACCCGGGCTGTGCTTGACCCGGCGGCTCGAGATGTCTTTGGTTAAAGTCTGCTATGTGTTAGCAAGTGACTGTTCAAACACAGATGCTGCCTGTGTCAAGGAGGCTTTTTCTCAGAAAGTACAGACAAATATTGATCCTCTATTGAGCCTGGAGAGCAGGCTGGAGCAGCTCAGTGATGTGTGATTGGAGCTGAAAAAGGTCCCACAGCACAGGGATTGAGGATACTAAAGGGCCTCTTATTTGCTGATCAGGCAAAGCTTGACGTGCGTCTAATCCCCCTGGCCAGTGTGGTCACGGGGGTTTAGCTTTAACCAATTTCTAATTAAAAGTGTTTACAGATGAGCGCTTTATTTACCCAGCATTAATTATAAAGGGCTTTACTCTAGCGGGGAGCAAACGAGTTTCCTGTCTGCTGCAGCAAACCCCTCACTGGGAGCTCTCTTTCCCCAGAAGGTCCATAATAAAGTTATTATAACGACAGTCTTTGTGATGAGATCCTGAGCAGATGGGGGCAGGAGAGCTGGGAGTGTTTCCACCACACAGGCACCCACCCTCGCAGGTTTAGGAGCCCTCTGTTTCCATGTTTTCTGCCTGGATGCTTGCCAGCCACCATCCAAGGTCTTGTGGGTCCACAAGTCATTTGTTTAAATGCCAATGTAATCAGATATTAAGTTATACATATGTAAAATGAAAGCAGGAGGATATTGGATGGTTTAAGATGCTCTCTGTGGTTGGAAAAGGGCTGAGTGCACAGAGGGAACGTGGGATTCCAGCTCTGCAGATCCGTGTGTGTCCATAATAAACAGCAGCATGTCTCCCAGCAGCTTGAATGGAGCCAAACACTAAGTATTATTTAATGTTTATCTGGTTTTATTTCTTGTTGCAAACCCAGATTTTTTCCCTCCACACCACACTCATTTTGACAAGATTTCTCAGAAGGAAATAAGCTAGTTGGGAAATTTTCATTGCAGAGCAATTGTTATGGTTGGTTCTGAAGAAGAAAAGTTCATTGAAAAATATCAGGTTTAACAAATTATTCCGTTTTAAATTATTTTCTGTGTCTTTTGTCTAGATTTTTTTCTTCTACATCTCTACTAGTAATATTTTATTGTGTGTTTTAACAGCCCGTAATTCTATACACGTTTGTAGCAAAAAAAACCTTCCAGAACTGCTGTTATTGAGAAATTTTGGTTCCTGGGAATGCAGGCCTCGAGATGTTGACATTTCCCACACAATTTGCTGTTCTGGCAATTCTAGTGATAGCCACCACTGCGTGCAGATCTGCTAACGGGGTACTTGGGAATAGGTGATAAGGTGGTAAGAGCCAGCTTCAGCCTCCTCTCTTCACAGTGATTCTCAGTGCTTCATTAAATATGGAAGTTTCTTGGATTTTTGTCCCTTTGTCAGACTTTTTGGTGCTATTCTTTAGCAAGACATTCTTCAACTTGTAAAAAATTTTATTTCTTTCATATTCAAATATGAAACTGCAGATACTGTAGTGAAGGGAAGACATAGAGAAAAAAACCCATATTCTATACATTGCTTGTGTATATCTATATTAAATTCAACTTTGTTTTTAAAAAAGCTGCCATGACCTAGTGCCCAAGTAATAAAATAGCTGTTCCTTTGTGGGTGTAGTGTTGTCAGATGGCTTTTCCTTAAAGCACGAGGAGCTTGAGACAGAGCCATTCTGGTGAAGAAGTGTATGCAATTGTGCACAGCACACATATTTTAGGAGCAGTCTGTAAATCAGACATCTTCTGCCTTGCATTTCTTTCATACCCTATATAGCATTTTGTTCCTGCCATGACCCAGTACACAGTCATGCAGTGCTTATGTTTAAGCCCTCCCAGTCTTCCTGCAAAACATCACCCTTGGTAATAATATGGGAAAAGAAAGGAAGGGATCCAGAGCCAACGTGAAGAACCTCATAAACCTGTGTGTTGTGGATCTTTTGGGCTCACTATCCATCAGCTGCAGCTGCTGTGCTGTGGGCCAGCTCCTCCCTGTGCCTTCCTCTCCCAGGAAGGATGCTTCTGGTGATAATGCCAGCCTGGGTGAGGATGTGGCTCTTCCTTGCTTGCACACATCTCCCTGTGCTGCCTGGGCACACCTGCAGAGAGGTGCTGGCCAGCAGCCACAAATCACTGTGTCTGAGCTGGGGCTTTTGTCCAGCCTTTACCTGGCTGTGAAGTTGCATTAGGCTGGGTTGTTCAGCTTGGCAGTTCCCCAGCATCCTTAGGGTAAACCTGTTTTCTAGGCTGGTGCCCTGTCTGCAGTGAAGGACCAGTTAGTGCCAAATTATACTTAGGGGAAATCTTTACCTTCGGCTATGATATTGTAAATTATTGAATGCTGCAGAGAAAATTACTGCACGGTCCTTCTAAAAATACCAAGCCCTGTCATAGTCATACAGACCTTCAAAAGGTTTATTGAGAGGGACTGGGAGATTAATTTCCGTTAAATATGCAATTTCCTTATTAAAAAAAAAATATGTTGTAACTTAAATGGTGCTGTAAAATCTAAGGTAAAAATAAAGGGGAATCACATGAATTCAGGGTATGTGCTCAGTGCAAGAATTGCTGGACTTGAGCAGCTCCAGAGCTGTCATTGTGCATCTATTGCAAGGCCTTCACCATTACATGAATTGCAGTGAATTGGTCACCTCCCCCCAGAGAATTGCTCATTTGGTGAAATGTGCCCCATGAAAAATACCTCAGGTATTCCTGGCAGCAGCAGATGGGTACCAGGATAGGTTTGGGAGAGGAGTGGTTACCAGTGGGATTGTGCCAAGCACTAATGGCAAGGGAGCTGTTGTGCCTGGCTGGTTTTCCTCTGTAAATACCAATGACAGCTCTCCATCCCACATGGATGGCAGGCACTCCTTACTCACAGCTGAGTGAGCTGCCTTGAGCCCCTGGCCATGACAAGACTGTAAGTGGATGAGCAGAGGTGACAAGAAGCACCATTTCTTTAGGCAATCCTTGATGTTGTGTTAGCAATGAAGGATGCTTTATTCTTACCTCTGCAGTAGCCAGGCATCTGGGCTTCTTGAAATGGGCGTGGGGCCTCAAGTCCCTGTGGTGAGCAAAAGCTCCCAAACTCTCATTCCACCTACCTCAAGTAGCTTTAATCTGATGTGGAAGGCCATGAGTCCATGTGAGCCTGTGGGTCTTAAAGACTTTCCACACCAATTTGCAGACTGTAAGTGATGGTTTTGTAAGTCCTTGGCTGTGGGACCCCAGTGAAAAAACACATTTCACAAACAGGCCCATCGTACGCCCCAAGCGTCTCCTGAGCCCGGACGGGTTTCCTCGGCTGCCCTGTGCTGCCTCCCCTCCTCCCTCTCACTCCGTACGTGGTTTCATTTAAAACGATGGTGAAAGATGTGAAAGAAGATACACATGGCAAGATGTAAACCCCTCCAGTCTGTCAGCATGCCTCAGGGAAAAAAACCAACCCCCCACGGGCAGGAGGGATGTAACCTGAGCGTCAGCGAATTCAGTATCTTCTAAATTAGGGGTTAGCTTCGTAATGCAGAGAGAAGCTTGGATGGTGATCCAAGGTTTTATTAACAGGCATGCTCCCTGATGATGGCAGCATTGAGATCTTAGCCCCAACCCGAATCAGGCTCCCTCCTTCTGCAAAACCAGCTGGAAATTTGAAGAGGTTCATAATGCTTTACATTTTGACAGCACTTCTTCAATTCAGACACCATCTAGGCATTAAAAATTGGACCTCTGGACATTCTTGCTCTGAGTAGAGCTACATGGCAAATGGATTTTCCAATATGTTGAGGTTTTGGGAAGCAAGCAAAAGAAATTTTGTCCCATGTTGGAACAAAAAAAAAGTAGAATTGTTTTTGGGTCATTTGAAACATTTTCAATATATTCAAAGCACTTCATTCAGATTTCAACCCCTTATAATGTAATAGAAAGTAGAGTCTATTTTAAAGAAAGTAATTTTGCAGGAAGAAACCAAACTTCTCAGTGGATGTATGGAAACAGACCATTTGAATCTTAAAAAAAATACTGCCCTGAATTTTTCCAGTAAAGAAATATTTTCATAATGACTATGATTTTATTTTTAAACTGTATTATTGAAACAAGAGCTTTTCTAAAGAAAACTAGAAACCCAGTGGATACCTGGTATAAGCTCTGTGGATTTCTTGACTTCTCAGGCTGTTCCCCCTCTTATTCAATTAACAACCATGGCTAAGTGCTATCCCATGGTTTTCCTTTTTTTTTTTTTTTTTTTTTTTTCCTTCTTCCCAGGGAAGCATCTTGCATCCACCACAGTTACAAATATCTCCTTAGTTTTCCCTTTTTCTGGGGGACAGCTTCAGGCATCAGCCTGTGACTGTTGAAATTCCCTGGTTGGCTTCAGAACATTTTGTGATGAAAGTTTAATGAAAACTGACGCATTTTCATGGAAATTTTCCAATTTTAACCAATTGGTATTTTCTAACAAAGAACATTTTGTCAAAGCCATTCCTGTCCGGTTTTCCTGCCTCCTACCTCGATTAGGTCATTAAAAACCAGAGACACAACACCTGTATAACTGGATAACAGCATTTCAATAGTCTAGTGCACGGATGAAATCTGAAAAATATTAGGAGAAAACAGGGAGATGGCTGTTGCTTTTGGATGAGGTGAGGGAACACGTTCCCAGCCCTGAAGATACAAGATCTGCTCTTTCCCGTGGTGTTTCCATGGGGGCTGCCACATCCCATCAGAGAAATCACCCAGGTTGATGAAATTTGTGAAGCTGCCCAGCGATGAGACTGCATTGTGAGTAAAGGCAAATTAACTGGCAGTGTGTTAGCACATATTTCACTTGTGTCGTGGTGTAATAATGAACCTTGTATCAAAGCCTGCAACACCATCTGAGTTTTATATGCCCCATTTCCTACATGTTCTGAACAGTGGAACCAATTTATAATGTAATGATTTTTCCATACATAATTTCTTTCTTATGATTTCCATAACTCGGGAGTTTTTACTACAAGTACAGCTGAAGGCAGCCTCGTAAAGGATATGAAAAGAGGGCTGGCTAAAGTGTCTCATAAAAAAGTAGCTCGAGTGATTTGCTAGTGGCTCTCTGTGGGTTTGACTGTGCCTTGGGTTTTGGGCCATGCCAGGAACCAGCAACCTGCATTCCCAACCGCCTTCACACCACCAGCCTTTCACACCAGGCTGATTGCGGGCGGGACACGGGCACGTGGGGACTGCTGGGCCTGCAGGAGAGGGGGATCTTGGCTACCTCTGCTCATTCACTGGCCAACAGGGAGGAATAGAAATTTACTCCTGCTTTAAGCCAATCTGAGGCTGTGTTGATGAAGTGGCTGGGAAAGCTCAGTGCAGAGCCAGAAGTGAGAGTACGTGCCCTGCTCTTCAGCTGGACTCCATCTCCTGTCAGAGATAAAAATAAGCTGTAAAAGCAGCTGAGTCTTAAAACGGGGTTGGAGGTGCTGTTTGCTCTGTAGCTTCGCTGGGTGCTGTTCATACAGGAGCCAGATTGTCTTGTTTGTGCTACACAAGTGGCTGGGGTGGGTGGGAGGTGAGGGTAACTCCTCCTGTTCTCTGTTGGACATCACTTTGTGAATGTTTCGGGGTTGGTGGGTACAAACCCACCAGTTTTAGACAGGTGAGACAATGTAGCTATAAAAGCTCACCTGCTTGTCAGAGGGCATCCTTTTATCTATGGACAGAAAAATATAGGAAAAGAAAAGAAGGGGTGAATCTCAAAATTTTAATCTCAGCTGTTTCAAGACAAAATCTTTCCAGTTTTTGTTTCCAGTTTAGGTGGAGTTTTAGTTTAAGCAAATTTTAAAAAGGAAAACTTTCAACACTGAAGTACTTCATTTTAGGCTTGAAGAAAAAGTGTAGTTTGACCCCAGTGAAAATTTTGCTTATGTCTTAATTCCTTTGCAGCTGCTTGATTAGCTGATGCAGGTCATTTGCCTGGTCTCTCCATCCTTGTGCAGGAGGATGCTGAGGAGTTAAGTGGAAGATGGTAGAGGCAGACAGGGAATAGGGAACACCTGGCCTAAGAAACACCAGTTTTATAAAACTGTGACATTACATTATTTGATCTCTGTCCTTCATATCTTTTCATATCTTCCACCAAGGTCAGCTTGAGAGTTTACTTTTCTTCTCACTTTACTTGACAAGCATCCCTACATACAGTTAGGCTGAAAAAAAAGTTTGAAGTTATTTTTCTATATAAGTTATTTGAAGTCTGTGCAACTCCCCAGGTCCTAGTGACTGTATATCAAAAGCGTGCCCTGCCAGGACTGCAGTCTGATCATGTCACAGGTAGAAGTTAAGAAACTGTCCATTTAACACATCAGATGATTCCAGTTTTGCCCATACCAACAAGTATCACAGAAAACAAGTTAAGATTGTGGCAGACAAGTACACGTAAATATTGCTTCCTCTTGCTGTCTCCATTTTTTGTTTCCAGAGTTTCCTTTGGAAGAGGGAAGACTTTAATCCAGGTTTTAACTCTAAGGTTGTTTATTCAGTGAAGGAGAAATTGCATGTTGCTTAGAGCCACCTTTTGGGCATGGATGTGATCACACAGTGATGGTGATGTGCTCTGGAAGCCAGTGGAGCTCCGGTTGTGCCTGAGCAGATCCGGAGCCCCAACAGACCGTGTGTGATGGGTGAGAAAAACACAAGTGCCTTAGAGAAAGTACAGGGTCCTAAGTAATGTTCTCTGCTCTGTTTAGAGGTGTGAACAGTGTGCCTGCCTAAATCACAAATTCCTCCTAATTGAGACATCTGCTGGATGCTAATGAGGTTCTTTTCCTAGAAATGTATTTCTTTTTATCTAGAGAAATCAGTATTGCGGGTTCACGCCACGTGGCTTCTGTCTCAGCTGGATAAATAGCGTGAATCACTTTTCCCTTTCAAAGCCTCTCAGCCACTCAGCTCTAAATACCCATTTAATCTGACTTTATATGTTAATAAATCACTCAGGATAATTAAACATTAGCTCCACGTGCCAGCAGAGTGCTGGGAAGGCGAATGGGTTGATGCAGTCCTGTGTCTTACAAACCCTTTCACACCAGAACCACCTTTCCTGGGGTACTTGGAGCCTGGCACTGCTGTGTTTGCTGGGGCTGAACTGGGATCCTGTGCAGGCTCAGGAGTGGCTGCTGAGTGAGGATGTATCCTCTGGGGATTAGCAATAGCTGTGGCTGTTTGCAGGATGAAGAGCAGGTCCCTTGGTGTGGTGAAGGAGGGAAAGTCCTGGGCTCAAGGTTTGCTGGTCTGAGAAGTGCCTGGAAACCTTGCTGTAGCTCAGGCTTGAGGGTACAGTTGCTCTTTGCTGAACACAGGTGAGGTCTGGACAGCTAATCCTGTGTGTCCAGGTTGTGTTTAGGCAGAGCCATGCTAGGATCGTGTGCCTGTGATCCAGAAATTCAGAAGCCGTCCAGCCTGGCACTGTAGGAGTGCTCAGGAACTGACTGTGTGGGTTTATGTGTTTCATAGCTGCCCCGGTCCTGAGTCCAGATGCCTTTGCAGAGCCACAGTGAAAGTCTGTAGGACACAGGTTTTTTGAGTTACCTGAGCTGCCCTGATATGAAGATTTACTGTCTGTATTTCAGGGTCCCAGGCAAGACATGCACGTCTTGAGCTCTGGCTGTAGCAGCCAGTTCAGTGTTGAACATGGCTTGACACTCAGTAGCTCTTGGCCTTCTCTCATCCTGCATCTTTGCCACAGGTATTTGAAAAAGGCATAACCTGGCCTTGAACTCTGCTTATTCTGTTAATGTGATGTGATGGCCTGTACTGTTTAGCATTGGGCAGTTCATGATTCATTTTTCAGAGATCCTGTGCACTCTGCTTCATCTCACGTGTCTGAAGACTCAGGCTGTAACTGTGGCCACAGCAGTGTCTGGATTGGTGTGTACCTCTTACCTCCACCCCAAAAGCTGTGGGTGCAGAGTTGCAGGTCACTTTTTAGTCTGGAACCCTTTTCTTTGATATCATAACTCCTTTGCTCCTACCCCGCACTCTTTGACTTTTCTGTGAGCAGAGATTTATACACAGGAAATGGAGAATATGACATTTTGTTTGTGCCTCTGTGTATGTGTAATATCTTTAATATGAAACTAGTTGCCACTTAATTCTACAGGCTAAAGACCTCCATTCAATGTGTTGTATACAATTTATGAGTCTCAGGTCTCCCAGACACACATTACAGCCATGTGGCAACACCCAGGTGACTAACATTCCTTTTTAATTTAATTTCCTTACATAAATAGCTTCATTAAGGATCAGTTATTTGGGCACAGAAAATGCTATTTGAATAGGTCAGAATAAGCCACTGAATTTAGGACCCTGCTACTGTTCCTGCTGGGAGCAGTACCAGACCTGGGTGTGTCACACTCCTGCTCCACTGTTTGCTTTCACCTTCAGACCAGGAATCTCTCCAGCAGAAGTGGTGGTCTTAATTCACAGCTAATTCAGTGTGCAAGGTAGGACTGAAGTTTTTACGAGAGCAGCACTGGGGAGGATGTTCTCAGTCTGCTAGTCAAGATCAGCCCTATTGCTAAGATTTCCAATTTGTTCAGTTGTCTCTCTGTGATAAAAAGAAGTTCAATTGGCTTGTGAAATTCATTCAGCACCTAGAAAATCGTTTCCCGTCTTTGACTCTCTAGTTTCATGCCTGGAAACAAATGGAAATCAATTGCTGAAGTCCTTGGGAAGCTGTTTGGGTCACCTCCAGGCATTGCTATCCTGCTTTGCCTTAGCATGTGGTGTAGATGGCTTAGGATTCATGGGACTCAGGTTCCAGGCTTCAGGCATTAAAAAGGGGGGAGAAGCCATGGAAATCAGTGAGTAGGTATCTTTTCATTCCCTGCACCCCAATTTGCAACACTTGTACTGCCGTCAAAATACTTGCTCTGTCTGCAAAGGCAGATTAGATCAAAACTCCTAACTGATCATGGAAAAATTATTTTCAGGATCTTATGTTAGGGATTTTTTCCCTGATACAGCATTAACTTACTCCTTTCACAGAAATATAATTTACATCTCAACATAAAGATCATTTTCTGAGGTAGCCAAGATTTTCTCCCCCCAGAACTGCTACCACATTGCCAGCCTCCAAACTTCCCTCTTCTGCCAAAGCTGCCTAACATTGCCAGAAGGGTGAATATTGCTAATGGCTAATGGTGAATATTGCTAATGGCTCTTTTTCTTGTAGACATAGCCTGGCATTTCCAGGCTATGTCTACAAGATACCATCAAAAGTGCACTCTGAGAACACAGGAAGATGCAAGGGAAGTTGGACATTTACACGGCTCTGCTCGCTTCCATGACGTTGAGTAAACGTTTGCAAGTGGTATAAACACTTTGTCCAGGACATGAGCCAAATCCGAACTGTCTGCAGGTAGGACAGAGCACTCTCAGCAGACACGTTGTTCCATCAATATCTATTATGCAGAAGCATCTGACTTTTATTACTCTCTGGGTTAGTACATGGGGCTCCCAGGACTATCACCCTGAATGTGTGTGCAAGGCGTAGGAATCACTGCTGCTTAAAACACCGGCCAAATGTAAATCTTACCAAACCCTTTCAAGATGGGTGGTCTTGCCTTGTTGGACACAGGCTTTTGCTTTTCAGCAGGGAAAGGGTTGAGTGATGATTATCTCTTGCTTTTTCCCATTCCATTTCTTTTCGTGATAAATAAAAAGAGCCCTGCTTGAAGTGATTGCTTTTTAACGATGCATGTCAGACGTGAAAGCAGTATCGCTCCTGTTTGAAAAGGGCATGTAATGTAACAAGCTGGCTGAGTTTCATTCCCAAATCACCACCATTCCCTCTATCAAGCATAGAAATAAATGAGTTCTCATTGCCTGTGGAGGCTGGGGTGGCCATACCTTGCTGGATATTACCTCCTTGTTCTCTGTGGGGAAAAAAGGGTTATAAAACAGCTGACACCCCCTTTTTTTTTTTTTTTTTTTTCTGATTGCCAGACGACCTCCACGTAGAAAATATGTGTTATCCCTGAATACATGTCCAAGTAATTAAATTTGTGTGGGGCTCATAAGGCCATTAATAAATTTGCTTGCCCCCCATGGGGGTCTGAGCTTTAGTTTGGGTATTACTGACCCTAAAGAATGGATTGAACCGTGTGGAGAAGAAAATCCTAGAGTCAGCTGAGCCTGTGAAGAAACTCTGAGGAGGTGTTTTGTGTTGTCTTATTTATGGTGGACACCAGTGACTGAGTCAGTGACCAGTGACAGTCATTGCCACTCTGTGGTACATGGGGATTAAAATGTGTTGGTAGGAGCTGCTGTGGAGGGCTGTGAAATGCTGAAGCCAAAGGGAAGCCTACCCAGGGAGGTCTGGATGGTTAATGCAGGTATGGACAGTAAGCATATTTATTTTCTCCAGTAATTGCCCTGTGCTGCAGGTGGAAGATAAGTCTGGGCTTTGAACCATGAGCTATTTGAAGAACAGGTCATGGAAGATACCCAGTCAAAGAGGCAGAAACGTGCTGCACCCCTTCATCCTTCACATTCAGTGTACAACCTCCCAGAAACCAGGATGCTTTCCAGTGCATTATCCAGTCCAATTTGAAATGACCCAAGCAGTGAACCAGCACTTCCCCTGGCAGCTTGTTAGGATGTTTTCTTCTCCTACCCAACTCATATTTCCCATTTCTTTATTTCAGCTCATTACTTCCTTTGCCTGGCTGAGGGCAAATGTGCTTCACCACTAAACAGCCCACAGCAATCAGGGCTTCAGTCATGTACCATTAATCCCTGGAGCACAGCATTGCTTGTTCACCCTCTGCTGCATGGTCCAGGAGAGAGTGAATGATTGACACTGGTCGTAAATGCTTATAGTGTTAATTCTTTAATATCTTGCTAATTTTAATTTGCTCTGTTCAGGTTGGGAAGGATGTGATAACAGTTGCTGGACAAAATACTGCTGCTTATCACTGCTGGAAACATGCCTCTCCTATCGTGGTTTGCACAGCCTCAAGGCATGGAACAAAAATGAAGGCTATTTTTGTATAAATAAACACCAAATTGCAGAGAGTTCTGCCTCTTTGGTGGCCAAGAAAAGGGATCTGTGTGCTGGAATCTGCTCCGTGAAGTAGGCATAACCTTTCTCATGCCCCTTATTATATGCAAAGGTTTTGCCTGGCTACTTAAACCCCGCCTCATTTTTAGAAGGCCTTTATGCACTGAAACCCTTCAGTATTTGAGCCTCAGCCTTTGCCAAGCTCTTGGGCAGGTGGAGCATGTGAAGGCCATGGGCTGCCTCACAGCAGACAGTGCCTGTCCTCATTTTTGCTCTGCTGGAATGTGCTCAAAAGAAGCCCAAAGAAGGTGGCTGTGTTAGATTCATCTGCTTCCTCAAAATAAAGCAGACACTGCTTGCACTAAACCACCCTTTGGCTAATGTATAATGTCCTGTACTTGTGGGAAAGAGTGGAATGGGATGAATAGCTCAGGTGTTGATTGAAATAGAGTTTATGAGCTGATGGAAGCTGGAGGAATCTCATTCCAGCTTTTGGTTTGGACTTGTGTTCCTGAGCTGCATTGTTCAGTCATGGCATTTCTTAGCAGATGGCTCTGTGATGCTGAATTTTCATTTTCACAGTGGTCCATGCCACACTTTTTGGGCTGATTGTGTCAGCATCGCACTCGAGACCTGGATTTCTGCAGATTCCAAGCCCTGTCAAAACCACCAAACTTGTGCCAGTATTTCGAATGTGGTGCTTGGAGTTGAGGGTGTTTCCAGGGAGGGAAGCAGAAAGTTCAGTTCACAGTGGTTTGAACTGAAATTCATTCATCTTGATGAGATGCTCAGTAAGACGAGTACCCCTTACATGAGTGCAGAGAGCCCTTCGACAGGTTTACGGAGATGAAAACACAAATGATTTCATGCCTGGCAAGTTGGATAAAGAAATCATTCTTTCTATCGCTATTTTTGCTTCCAATTTGCAACTAATCATAGATTTCCTTTGTATTTTTTAAAACATCCATTTTTAGCCTAATTGCAGACAATAAATCAAACCCTAAAGTAAGCAAGAACATCTGACTGTCAGCAGTTGCAAGCAGTTGCAACATGACAGCAAACTGGCCTGGCTATCCAAGCTTACATTAAAAAAAATATGTGGAAAGTGGTGGGATGTGATGAGAGATGAATTCCGTTGGTGACCCTGTACTTTTCTTTCCCTTTGAACAGCATCTTGCAAGCACCAGGGTTAAAGAAAACATTATTTAAAAACTAGGCAGGGAAAGAAAGAGCCACTGGGCAACATTGGCTTGTAGCTAACTGGGCTGTGAAACTTGAAGAGGTTATTTTGTCATCTGATTGCTTCGACAACAACTGAAGGTGGCTCTGATTGGAGAGAATGCTGGGGCTTGTTGGAATTGAGGTACCCCTGACATTGTGGCCACTGATGAACATGGCAGAATCCAGGGGAAATCTTCTGTTCCTAAGCCCAGGTGGCAGTAAATTGTACTTAGCAAAGCCTGCAAACCAGATACCTACAAACCCGAGGGGCAAGCCATGAAATATTCATGAAGCCTTTCTTATGAAAGAGGCTTATTCATGTGTGTGTGTATATATATATATAAAATATATGCGCACACTTTTGAAATCTATTCAAACCAAATAAGACTTTCTTAGTCACCTTGCATAAAATAGGAAAGCAGATGACTTTGGTTCTCCCTCTATTATACAGTCATCAGGAGACTGAAATAGCTCTGGAAAAGGAGCTGGTGGTGCTCTGCCTTCCAAAGGCATGTGCCTTTCTGGGGATCTGCTGGCATTTCAGCAGAGCAGCTGCTCTGGGGAAAATCACTTGCTGCTACCTTGATGTAGTAAATCAATTGGCCTTTGTAATTTATCACCCCCTTTGCAAAAATAATGAGTAACTGTTCAAATGTATCCAGGGAAAAAGCTTTAAAATACCCTGGGAAGGGCGCTGGAGAAGGTCAGGCTGTGACCATGCACTTGCTGCCGGTGTCTCTGCCCTTGCCACATATGCCATGGGAGCATTGTTCCTGTCTCATCCTGTCCTGATTTACAGCACAGTAAATCAGGACTGGTGACTCCAGGACAGCTGGGAAACCCAGCAGAAAATGCATCCCTAGCTAGTGGGCCCGAACCATGCAAAAACTCAGTTCATTTGCCAAGAATTTAAACTCAGAGACAGCAACTTCTGTGCCTGTTGTGCCTATAATCTGTCAGTTAATACTTCAGCTTTTCCACCATCATTAAAGCCCTTTCTGGAATCAAGAAAGGGGAGAGAGAAGACTGCAAATAATATCCCGCAATGTAATGTAAATGATGCAACATAAATAATAAGATTATTGTAGGAGTTTTGCTTGATGCTAGAGAACAGCTTTAATTAGACTTGCACTTTTCTTTTGAAGCAAAATCATCGAATTTAGAAAAGAGCCTTTTATTCTTATCCATATGAAAACATACAAGAAACTTTGTGGTTACATTTGCTAAAGTGGCTTTGGCATTTTCTTTTCTGAGAAACTTCTGAGCTTCTGAATGCTGTCTATATTATGACAGTGACAGAAGTATTAAATGCGGAAGTGAAATCATTGGTGATATTACTTTAATAGAGAAGAAACAGCTTATTTTATTTATGTTCGATTCCACTGAGAAATTCTGCCCTGCTACCTTCTTTTATTCCCAAAATGTCAGGTACCAGAGTGTTTTAGCCACATGCATCAACATTTTCTTTCTTGATCACAAGTATAAGGGTCTATTCTCCCTATTTGGCATCACTCTAGCCTGGCACAGGTTGCCCTTTGCACCTTTGTGAGTGGTGGAGAAGTGTGCACGGGGAAGAAGAGAGAAGGAGCTTCTTCTTTGAGAGCTTGGCAGGGCAATTTGCCATGGCTCCACTTAGCTGAATTTCTTTTTAATCTGCATTTCTTTCTGGCCCCTGTCTCCATAGACCTCAGCTGGTAAATACTAGAGGAGTTGTTTTAATGTGTGCTAGCCAGAGATATGTCAACTTGCTCTCTAATTAATATATAGTAAATTCTGCGAGAAGAAACCATTCCTCGGTGTGTTTGATGCAAGTTCACACAGAATTTTCTGTTCCCATGGGAGCTGCCCTGCTCTTTGCAGAGACATCTCGGCTGTGCTGCTGGTTTGGTTCCCCTCCCTAATGCAAGGCCAGGGAGAGGGAGCAGAAAGCTCCCTGCTGCAGTGAGAGGATGGGCAGAGCTGCCAGCTGGGGTCTCTCCTGGCTCAGGTTAGCTGTGTCAAATCCTGCAGCTGATCGCAGCGTCTGCTGGCACAGCTCGTGGGGTTTATGCTTTTATCCTGTTTTTCAGAGAAAGCTCCCTGGAATGGTGGTGTTGGGTCAGGCTTGGTGAGGGTGTGAAGGTCTCTGGCAGATGGAGGAGGTCCTGGTGCTTTCCTGGGTAGGGGAGCAGAGCTGGCTCACAGAAGTGCAGTGGAGTCTTGTACCAGACCTTGGCCCAAACCGGAAAGAGGTTTTAGTTTGGGCAGAATTATTCAGTTTCAAGAAATCCAGAATGCTTGTTCCCAGTGTTTTAAAAACCACACCTTCCCCCAAAGCAAAACCAGACACTACCAAAGAGCTATCAGATGGAGATGCTTTCCACACGATTTCCATTTCAGTGGGAAGTAATCTGTTCCTTTTTACTTTTTGTTGCTGCTGGCAGAAAAAGGGTTTGAATGAAGAATATGGAGTTCCCATAGTGTGCAACCTGACTTGGATGTGTCTACACAGAATTGGAGAAGAGCAGGATCAGGGAAGAGCACAGTAAACTGAATTTGTGAAGTAAATTCTTCGCCTCACCAGATGGGATCAGAGCTTTAAGGATCATGCTTGATGTGGCTTCAGAAGTGAATTTCCTTGCACACCTCCTCATTAGCTGCCATCAGGTACTTAGGCAGGGCTCTCAGTGGCCATGGTGATTTCCTTTCCCTCCCCAGGTATTCTTCCAGTCACATTCCAGTCCACAGGCTTAATATCTTCATCATGTTTTATCTGTGGCCAAGTTTGGCAGCCAAACATTCACTCTCACCTGCTTCTTCATTTGTTTCACGTGCACTCCTTTTGCAGAGAGAATATCACTGGCATAAGCTGTGTCTGACATCACAGTGCCTGGGGTCTGTTTATTTATCCCTTCATCACCTAGTAAGTATCTAGGACAAACAATATTGAACTGGAACTGGCACACGTACCTTTCATAACCTCTTCATTTTCTTTCAATGCCCCAGCCTTGGGCTGTATTTAACATGAAGCTCTGGGAACTGCATTCATAAACCAGATACTCAGCTGTTGTAACTTACTGTAGCTCCATTACAGTCACTGATACTGGGGTGATTTATAGTAGCTGACCTGTGCAGGAGCCAAGGAGAACACATATAAATGGTAGACATTCCAATAACTAAATTAAGCATGGGAAAATGCAGGCTAGCTCCTTGGAAAATTTTCCTAACCAGGTCTGTAAGTGCCTGGAACAGGTACCCAAGCAAACTGTTGGAAAGTTTGCCTTTTGTGTGTGTTGCAGTATGGCAGGATGGAGTGTTTGGAGAGCTAGGAACTACCCAGAAATATATTAACCAGATGCTGCACATGCCTGGGTAGAGCACAGTAATAAAATGACTTCACTGCTGAGAAAAGAGCTTGTACTGAAACCTGGCCAGTTCATGGGTATTTCTGCCCCGAGTGACAGCATTTGCTGTGTGCACCTCTGGATGCTGTTGGGCAGAGCTGATGACAGCATAAATACAAGATAAAACTTATCAAACCAGGTCTGGACCTGGCTGGTTCAGCTCCCAGTGGCCAGAAGCACATATCTAGGCAGATACACAGACATTGTCCACATCCCCACCCACCCTCTGATGGTTTGCAGCTTCCTCAGGTGAAGGCCATGCTTCTATTAAATAAGGCTGGATGGTTTTTTCCAGAGGTCTGAGAGTTAAGATATCTGCTTGCTCAGCCTCCCAGCCCATGCTGGCACTGTGCTCCACCACTGCATTGTGGTGCTTTGTTCAGCTGTCCACGTGTTCCATGTCCAGGAGTGGTGGCAGCCCTCTGGCACATCACACAGCTCAGCTGTCATTCCCTGGTATGAGGTAAGGGCAAACTTGGTTTGTCCATCTCACACATCCTCAGTTGCAGTTTCTGCTGTTGTTTGAAATAAATACAAATTCAGAATTGACTCGTGCTGAACTCTGTATGTTTTATTCCAACATCACTCAAGTAGATGTTGCAGAAAATGGAGGGAGGATGCCTGAAGGTGGTTCTTGCCTGGGCTCTGTCTCATGCCAGCAGCTATTGCTTCCATCAGGATCCTTGCCATAGTCACTACCTTGCTGCACGTTTAAACCATTCAGTGTGGGATCTCTGCTCAAGTGTCATTGTCCATCCTGCCAGGAGGAATTTTGGTACTGGGGATTTCTCATACTGGTCACTTGTGTACTGAAGTGTGTCCCAGGAGCACTGCCAGGCTTTCCTGCTGCTTCATTGCAACCTCCCGGGGTTTCTTGAAGGAGCACAACTTCTTTGGTGCCAGCACTAAACACCCACTGTTAGGAGGAGGACTTGAGGACTTGTTCAGCATTTTGTGGGGTTTGTTCAGCATTCTTCATTGAAATGTCTGCTGATGCCCAGACATGGTGCAGAGCTCCTTCAAAGGTCTGAGCCCATCAGGATTCAGCCTGGTGAGCAGCATGTGCATGTCCAGCCCCTCAGGCTGCTGTGTAATTAGCAAGTGATGCTGACCCAGTAGCACCACGCAGGGGTGTTCACCTGGCCTTGCTCCCCACCAGTGTGGGTTGTTCCAGGGCACTCCCATTTTTCATTCCTTCTCTCAGCTGGGCAGCCTGCAGGCAAGTTCTGGAATAACAAATGGTGAAAAAAGTGGGCTTTTTGAGCTTTAGGAAGTAAGGCAGAGAATAAAACATGGCCCATTAACCTGCCAGAAAAGATACATGGAAGACAAAGGAATGACTCCTAAACCACCCTGCTAGAACATGAGAATTTTTTTTCCTAAACTGATTTCCTTATGAATTATTTTTTTACTGCAAAATAACTACCAAGAAAAGTATGTTTTAGTTATTCACAGTGACCTTTTAAACTTCCAAGAGAACTGCATATTTTCTGAGGCCCCATGTAGGGCCTATTAATAATTATGCACTCCCACTGAGCTCCATTGATTAGTTTGGGTCCTATTTCACACTGTAAAATGAAAAAAAAAAAAAAAAGTCCCTAGTGTTTGTGTATGTTTTTTTCTTTTTATGTTCAGCTCTCCTCAGCTATAGATCAAGTTTTGCTCTTAGCACAGGTTTTGGCCTATGTTGATGTGTTGCTTTGCTGTGGGCCCCAAAAATCAAGGAAGAGGCAAGACTGGATGGCAGAAAAAGGGAGAAAAGGTTTGACCTGTGATCCAGCAGCAACAGAAGAGTTCAGCTGGTGAGATAAGGGGCAATGTGAGTGACAAGACCATGCATTAGTATGCTACAGCCCCGCTCATGCCTATGCTTTCATTTCTGCTAGCAAACATTTCTTTGTGAATAAATCTACTTTCTTGGCAATGCTCTGTGAGTGCTTTAGTTTCATTAAAGAGCCTGGAAACACCCCAGTGGTTCAGGCTGAGATATATAATACTGCTAACACAGATTTGTTTCATAACCCACAAACTATTAAAAATATTAGTGTCCTCTCGGGAGCTGCCTTTCAAGATTCCCTTTCTCTTTCTCACTTTCAGAGCTGGGCTAAGACAGCCAGTAATAATGCAAAGCAAGCTCAATTTATTCAGCTAAAAAAATAGATAACACTGTATTTTACTACTTCTGAGCGCTTTCTTCGTCTGAATGTTGCTTTGTGTTGCACTTCTTATCCAATGTAAACAGCCATAAAGGAGAGTTGCTGAGACAACATGTGGACATTTCAAAAGGTAGACTTTACCCGTCCAAAGGGAGATGACATTTTGTTCGTAGTGAATTTAGTCTGGGACTTTGTAATGGGATATGTTGGTCCCTTCAAGACTGAGCAGGGAGCTCCAAATCCCTTCAGGACTGAACAGATCTGTGTATGTGTTAGGGGTCTTTATTCCACCCAGCTGACAAAGAAAGTAATAACTGAAAGAAAGGTTAATGGTCCCTGTAGGGAACTCAGGAGGTGAGTAGGTCCAACATCCAAGGTGAGGGCTTTGGGGTGTAGGGGAAAAGAGGTCTCCTGGGAGCCACAGCCAGCAGGGCTGTGAGTCTGGGAGCAAGGACAGGAGGCTGGCTCCAAAACCCTCTGTTCTGTCAGCAAAGCTTGCTCAGGAAGATAGAGATGTCAGCAGTTTCTCCTTGGTGGCAAGACCTCTACCAGCTTAAGTTTTACTGTCTGTGCCAGAGCTGTGTTGTGGTAAGGAATCTGGAATGCTGATGGGGATGTTAAGAGGAAGGAAACTCCAGGAGGTACCTCAAGGTTTGGTGTTGAGTTTTGCCAATGCACTTTTTGGGGTATTTGTATGGACTTTGCCACTGGGCATCCAGGGAGAAGATGAGCCAAGGGGGACAAGGAGCCCAGAGCTGTGGAGTGTGGGTGCAGCCTTCCTGTTCAGAGCATCTGACAGCATCTGAACTACAGCACAGTCTGTTAGAGGTGGACAGAAAAGCCCATATTACAGGAACTAACAGCCCAACCTTTAACTTGGCTGTTCAGTTAGGCCCAGTGAACATAAGCTGTCATCTGGCGCCTCAGAGAGTCAGAATTGGGTGGAAATTGTTTCAAAGAGCTCTTCTTACACAGCTTCTGTTATTAATGTCCATCACAATGGCACCAAGAGGTCTCTCTGCCATCAGAGCCCCCCAGCCCTCCATCCCCATCTGGTTTCCTCTGACTGCTCACATACCACAGGCTACTTCTATCTGTTTAAGGTAGAGTGGAGGCAACAGGCTCTTTGTTTTACAGAAAGGGGATGAAGCACAAAGAGAAGCACAAAGAAGAAGCAATAACTTGCCCAAAGTCATGCAGGGAGCCACAGACAGAACTGGGAACTGTGATGTAGCTCTCTCTTTCATCCCAGTCAGCATCCTACCCGCAAAATAATCTAGTTTAGTTCTGCTGAAAAAGCAAAACATTTAAATATTTGCTTAAATCTACCTACTTTGCATAGCAACCTGATTCATGTAGAAGTTTTTATATAAGACTGGCAAGTCAGAGCTTGAGACTTTTTTTTCTGGGTCGTTTGAAGAAAGTGTGAAGAAACTTCTGAACTGCCGAATCCAAATCTGAACCAAATTTTCCCCCCTTTGAACTCTGCTTATTGCAAACTGTAATAACATTCATCCACATTTCACAGGGTATCTTTGCAGATGGGAGGAAATACAGTAGCGCTGTTTGACACAGAAGAAATTAGATTTACGTGAAATTCCCTTTCCCTGTGTCCCTCGCTTTATTTCCAACAGACCTACAGTTAACAATCAGCAGTGTTTCACTTTCAGACAGTGTGGTTTTCATTACAGAGGCTAAGGGAGTTTAAAATACTCTGGGAGCACACAGCATACATAACATCCTACCCTGCTCCTTTTGATTTCCCTTTGCGGCACTTGCATTACAGATGCTGTGCAGAACATGTTAGAGGACAGTGCTTTTATTTGCCATCATTACAAGGAGGAAATATATTTGGAGACATCTGTTCAGGCTCTTTGATTTCAGCAGAATATTAGACATCTTTGATGAAGAGTTGGTTTTGGAGCATGGTTGTGTCAAAGCCTGGCAGGCGTGCACGTCAGGGGAATATGGCACCGCAGCAGGCCCCCAGCCTAATCGGCAGGTGAGGACAGCACGGCTTCACCAGGAGGGGAATTTCAGCTCTCACCTTGTCAGAGTTACCTTTCTCCAGTGGGAAGTTCAGCTCTGTGTTGTTTTCATGTGGGGTCAGGAGGAACCTCAGTGTGGGGAGTGATCCCAAGCACTGGAGATTTCCCCATGCACGGCGGCGCGACGGTGCCTCACCTTTGCCATTGGAAGTGTAGGCATCCTTCTTTTGCCACATTCAGAGCCTGAAATAAAGTAGAAAAGTGAAGCATGCTTTTCCTAGGAGCCTAGGGTACTTTAGGAGGTGCTGCTGAGACTGAGCTGAACAGAATTGTGGGCATTCTTCCAAAGAAGTGGAAGAATTTTCAAAGACGATACAGGAGCTTTGGAGGAGCTGAGAGGGTTTTCAAGTATAATCCCTGTCTGTTGGCTTTTAGATCCATGCTTGGGTAAAATCTAGGAGCAGTTGTTTTTCTCATGGGGGCTTAGGCATGTTCACACATTGGTTTATACCTTGTTTCCAGAACAGTTTCTTACATGATGCCAAGACTTGTAATGGTAAATCGAGTGGGGTTTCTGTGGCCATGAAGGGCTTCTTCTGGCTTCTGCCACCTGATCTTTAGGCTGCATTACTGTCAGCTGCTCTCAGCCTGATGGAAAAGGGCAAAAAGCAAGATCTTATAGATAAAGTACTATATAAATGCAGTTAAAAGCTTTTTTTTTTTTTTTTTTCATTTCTACACAGTTTTAGTGTGTATCTCTTCTAAAAGAAAAAGTTATGTCTTCAAGAATTTTTGAAAGTTCTTTAAATATAGGTTTGCATGTTTAATTACCACAGGTAGGAAATACTGGAAGCTTCTATTTCTGACTTTGCAGTGACCAGGGATGTTCCAGCTCTTCATAAAGCTGTCTTTTAGTCTCTAAAGTGCTAATCTCATATATAGTTGCTTATAAAAGCAGGGAAATCATCAATTAAAATTTATAACCATATTAAACAGTTTCTAGAACACTTCTTTGTAAATAATAAATGGAATCTAACACATCAAAGTATATAAATAAATGCAATATATATGAAAACAGATATATATAAAAGTGTATGTGTGTATATATATGTATTTTTGTGTGTATATATGGAAATCAGCAATATTACAGCAGAGCAGTATGGGTTGCAGCATTCTCTGGAAAATCCTCATCAGCAGAATGCCAGGCTGAATTATGGATCAGGAAAGATCCCTGGTGTTCTCTGTGCTAAATGCTTTACAGTGGAGTGAGTTTATTGACTTTAGTGTCAATACCAGTGACATACTTGATACAGCTCATTTAAGAAATGCTATCAGAACTTTTCTGGTGATCAGCTGAGTGCTTGACAGTATAACTTGTTGGCCTTTTCTCTCTTTAGCCAAATCTGTCTGTTTGCTGTGGATCCATATTGAACACCCATTGGCCAAACCTAATATTGTTCATTCCAAGAGACTTTGTTGAGTGGCCAAAGGATTATAGATTTTTCAACAAAAGTGCAATATTTTCCATTTGAAAAATCCCCTACGATTTTCTGGGAAACTCTGGTACTTAGCTTCCCATGTATCTTCTCTTTGTCATCATTGTCAGAAACTAACTGACATTTCTCACTGACATTTTTAGAAAAGAATATTTATATAGAAACAATGCAAATAAAAATTTGTCGGCAGAAACGGGTGACATTTACAGTATGATATAGCCCTGACATGTTTATGCCACCAGTGGGAATTCTGCTTGTTTGATGACTGATTCTGTCATTCCTCCATCATCCAAGTAGACCCGTTCAACTCAATACAACTGCTTAACTAACATCCCCAGTCTCTCTCTGGTGAAACTTATGTCTGGGAAAGGAGGTGGAATGAATCCCAGTGTTGTGGATAATGAGCAGTGGTGTTGACTGACTGCAGTGTGATGAACCTCCGTCAGCTCCTTGGTTAGAACTGCCAGGTTTGAACTGCTGAGGTGCTGCTTCATGTCTTCCCATTCAGAGGAATAATGAATTCTTAATCTCTATGGAATAGTGACAAAGGATGCTATAGGACATTGCAACTGCAGGGCTGTCAAAGTCCAGCTCTAGAGATTAAACTGTCCTTTATGCCAAGGATTAGCACAGGTCAATGAAGAAGTCAAGATCTAGAGGTGGGTGAGAAAAAAAAGTGTTGGTCCAAAACAATTCAGAAAAGGTCAAGTTGATGTTCTTTGGCAGGTGCTGAAGGTTGCAGGGCTTTATTTTCATGTTGCTTTCAGTAGAGAGAACTGTGTGTTCAGCCACAAATTTTGAGAGGAATTAGGTTTGCTGCTTTTGACTGGCATGTGTTCTGGGAAGAAAAAGAGGAATAATTTGCAGGTGTCAAACTAGTTAGGGCAGCCAGGTAGCTGACAGAAAGAAGTACCCCTTTCAAGCCAACTTCTAACAAACCCAACCGCTTGGTCTATAAAGTAACCCACAATTCCTAGTATGCTAAATTTTATAGCCCTTAGGAAAAAGAGAAACACAAACACAGGAAGGGAGGAATGCCACAGAAACTGTTTTGTTAGAAGGAGATTGGGTTTCTCTTCCAATGCAGTGTTCTGTATTTTGTTGGTTAGTTTTGACTCTTTTTCTTTTTTCTTCTCCTTGGGGTAAATGGCACATGTAGCTGGTTTTGTTTTCTACATGCCAGGTAGTAATTAAAATTAGCAATCTGGTAATCAGTACCTTGGCCTTGGGCACTAGAAACAGATGTACTAAATAATGCCAAAAGTTGTTTCAAACCAAAGGAGGCTGATGTGAGGAGCTGTGCTGAGGCAATTCTGCTGAATTCAGTGCATCCAGTTGACTCATGTGGGAGGGGATGAAGCCAAACATTTCAGTCAGTTCTTGTCACCTATTGTCCCTGGCAGAAGGTAACAGGTTGTGTGAACTTTGTCATGACTTGGCCTAAAATCGTATGAGTGACATCTTCTGATCAAGGTCCTGTCCCTGCAATCTGTCTGTGGAGATGAACCAAGCCACACACAGTGCAAGCCACCTTCTGCTGATCAAGTCACCTTTCATTTAACTCTTCTTCAGTTCAGCAGTGGGTGAAGCACTGAGGAGATTTTGTTTCCTTGGGAGAAAGTCTAATTGTCATTAGCTTCACCTCACTGAGGAGAGAGAGTGGAGGAAGAAGCACAAGCCCCACCTTCCCATCCTGTTCAACATCTTCTCCTTTCTTGAGGAGGAAACAGGAACAGAATCAGCCCCAAAACACCTTCAGCAACAGGAATTCACACTAGGCAGCCTCATACATTTATCACCCCTGGAGGAAAGCCTACAAAGGGACCCAAATTTGATGTTCACCCTGTATTTCTCCTGCTGCTGGATTCATGCAGAGGCTCATGGCATGGGCTTAATCTGCACATGCAGTGATGGCTGTGAGGAAAACTGCTGTCACCCAGGGATGGCATTATCCCTCCACCCCCTGTGGCACTGATGTCCTCCCCACTCCCTCCCCAGGAGATGAGAGCTGCTCCAGTGAGGCTAGCCAGCACTAAAACCAAACTCCACTTTTTTACTTCCTGTGTTCCAGTACATGAGAGTGGGCATTGGCTGTCAGGCAACTGTGGTCTCAGCGGATTGTGTTTGTGGTGAGGCACTTGGGATTCCTGATTTCTAGTTCTGGAGCTGCTGTTTGCTTGGTGTGTGGCCTTGGAAGACTCACTTAGCTCTGCAGCACAGCAGTTTTTCCTTCTGTTGGACGGGGAAGTGACACCTGCCAAGCTGCAGCTGGGATAAACACTAGCATCCTGCTAAGGAGTAGAACCTGTTACACTAGCAGCTAAGAGGGAAGACACTAAAATAAAGTGAATAATAATGTGAATCCTGCAGCAGTTACTTTCTATCTCAGATACAAAGATGGAGTTGTTCTTTGAAAAGAAGGTGTACCATCAAATTGCACCACCCACTGAAAGCTCATACATTGGCATATTTCTTTCAGGGCAGGCGTAGGGCTGATCCAACTCACAGAAAAGAATTATATGAATACAGTGTGAGAATAAAGGGGATGAAGCTACTTGGCTTCCCCTTCCTATCTCTGCTACTCAGAGCTCTGCTCAGAGGTTAACCTGCTTGAGGGGCGCCTAACTCTGTCCAGAGCTGATTCTGGTACTGGGGATGTGCATCATGATGGTGAAGGACCCTTGGATGCTGAAGCTGCACATTGTAGTGTTGGGGAAATTGTTATTGGAATCTGTCTGCTCCTTCACTCAGAAAATTTAGGAAAACTAAACTTTGTTGAGACAGCCTCTGAACATCCTGCTTGATCAGAGACATCATAGTTTCCTTGAGATGATGAGAAGGGCTGCATATGCTGAGTTTTGTGCCTCAGTTTCCCCAGTTGTAAAAGTGAAGGTATTTTTTTCATTGCTCTAATGAGAAGGGATGAATTACTATAGCCTTAGACATTGCCTAAGCTATATCCCTATAGGGAAACTTCTTTCCCTCTGTGTCACCACTACAAACCTATGTGTCCCTATTGTTTGGGCAGCCAAGGGCACCAGAAGCCCTAAATTCCTGCTGTGAGTAGCAGATGGTGCTGCTGTTGCCTGAAGAAGTGGACCAAGGGCTGAAGGATCCAGGTTCCTGTAATGCTTGGCTCTCTCCATGCTGTGGCAGTGAGCCCAACAGATTGCACAATCAGCTGCTGCAACAGGGGATCTTTGTAAGGTGTGAAGGCATCAAGCTCAAGAAGTATATGGTAAAACAATACCACATGTTGAAATCACAATAGGAGTAAGTCCGTTTTGGCACAGTCTTCCACATGAAATCCCCTTTAATTTCAGTAACGTCACAGTCTCGGTCTCAGGGAACCTACAGCAATATATTCTGTGCCATAAATAAATCCACTTGGGGACTAATAAACTAAACTGTTGCTAATTTGTAATGTGCCACTTTTGCAGCAGTATCCAAAATTCATATCCACTAAGATTCCAGGGCTGGAAAGAATGAGGTGGCTTGTCCCTAACCACTGCTTAACTTTTTAAGTTACACTGGTGAGTCGGGTGCAGTTTGGTTTTTAGTGAGACCCCTGGGGAAGCAAGGCCATCTTAGCCTACAGTCCTTAGCCCTTGAAAAAGGCTGTTTAAATAAAAGCATACCTATTAAAAAAAATACAGGGAAATGATGTCTTTGTGACTGAAGCAGGAACACTTGTGCCATTCAGGGACGACTCTCACACTTCTGACTATCACCACTGATAAGCACGAGTGACTTTGCCTCAATGTACTTTACAGGCACAGGTGGACCTTTTCATTTCATGTCTCTGTGTGGGATTATTGCTCAGCTCATGGAGTCCTTTCTGTCTGGTTATGAGCAAAGGGGAGGGTGGCAGCTCAGCAGGGTAGGGTGGTGCTTTCTGGGGTAGTGGATCACAGCTGGTTATTGTTCAGATTGAGGGGGTTCCACGTGTGCCTCGATTTCACTCTTTCAGTCTGTTGTGTCTTCTTGTTGGGGCTGGGTTTAGATTAGGCTCAACGTTTTCCAGACTAAAAGTAATAATCCAGGAAACCCAGTGATGCTGCTTGTCCAGGGAAAATCTGTGAGAGCTGTCAGGAGACTGTTTTGAATTTTTCCCTTTTGTTTGCACCAAAGAAAGTGATGTTCTCTGTTTTGTCGCATTTGAAAGCTGAAAAATCTGCTCTTTCAACTTTCTGGGCTCATATCAACATGAAAGCAAGTGTCAGAGGACTGGGATTTCTCTCAGGACACAACACCTTTTTTCTGACAGCTCTTTGGGTGGTTCATGACTAGGAAGGCATTCAAAGCCAACTCAGCTGAGTATCCTGCTGTTATCACAGAAGCATCAAGCTCCTGCATAGCTTTGCCTCCTCCTTGAAAACCCTTTCTGCCCAGAACTGGCCCCATTCTCCCATTCTGTAGATAAAATGCAGCATCTCTCCCATTGAAGTGGCAGCCTCTCCAAAGATGAAGTTGATAGATCCTCCTGCACAAGGAAAACCAAGAGCAAATAAATAATCAGATACTTTGAGACTCTAGTTTGAATACTGTGGAAATAAAGATCTTCCAGTTCTGTCCTGACGGATTTATGGCTTGTCATGGTCTTCCTGTGTGGTTCTGGGTAAATGGGTTGCATTATGTCTCTCTTCTGTGAGAAGGGACCCCAAGATCATGTTTTCAGCCCCATGTTGTCACTAGAAAAGCGTATGGGACAGCTGAAGTGGCAGTGGGCTGGTTCCTGCAGATCATAACGAGTGCGCTGGGCAGAGCCAGTGAAATCCCTCAGGGCAGTATCAGCCAGGCACTGAGAAAAACTCTGATAGTGAAGGTCATGTAAGCACTGCAGACAAACAAAGCTGACAGCCTGAGCCTCTGCAGTGTTGGTTTTGTTCTGTATCTTCACTAGATAAGAGCTTGTGCCCTGTTGCTGTGTCCTTGGTACTGTGTGTCAGCCCTGAGATTCTGCACCATTAGTGCGGGGAGGGCTTTGCAGTCTCTCCAAAGGCTGAAGGAGATCTCCAGGTGGGACAGTTCTCCAATGTTAGCAGTTTCTCCAATTTGCTGTCTGTAAGTGAATAACTTGCATCCATCTGGAAAACCTTCTTGTATCTTCTCTCATGATCAGACTTGATCTTCTCAGAGATGACCCACCAAATGAGGTGGTTCAGCAGATAAACCAGCAGAAGTTTAAGTCCTCATAGGAAAAGTATTGTTGAGTGTTTATTGCAGGGTCAGGATCTCTCATATTAATCTTTCCTTCAGCATTGGCAACCCACCCAAAAGTAACATCTAGGAGTTCAGGTATATGGGACCTTTGGGAGCTCACTGAATTCCTGCCTGCCTGCAGAGCTCCCGAACAAGCTGCACAAATGCTCTTAAATGATGATTAAGTCAAGTTACCTCCCTGTGCCATTGTGGCAGGCCAAGGGTTGGCATGTGGACAGCTATTTACGCTTTATCTGACATTGAACTTGCTGCATCACAGTAATTTCAACTGTGGTTTGCATGCTTAGCACGAGACTTTTACCCCATTCCTCCCCAAAATGCCTATAAATGATCTCAGGATTTAATGTAGTCCCCACATGAAAATAAATTTGGAGTTGTCCACATCAGCATTTAGTTTGGATTAGGAACTTGCTTTTGAAATATATCCCTCAGCATTACCCCTGTTGCACCTTGGTGCTTATTGTGGATTCAACAGACATTCAGTCCATGAGACCAGCATAGTACTAAGCCAAAATAAACCTCCTGAAATGTATGTAATGTTTATGTCAGGCCCTACCTCTCCCCTGATCCATTCCTGTCAGGCCACACTACTTGCCAATTTAGCCAATTCAGACTTTGATGTTTTTAGCATTTTCCCCCAATCCATCTCACTCCTTACTAGAAGCCCTTTTCACTCAGTTTCACTGTAGTCCATGTGAATTGGTGCAACTCACAGGGATGGCATTTATTCTCTTGATTAGAAGCTGGGAAGTTGGACTATGAGCTATGGAAAATTGTCATTGTTGACTCTTTTGACTGTTCATAGCTGACCTAGGCTGACTTGTACCAGCTAAGTCTATTGTAATTTCATTAGCTGTATTTTTGTGTTCACGCCTATTTATCTATCAGTATGTTTTGTCCTAACAGCATTATTGTAAGGCCAAGGGATTATATTATCCAGGCTGTCTGAATTCATCACATCTTGCAATGCTTTTAATTCCTTCCTCATTAGTAAAGGATCATGAGTGATTAGCTAGAATGTGGTTGCCATGGCCAAAGTAAGAGTTTTTTGTCTGACTTTATTTGGTACACTGAGTGGTGGTAGAGCTTTTTCCTTTCTTTTGTCTTTTCTCTTCCCTTTCCCTTTCCCCTCCCCTTCTCCTTCCCCTTCATTTTCCCTTTCCTCCCTTCCCTTTTTTTTTTCCCTTCCTTACTTGCCCTTTCTTCCCATTTCTTTCCTTTTCTTCCCCCCCTGCCCCCCCCCAGCCCTGCTGGCTGGTCCTTGCTGGGCTGAAAAGTCACAAAAGCTGTTTTCTGTCAATTTGTTGATATCTTCTTTCCCTCCTAGCCTGGTACAGAACCTGCTTTTGTTAGTTTTCCTTTGAGGAATTCATGTGCACTTCAGCATGAGGTCTGACAACCTTGACCCTCCAGGCATGACTGATTCCCATTTACAAGACCACTACAAAATCCATCAGATCAGAAGTGTCAGGGAGTCAGGAAGAGCCCAGCGTGTAGGGCTGGCTGGAGCTGCTCTCCCTGTGCTGCATGACAAGCCCCCAGTCAGCTGGGCTTGGCTGGGATGAGGTCAAGGAACAGTGGTGCTTGGCAAGAGCAGGAGGTGAAGGGAGCAAAGGAGGGTTTTGCAAGCAGCCAGGGATGGATTAATTCTGCCCTGCTCATGGCCAGACACCGTGGCTCTGGTGACAGCCAGAGTTAACCAGTGATGCAGATTGAAACTCAAGGAGTTCGAGATGTCTCCTGGTGTTTGAAAGCCTGGGGGGGAGAATTCTCTGGGGTTGAGTTTGAAAATAGGAAAAGAGCAGCACAAAGCTGACAAGTTTTTTGGAAGTTGCCTTCAAAATTTCATCTTTATACTGTTTGGGAGTGGTGGTAGTGGTAATTACAACTGGTTGTGGGGTTTATGTGGGTTAGGGGTTTTATAGTGCCTTTTATACCAGTGTGTCATAATTGAGAAACAAGGTGAGTAGAGTGTCCCAAAGATGTCTCTGGGGTTTTATCCAAACTGTTTCTTCTCAACCAACTCAGGATGATTTCAGCTTTCTGTGAGGCCAGCTCTGAGTGCTCCTTAAAAATCTCACCCAAAGAGACAGAAATGTCTAACAGCCTGTGGGTCACTTCCTTGACATGTTGTCATAGCCCCAAAACCAGCACAGAAGAGGAATAAAAATTTGCACAGAAGTGAGCTCAGAAAGAATGGGAGCTCTTCGAGAACAAAGCCTCAGGAGCCAGGAGGCATCCTTGCATCACTAAAATGAGGTTTTATTTAGTTGCCCAAAGGGAGCTTGAAAAAAGAGTCAGAGAGAAATACAGTGTCTAAGGGGAATAAACCCAGGAGAGAAGGCAATACTGAAAATAAATGAAGGATCTCAATTTCTGTTGTGGCCTGTTGGAATAGACTTTGGTTTTATGGACACAGTTCTCATACAGATCTAGGCTGGAGCATCTAGGAGAGGTCTATAGAGAGCAGATTCAGCAGCTTTGCTAGCTTTTTCACTCAGAATTGTTCAGTTTTCCCCTTTGAGCTTCGGGAAGGGAATTTCAGCATTTGCTGGAAACCTTCTCAGTCACACTTCTGAAACCTAAACGTAGTATGAACTATGGGAAGGTGTTTTTGTAGAGCTTCTGTTCTAACCTGGAGACTGTTGAATTCTGTGTGGGGCTTGATCCAAGATCAATAGAAATCAGTTTTAGGATTGCCATATACTTACACAGAAATTGGATCAAAATGCAGAAGTTTCCTATTGCTCTGTCCCATTTATGTGGATTTTAGCCCACTCATTTTAAAAGAATAATTCATATCATGAGGAACAAACCACTTTTGTTGTGTTTTTATTTGTGTTTGGATTTCTTTGCTTAATATTCTTTCCTTACTGTTACTGACAAAGAAATGATGGCTATTAATTTTTTTATTGTTTTAATGTGTCACGAGGACGAAAAGTGATTCAAATATTTGCTAAAGGAAGTTTTCTCATTCAGCTAGAAAGTGGAAAGATTGGTGTGAAGGTTGCTCCACTTGAGTACTTGGGAGAAATGAGATGTCCACCATTTGAAGACCCATTCCTGTACAGTGACTGAGGTTTTAGCCCAGAAAGCAGCAATGCTGTGGCAGAAAATGCCACTCTAATTGAAGACAGCTCTCTTCTGTGACAGGCCCTTCCCATCCGTGTGCATCACAGTCCTTTGGGATGTGGATTCATAAGGCTGTGGCAAGTGACTCATCTTTGTATTCCTGTCACCCCTTCAAAAAGGGGTCTCACTCTCCTCTTACCCAAGGGTATTTATTTTGTGTCTCACTCTCCTCTTACCCAAGGGTATTTACCAAACCCACATCAGGAAAGCTGACCCACATTTTCTAAACACAGTTCTCATTACCACTGGGCACAAACTTTCTTTCTTTCTTTCTTTCTTTCTATCTTTCTTTCTTCCTTCCTTCCTTCCTTCCTTCCTTCCTTCCTTCCTTCCTTCCTTCCTTCCTTCCTTCCTTCCTTCCTTCCTTCCTTCCTTCCTTCCTTCCTTCCTTCCTTCCTTCCTTCCTTCCTTCCTTCCTTCCTTCCTTCCTTCCTTCCTTCCTTCCTTCCTTCCTTCCTTCCTTCCTTCCTTCCTTCCTTCCTTCCTTCCTTCCTTCCTTCCTTCCTTCCTTCCTTCCTTCCTTCCTTCCTTCCTTCCTTCCTTCCTTCCTTCCTCATTGCAAGTCACTGCTGAGACACATGGACAGAGCTCTCCTCTCACCATAGGCTGAAAACAGAACAGTCGTTGGGCCAGTTGTGCTAGAAACCTGCCTGACCACACTTCTAATTCATCCCAATCCACCTGAAGCCCAAGCAACTTTTCTGTATGAGGAAGAGTAAGGGGAAGCATCATCTCTCCAGGGTTTGCATCTCAGGGATAAAGTCCTATATGGATTCCTTGAGGCTTCCCTTCACATCATCTCTGCCTCATCAGCTTTTTTTCACAGAACTTGTAGAAACTTAATTGTTTGGAGAGCTGTACCCTGTCCATAGCCTGTTGTAAGAGCAGGGAATAAACACATGGAACAAGGAGGCTGCAAAACTAACATGGGGACAAATGCAGTCTCATCCCTTCAGGCTTCCATTGCCTCATACACTTTATTTTCAAGAGTAAAGAAATATGATGGAAATCATCCACATACTGCCTGTGGGATAAATGCCCAGTGATGGAAGTGAAAGAGATCCTTTACATATCCTGTACAAATGTGAACAGTAGCCCCAGAGCCTCCTGCTCAGCCTTTTACTGAGGTTCCAGTGTTGTTTCTTGGTTTGGGTTTAGGGTTTGGATTTTTATTTTCCATCTCAATGTACTTACTCAGAAGTAATAAATAATTTAGATCACAGTTATGGAATGGTTCATTTACAGTTAGATCTGACCATAAGTCTATGATAAATGGACTTCAATTGAAATGCCAGTGGTTGGGAGAGCAGCAGGCAGTGGCTGCCACTTGAATCCTACACCATCCACATGTTCCAGCTGCAGGGGACCTCATTTTATGGAGAAAATTTAGTGGGGGTTTAGCCTGTCCTCAGAAGCTTCATTTAAGAACCCTCACTAAGGAGAAAGGAAAGATGTCTAGGGAAACATGACTGAAGGAAATACCTCCAATGCCCATTAAGAAACTGTTAAAATTAGTTCTCATTTTGTCCCTTCAGTTGATCTTTGTAGTATATAGCAAAGAAGGTAAGAGCCCCTTAGTTCGTGGTATAATCAATTGAGTGGTGGAGCTTGGTACAAATCCATCAGCTTGAAAGAGTTACTACTGGATTGTACCAGTGAAAACCTGAAATAATATCACCTGTAAATAACTGCTGGGAAGGCAAATGTTTGAAAACCTCAAGGATACCGAGCTCTTATTTGCACATTTCAGTTTCAACCAAGCCAGTATTGGTCTGAGGTGAGTTTTATTGACAGGAAGCTGCTCCAGTGAAGCAGGTTTCAGCTGTCCTTGCTGACAGCAAAGTGCAGTTGTGTCTCTGAGCAGTGGGCTCTGCTAAACTGTGGGTGGTGGCATTTCTTGAGCCTCTTCAAGGAAATGCTTCTGGGTTTTATGTGCCCAGTCCTTACAATGCTCGTCTGACCTTGTCATGATCTTGTCATAAAAGGGTTGGGTTGTGCTGCACCACTGACCTGGAGGGGGACAGTATTGTTCCCTGGCTGAGTGTCTAGTTCAGAATATTACCAAGTGTACTGTTATGAATCTGTCATTATTATGAGTTAGTATATTAATCAACAAAGTGATGATACTGGGCAGCAAGTTATCTAGAATGTAAGACTCAGTGATTTAGTGCTTGTTAAAGCAACTGCTGGAGGAGGATGAGCCTGAGAATGGCCTGCTGGAGGACTTCCTGAGCCTGGCATGGCCATTTCCTATTGAGTAAACATACTTTCTACTGTTAGCCTTTCTTAATTCAAGCCATGTAAGTCTTTTGGGAAGTAGAAGGGAATCCACCAACTGTAGATCTGTTAGAGAAAATAAATAGACTGTCATCTGTTGCAGCACTAGCACATTGCTTTCCATTTAAAACTGGAAAAAGAAAGAGGCTAAAGAGAGTTTATTCCTGTTATTTTCCCTTGATTTGTTTCCTTCTTGCCTTGCATGTGTGGGTGGGTTAAGGTTTTTGTCTTGCTTTGTTTTGCAGTTTTTTATGACCCGCATTCTGATGTGCTGCAGCTCACAGGCTGTGAGGCTGGAGCAATGTTTTAATTTCTGCTTGTAACTCAAACAGGTAGTAAGTGGGTAGGTTATAATTTAGGAAGTAGGTGGAAGATAGTAAAACTGTATGTTTGAGAAATCTGAAAAATGCCCACTGCCACAGTTCCTATGTAGGAGGAGATGTCCTTCCCATCCCTCTCCTCTTATTTCCCAATAGTTTTGTAGAGCAGCTTCGACTAAAGCTTTGCTGAACTGAAAGTGCCACAGCATGGGATGATAATAAAAGAGGATGCGTGCTGTTATAAACACTCAATTATTTTCCTTCTTTCTTGTGGAGTTGTTATTAAGCCAGGAGGTTCAGAAGTTCAAAAATATAAAGGAATAATTTGTACAAGAAAAGAAAGGAGTCTATTTCACAAGCTATTGATGCTTCCACTGGGAATTAGCAGTAGCTGTTAGAGTAGCTAGGGTCATACAGAGCGACCATGCATTCTGCTCCCACTTAGGAAACCCCTAATTTTTAACTTTTTCACAGCCACAAGCTTACGTTTCTGGCAATGAAAAGTGGGGGGAATATTTGAGGACCTCTTATTAAAAAAATAAACTTCAAATGATGATTGACTCCACTTTTATGTCTCTAGAATGGGGCCCATAAATCTCAACAGTTTTCTCTTCAATGGCTACTTGTTCTTTTTGGTTGGTGACAACTTTTATTTTAAGCAAGCTCAGTGCTTAAATTAACCCTTGTGTTGACTCAAGCCTCCTTGTTTGTCTTTGTTTTGCCTCCCACGGATTGAGAAAAGCTTAGCATATGGTAACAGATCCATTCCCATTTCATGCTTGACATGAAATGTGCTCATCAGTGAGTCCCTGGGAAAGGGAGCATGCAGACTTCAGGAGATTTGCTTCCAAAGAAAGCACTGAGCTCACAGCTCTTACTGAGAGTCACCGCTCAGTCTTGACACTGGACTTCTGATAGGCAGATGAGCACTGAGGGTTTAATTTATTTAAGCACAAATATTCAGATTCACATGGGAGCACTCAGACTTCCAGTCCCACCCACTATGGATGGGTTCTGGCACTCCTACTTTGTCATTCTTTTAATAGCAACTTATAGGGACACAGCTGTCCAGTGCTACCTAGATCTTCCCTGTGTTTAGAATGAAATCCAACCTTTGCTACCTAGGAAGGAGACAGGATTCATAGGAATCTTAGGCAGCATCAGCCACTGGACTTGCCAGAAGACACAACTGAAAAATGGTTTGGTCAGGGCCCTGTGATGTCCATCAGCCTCTGAGTCTCCCTCACAGGTATGCAGGCCCTGGGAGCCAGGAACATGTGTATCCCAGTGCCTGCCTGTGTGTGGCCAGCCAAATTTGGAAGCTCTATCTTATATCTTTCTGTCAGTGACCTGTTATACAGTCCTGGGGCCTAATGCTTGTGTCAACAGGAGGTTAGATTTCATGGCATCCCGAGCAAAGCAGGAATGTCCTGGCTTATATTTGTCTCCCTAGGAGAGGAAGAGGGTGGGAGCAAAGCATTCAGCAGCTACTGGGCAATCTTCTGCCATCTCTTGACAGGTAGTGATATAAATCAGAGCCTTGAGTGGACTCTGCTTAGATCCCTATCAGCCATGATTAATTCAGTGCTATAGGTGGAAGGATAAACGTGGCTTCCTGTAATCTTAATTGTTTCCACCAGCCTTTGAACTGATGCATCCATCTGGTAGCATTTAGTTGTGAATACAAAGGGTCAAACTCTGCCCAAGACTGCCGAGCAGGCAGCAGGCGCAGTTCTGAAGAATGCCAGCTCCTGCTAGGAGTTGGTCTCTTGGTCAGGCAGTGTAACAGAGGCAAGGGCACTTAAGTCAGTCCTCTATAGCTGGCTTGCAGTATCATCTGGAAACTTTCAGGTGCCAGAGCATCTAAATGTATTAGAGAAGAGGCTGGCAAAAGGGCCTTAAGATGTCTAGGGCTGGGCCAGAGCCTTCATTCCGTGCTACAGCACATCTGCTCTGCCATTCCCAGTGGTCTTATGAAAAGTCCAAAGAGAAGACAATGGGATTGCTTTTCTTGAGCAACTTCCATTGTAATTGAAAGGGATTTTGTGGAACTTTTGAGATCCTACTATCTTCTTGCATCAGGAATTGTTCCCTTCCTCTCAAGACTTCAGTGGCTCTGGTCTGTAATCTTTGCAAGTCGCTGGCTTGTACACTCATCCATCTACCTTCAGAGCTCTGAACGAGGCTTGGCTTCACTCTGACATTCTTGTGTACAAAGCATTCCCATGATAATAGCTTGAAAAATGCCATGCTGGTTTTGTTCCCTCTTTAACGTCAAAGTGTACCTGTGGGAAATTCTGGAAAGGGCAACAGTCTTGCTGTGTTTGGTGGAGGGGGCGTGTTTTGAAAGCAGAAAGATCGCTGGCAAATGCAGCCTGCAAGGAACAGAACCAGCTTCTTTCAGCTGACAGCTCTGGAGAAAACCAGCATTGCTAAGTTTCAAGTTAGTGTGGGTAGACACTAATAAGAAAATGTAGGGCTAACAATTCGGAGGGAATAGTTTTTTGGTTAATCCCTTTTTAGTTTCTATCAGCATAGAAAGAGCAGAGCTCGCAGTCATTTGTGCCCAAAGCAAAATGTGATGAAAACAGGCAAACTAAAGTGTAATTTAGCTTCCTAAAAGCAAAGAGGAGAGGTCATCCCATCAGAAAAAAAAGAGTCAGAATTTGCAATTTAAACAAGACTCCACAAAGTCTTTGTCTTAGTAATGCTTGTATCCTAATGCTTTGAATCCAGTAAGTTCTAGTTACCAGAGAGTAAAGCCACGTTTCCTGAGCAACTTCTTTTGCAATCTATTCAATTTTTGACTCTCTATATAGACTCTCTGACATATTTCTCAGATGTTTTCATTGTTTGTGCCTTCACCAAATAATTCCAGAGCTTCACCTCATCTCTAAGTGGTCCAGTACATTTGCTACTCAAAATCCAAGCTAAGTTTCTTAGAATTTTATATTTATATTTTAAATTTGAGGAACAATTAGAGGGAAAACATAGCTGCCCTTGAACAAAAAATAAACACAGAGCAAAATTCCCCTGCCAAGTGAATTAGTAAAGGATGGTTGTGGCAAGTTAATCTGATCAACTCCCATCTGTAAAGAAATTGGCCTATAAAGCTACCTGAACCTACTCCCCATCCTACCTGGTTTATGGAAGGTAGAAAGACCCAGAGCAGGGAAGAAATGCAGATCAGATATTATCTTCAAAATGAGCTGATCCCCCACAGGTTTTGGAGGATGTAATTTCCTACTCCCTTCACCATCCCCACCTCCTCCTCTGGGACGCGTGGGCAGGATTTCCAGGGTGTCAATCATCAGGAGAATGCTAAATTACAGCGATGAGCCTCCTTGTACTCTTTGGAGCCAGCCTTAGGAAGTGAAGTCAAACCTGGAAGTAATCCTCCGTGCTGTGCTCAGTACCCACACCACTGCTTTGGGATTTCTCCTTGGACATCTTCCCTTCAGTCCTGAGGTAGAATAGTGGACTGAAGCCTCTGATCTCCAGCCCCACTGTCATGATTGTGCAAAAGGCTGTTATCCATCCATATTATTCCAGGGCAAGAGCAAAGACATTTGCTTTTGGGAGTTGCTTTTTCTCCCCTTGGGGTCTTTAGCACTTGTCTGAGCTGTGTCCTCATGTTCAATGCCTTCAGTGGCTGTAGGATTTCTGGGAATCTTCCTAGTGAAGCACAGCTGGAGAGGGAAAAACCTGCTGGACATTTATGGAGTGTTTCAGGGATTGGCAGCATGTAATTGCTTAGTTGTGTGTGTATTTACAGAGCATCAGTATTAAACAGGCAAGGAAAAAGAGAAGTGGGGGAAAGAAGGAGTTTATTTGTCTCAAATTCTGCGAGTGCATGTAAGGAGTGAGGAGATACAGGTAAAGGGGCAGAAGGTGACCCTGAGGCAGATCTCTATCAGGTATTCTCTCTGCTGCTTATGTGCATAGACCAGAATGGTGCCTGAAAACAGTATTAATTACTCTTTGTGTTATTTGTTTATGTGAGTAGATAATCTACCTTCAGTAGTATATTAAGCTGTGCAAAGAATATTCTTCTACATCCTTTCTTAGTTGGAAGAAAAAAGAAAATGAAGGTGTTACTTGAATGAAGTGCTTTCTTCAGAATTTGCCAATTTAAAGAAATGTTTTGTAGCAGCATCTGCTTCCTGGCACTAGCTAGGAGAGGAAGAATCTGGGAATACTCTCCTTGGTTCTTTAGCAGCATATCCTCACTGATAGCTGATTTCATAGGTGTTCTCTGACTGGAGTGGAGACTGTTTAGGCTAGACTTAAAAAAAACTTCAAGAAAAAAGATCTTTTAGTTCCAGTGATAATAAAAATATAATTATAGTTATCTTTCGAGACATAATTCATAAACAGGAGCATTAGATTGAGGGAGCCAATATATAGTAGAAAATAAAGTGTCTGAATTTATCATTCTGACTTTGAAAGCTAACAGAGAAGTTTGTTGCAAATAATTAATTTTATAATTTTCTTCTGGCTTGGCAACTTGACTGTGAATAGATTGCAGTTTCCTTGAAGCTATTTGTTAGCTGAATTTATTTGCTGAATAATTGATGTAAATATCTCAGTGAATAGTAAGTAATTATTCTTGGCCTCTGCTTAATTTGAAGGCAAGTGCTTGGCTGCAAGTAGATGATATTAGAAATTTGAGCTGCTGTGATTTGATGGGTAGGTCACCTTCTTTCCCTGGCTAACTGAATTTTGAGTAATTTTTATGTACCAGACTGTACCAGGGCTGCAACACTCTGGAGGGGGAGCACCAGCTTCAGCCATTTTCATGCTTTGGTGCAGCAGCTCTGGGGGAGGGAGGCAGCACAAGGGGTGAGCAGTGCACTGCCCATCACCTGTGCTTTACAAGGTCTGCACTGGAGCCCTGACCCTGAGGATATAACTGTGGATTCCCAGGAGAAAGAGAGGCTGTCCTGGTAAGGCCACCCAGGGACCTCTGTGCCCTGTAACAGCTGGCACAGATGGGGTCCCATATCTGTCCTGGTTAAGGGCATAGGTTTGCTCCAGGTGGGGAAGACCCAAAGAGAGCAACTGCCAGATCAAGCCCTGTGTATCTTAAGAGACATGGGGTACTCCATGCCTGGTCACTATGTACCCCAATGGCAGAAACATCTTGCATAATAAAATTATCTCATCTCAAGATAATGCTAAACTAGAGGAAAAAACAATAGCTCAAAACAAGTGCTTATCCCTGATGAGTTCAGCTCTCTGCTTCTTGAAGTTTTCCTTTTCTTATGCTGTTTTGAATTGTAATTTCTATTTTTTTCCCCTTTCTCTGCTGGACCTCATGAAGATTCAGCCTCCTTTAGGCTTAGGAAACATTCCCTTTTCTACAGCTGTTAACTCAGTGGTGCTTACATGAAGACTAGAAAGCTGAGACAGTTGTTGCCCCAAAGTGTTTGTCCTTGGCCAGAAGTTGCAGCTCCATCTGGCTCCTTGGAAAGTGCTCCCCTTCCTGATGGGCTGTGATTTACTCTCCAGGATAGACACATATTGAAATTGGCACCTGCTTGTGCCGATACTGCGGGCTGGGAGTTGGAAATTCAGGACAGAAAGATCTGAAAGCCATTCCTGCTGCAGGAGCAGTTTGGAAAGGGGCTGTGCTGGCATCGCGAGGTGTTAAGCTGGGATGGCTGAAGGAGTTAATCTGCTGCCTCACTGTAATATAATAGAAAGAAAAACATGCCTGTGGGGCTAGTCCATTTTACTATGTAGCTTCAGCTGGTAATTAAAAAGCAACAGTTCAAAATTAAGCAGTTATATGAATAAACCCCAAATTAAATATACCCAGGACAGGTTGCATTTTTCAGTGGGTGGATGCTTAGCGTGTCATGAAAGTATACTTTTAAAAGAAAAAGTCTCAGGCTGGGTGTCTAAACCTGGGAGTTCCCCAAACCACCCCAGAGCTTTGCTTTTCTCCGTGAGGGTGCCCCTTTCATAGCAGCTCACTCGTCACCAGGGCCAACTGGTCCGCTCCACTCAGGGCATGTTCCCACATTCCTTCTGTTACAGTGGAGACAAAAAAAGAAAAATTGAAACCCCAGAAGGGCCCGGTAACAGTTTTACTTGTGAGCCGAGCGCAAACGTGGTTTCAGGTTCTTGGGAAGGATTTCACGTGTCCCTTCTGAAGGTGAAGGGACAATGTGCCCATTTAAGGTGGAGAAAAGTGATCGTGGGCGCTGCCCTTCGGGCATCCTGCCAGGCCTCCATTTGGGAGTGAAATTGCTGAGCAAAGCAGCAGGCTGAGAGCTCCTCTGCGTAGAGCCAGCAGATGGCTGCTCTTCAGAAGAGTGGTGCAACCAAGCACAGGGATAATTTTGAGGTGAAGGCATGGGGAGCAGGGAGGTGGGTGGGAAAGAGTGATAGGAGAAGATGTATTTTCATCCACAAGTTCCCCAACTGGCAGATTTCCAGAAGATGGGAAGTGTTGTCTGAGAAAAGTTCACGCTCTGCTCACCTCATTTCTTACATGCTTTCCCAAAGTATCTGCTACCAGACACTTTTGGGGATGTTGGGCTTATCTGAGCTGACTGTTGTTGTTTCAGTGACACCTTTGAGCAACGTGCTGCAGACGCTGCGGCACCTCTGCTGGAACACTGCTCTTCTCCAGAAACCTCCTCACAAGCTTCCAGTGCCTGTGTTAGATGGGGTGTGTGTGGGGGTGGGTTCCCTGACACTGAGGCAGCATTTGGGCTTTCTGAATACAGCGGGTTCGCTCTTGGCTAGTAAGTGGTGAGATACCCCCAGAACGGGAATGACAAAGTAGAGCTGGAGTCCAAGCAAGGCTTGCTGGGGTGGTGGCACAGGGGGAAATTGTGGGGACATAGAGATGTGCAGGAGCCAGGCTGGCAGCCCGCCCAGGGCAGCACCAGATGGGCAGCAGGGCCCTGTCCAGGTTGTCCCACTGGAACACTGCCTGCTTTGTCTGGGTGAGAAATATCTCTGCTGTCCTCTGTGCCTGTGGGTTTCACATGATCCAGGGCTGCTGCTTCAGACATCCAGTGTCACACAGTCCATCTCCTTTCTCTTCATGGAGTGGGTCCATTCACACCAGTTGAGCACTCCAGCCTTTTGCCCTCATAATGGTCTTTGCGATATCTTTTATGGGTTGTTTAAAATCAAGCCCAGTTGTCAGCTACTCAGCCCTGGAAGACCTGTTACTGCTTTGTCACAAATTAATATGATGGGTGTAAGGAAAGAAGCCAAAGCAAGTTACACCATCATGTCTGACTTGATTAAAACTAATATGGGATTTTTAGGTTACTGGTCAGCATTTCATACGCAGTATTTTGTTGTCTAGTATGTCCTTTCTTTAAGTCACGTAACTGAATAGTTGAGGTGAGTTTTAGGGAGGAGGAATATGCTTTAGAACCAGTCTGAGTTCCACCTTCCTTCAAGAAGGAAGAGTGCTCTCTCATGCCAGAAGTATGAACTGATCTAACTGAGTGTTTACTTTTTTGTTTACAAGATCTAAGACTGCAGTGCAGAAGTCTAAATAGTGACACTTGGACCTGCCCCCATCACTGTTGGGCAGGGTGTTGGTTACTGGAACTTGTTGCACTTCATTGTAAAACCATTAGCAGAATTAGACTGCTCAGAGTGTAACTCATTTGGTGAAAGTATTTAGCCTTTTATATAAGTTTACTCATCAAAGTTAATCTGCTGATGTTAGCACAGCTGAGAAACAAGACTGACGCAAGTCTGAAGAAGTACTGGATGCGAGTAAATCCTGCATACAAAATCCACACAAGTCCTTCATTTAGATTGCAAATTTAACAGAAGTAATTCTGTCCCTTCCAGAGTTTCAGTTCTGATTAAAATGCAAATCTGTCTTCCTGTTGTTTCTTAATTTATTTCCCTAAGCTTGAATGTGGGCATTGACCAAAGGAGAGTTATCCTACAGGGTCACTGCTCACTCACACTGTGACTGGTTGGACATCAAGCTGAGTTACTGGCAAAAGAGACCCTGCTGATGGTGTGTTGAGGGCATTGAAATATCCTTCCATCAGTGTGGTGGTTCACAAAAGGGGAAAGGATGGAAATTCCATATCAAAGCTCTTTCCCCTCACCCCTTCTTCTGTGTTAATCCGGACTCTTAAGTACCTTTAGCAAGTAACAGAGGTCACTGCCACTAGAAGAAAAGTTTTCATATCTTACCCTCATTCCAATACTGCCTTTGCTGCAGCTGCTGCTGACTTCAGGTTACATATTTAAGCCCTTTATTGGAGTTTTATTGACCTATTTAGAGTGGGTGTGGTATTTGTACTGTATTATAGTATAAGTTTTAAAAGTGCTTTCAGGACAGAAATAATTCCATGTCTTTGTTGTCTTAATGACCTTGTGCAAGAGAAGACGTACATCTAAGAGCCCAAACTGTTGCTGTCTTGCCTGTTCTATCACATAACCCACCAAACCCCTTAACTGCTGCTCTCCAGGGTCTCACTGAACCCTGCCTCAATCCTACTGAGGCCAGGAACTTGGAGCAGAAGCAATGGTGTAGTAGGGTCAGCCCAGGGAATGTGTGAGCTGCCATCAACCAGGAGACTCCTTTTCTGTCTTGGGGAACTTAAGCCTGAGAGAATGGGGTTCTAATGCACTCTGCAGTGTTTGATGTCTAGAAATTTTGGTTTTTTATTCAATCAAAACACAGCAAATATAAAATAAAAAACAAAATTATTTTTGCCTGTTCAAGTTCATCATGGGAACTCCGCATAAGGAGAAAAGTCAGGAGGCTGAAGTCAAGCTGTTGGAGTCAACTTCAGCTGGAGCTTTGAGCATATAGGGCTGCAAACTGTGGCCTCAGCGTCCCTGCAGCTTTCCCAGCATCAAGAAAACCAATCTTAGTCCATAGGCTGCACATCAGTGGCACAACTGCTCTGCCCTGGGCTGTACCCTGTGTCACTGTCGTGGCTGAGCCCTAGGATGGGTGGTGGTTTGGGGGTTTCTCCAAGCACCTCAGTCAGATTCAAACTGGTTTATTAAACTGGTTAATTGGCAGTTTGAAAGGGAGGGGGAAAGCAAGGTCCCTAGGTCTCCCTGGTCAGTGCCAAGCCGCAGACTGTTAACTACTCCTGCCTTTCAGAAGCAATAACTGCGGATTTGGGGAACATATGGAACTAACTAGCCGAAAGGCTTTTATGAGCAGCTTTAACAGGGAGCACGGTTTGTGAGTAGAAATTCCAGTGGATGAGTTAATAGTTTCACTTTCCTTAGCTGTCCCTTTATAGGAAAAACAACAACAAAGCTGGGCACGTTCCTCCCACAGCCCCGGCTGTACAATGTGCCAATGCATCCAGGATTTCGTTTGGACACTGGGGGAGTCCTTTAGTAGATCCCCCAGGACCTGTTTTTCCAGAGCTATTTCCTGATGCTGACCTCATTAGGTGAGTTTCACAGCTCACTAATTCCTAGCAATAGCACAAGAGATTCAAGGAAAGGGGAAACCCGTCTTCTGGAAACCAATGGAACTGAACAGATTTGGGCAAGCACTTTTATTGCTTTTCATTAATCTGGAAAATCAGGGACTTGCATTTTTCTTTCTTCTATTTTTTTTCCCCCCAAGTATTTGACCTGAAACTGTATATTTGATTTTCTGTTTGATCACAGATTAGGATAACTAAAAAAGAACCCCTGCAGAACTGTATATTTCAATATTTATGTTGCAGTTTGTTTTGAACCAAGTAGGAGAGTGGGTATTTCTTTTCTGGAATTGCAATCTCGGCACTGACAGGATATAGTCACTCAAACACTTCCAGTAATGCTTATTTAGTGTTTGCATTGTGGTGGCACGTGTCCAAAAGAGAGAGCAAAGGAAAACAATAAGTTGTCTGCTCAAGAGCTGACATCATAGTGTGAAATTTAAGTACTTGTTTTTGTGGTATTGTTATTAATCATGGGTCTGTGCAGGGGTCATCCTGTAATTCCAGCTACTGGAGTCCTGTGAATGCAAAGTTTGGCCTGAGAGATTTCCTAGGGTTGCCTTTCATCTTCAAGTCTCCTATATGGCAAACACACACGCACAGCTCCAATTTGTCTTAAGCTTAACAAAAAATGTGTTTCTTGTGTTGTAATTCCTGAATTTGTTGTCTGTTTTATTAGCAATATATTTCATAGGAAGGTTTGGGACCACTCAAGCATTTTATCTGTGAATAAGGTTTCCTTGTCTTATTTTACAGCAGTTGCTTATTAGATGTTCCCACAAACCTTTTTTTTTTTTTTTTTTTTTTTTTTTTTTTTTTTTTTTTCCATTGTGGCATATTTGGGACTTTAGTTAAAAAAATTGAAGAGGTGACTTGGCAACCTTTCCACTTGATTCCACAGGTGGACAGGTCCACCTGTTCACCACTACCCACAACCAGGAATGATGTTGTACTTGATGAGGGTTAGCTTGGTTTCTGTTTTCTGGGCCTTCTTATGCTCTTCAGCTGGAAACAAATGTACAGAATACGGATAAGGTGAAATCTCTGTGGCACAGAGGCTGTGATTTCTCCTCCTTAGCTATCACACACAGCACTAACATGGTGCTGGCCTTCAGGAGCCTTCAAATATTGTTTGAAGCTGCTGGCTTGGCGTAATAAAACACAACATGTGAATGGTTGTGAGAGTACCTTGGAACAAATGGCATTTTCATCTAGCTTTACTCCCAAGCCCAAGTTCAATGAAGAAAATGATTTCTGATGGAAAGGCTGGAGTGTTCCTAAGCCCAATCCAAATACACATTTATTCACTTCTCCCTCTTTAAAAAGGTGGCAGTGGTTCTCTAGATCTGTTTCTGTAGATTAGATTTACTTCCCTGAAAACCAACTCTCATTAAATTATCACATAAAATCAAACCTCCGACCTCACCAATGTGTTTGCAAAACAATATTTAAACCGTCCCAAGGACAACTGCTGATACCAACACTTCCAGGCAGGGCCAGCCTCAAGACCTTAGGACCCACTGCAGTTGTGTCTTTTGTGTGTGGTTTGGAGGTTTTATAATCCTTTATCTTTTTGAAGGTGAAAGTTAAACACCATAAACATTCAAGTTGATTTACATGGGAGGTTTGCTTTTGTAATCCATTCCTTCTGTTCTTGTGTGACTCCTGGCTCTGTAATCCAGAAGCACAGAGAGGGGGAATACTGTAGGAGTGTCAAGGTGATCAGTAAAGCTGTTAGTGAAGGTCTTCACTGGTCCAGCCCCGTTTCCTTGAGAAGTCCAAAGGCTGTGCAAAACAACTCCAAAAGTGTCTGGACCAGTGGTCCCTGGGACTGTGTAGGACTAGTGGGACACACTCCCACTGACAGTAAAACAGGACTGCCCTGAGGGGCAGACACCTGAACTGGTGTCTCCAAATAAAATCTCTGTGTTGGGGGTATGACACCACCCAGATTAAAAGGTTGGTCAGTCACAAGCAGTGGGGCCAGAGACAGACGGGCAAAAATGTCTTCAAAGCACACCAGGGTGAGGACCATAAATTGTGCGAATAAAAATGCACTTCCCAAGAGACAAAGTCTCTTCCCATTGCTTCCCAGAACAAATCCTGTCTGCTCTGTTTATTAGGTGGGACTGTGTATAGGCAGTCACTCTAAGTGTGTTTATTTTGAACTCATCAGTTGTTCAGTAATCTCAGGCAGCTCTGGGAGACTTAAGTCAGATAGAGGATTAGGCTGGGGGTCGTGGGGTCAGTGATATTAAGATAGAGAGAAGGGAAGGAAACAGCGCTGGTTTTGTGGCATTATTTGAACAGTAAGGAAAAATAAATTTGGGTTTTAAGCTGGCTTTAACCTGGCTCTGAAGGAAATGGTCTACAAATCCAGCCAGGAAGCAAATAACTGTGATGAGACCCCTCTTCTCTTTAAATTTGTTTAGAGCCACTCAACCAAAATCCATAGTGGTTATGGCTTGATTAAGCAAGAAATCTGAAAATTCTAGAAATTCTCTAGAAATCAGTTAATTACATATTCAAGTGTTCAAGTTTCTGATTTTAACTTTCCTCCTAAAATAAAATCTCTGAAGTAGCTTTTGGGGCAGAAGTTTGAACTCAGTGCTGAGCTCCTCACAGTGACAGCAGTGTGCTGGATGGGTTCAGCTGGTGGCCAGCATCACCTCTAGGTCCCAAGCTGCTCTGAGGCAGAAAGCAGGGAAATTAATGTCCTGGCACCAATGAAATCATGGGGGGCCATCTGCCAAAAACTGCAAAATAACTCATTCTCTCTCATTTGGAATCTTTGGTGTCTTATAAAAAGTGAACTCGTATGGTGAACTTCTCTGCAGGCTGATTTTTGAGGAATACATAGACAATTTTCTTCAAGATCTCTAACTGCCTGTGAATGTGACTGAAATAATGTAATAGGTTCCAATTGTATTCAGAGGAGAAAGACCCAAAGCATTAATGCACAAGACTGGTTTCCCCAGAATAACAAAAAAAAAGGAAAAAAAAAAAAGAAAAAAAAAAGAAAAAAAAAAAAAAAAAAAAAAAAAAAAAAAAAAAAGAAAAAAAAAAGAAAAAAAAAAAAGAGAGAGAGAGAGAAAAAGGGGGGGAAATAGCACTGGGAGAAAAGTAAGTAAGGATTTGTTTATTGCCTTCTTAATATTTTATCATAAAACACACAGTCTTGCCTCAGGGCTTGTTGGTGGTTTGTATATGTGTGTGTGCCTGTGTGTATACATATTTTTGTATATAAAAATCCAGTAACATCCATTGTTTAAAAAATCAAAAATGAGAAGGATTTTGCTAAAAGCATTTTGGGAAAACCTCTGCTCTCATTTTTCCTGTCAATGTTTTTCTAAGCTTTTATTTTTATTAGTCAAAATGTTTAGAATCCCCAGGAAATCCTGGGATGAACCATTTCCTCTTGGAGCTGTAGCCCTTAGGGGAAAAAGAAAAAGCTCAGATCCTTTCAAACGTTAGAAATTTTTCAAACTGTGTTTTTTGCATATTTTTTAAATTAGAGAAAAACTAAGTTAGGAAGATGCTTAATTTCAAGCTGTGGTCCTGGGAAAGCATGATCTCTTTGTAGAAAAGCCTGAAGAGGCCCTTAGATCTGGGCAAGGAAATCTTTTAGGCTTGGCTTTTAATGGAGAACCAATTCCCAAATTGAGGTATAACAGGTTCAGTTGAAAGACCTTTTTTTTTTTTTCTATGTAAATTAAAAGCTAGCAGTTGCTTTTCCTCAACCCAATTTGTGTATGTTAGTTAGCATGTAACAGCTTTTTATTGAGGCTGTTAGTGCCCTGAAGTTCCTTTGTTATTATTAATTTTACTAACATTATCAATATTATTATTAATAATTAAATATACAATACTCTTTTTTTATATACATGAGATTTTGCAACTTCTTCACCTTCAGATAAACTTCAATGGGACTCATAATTTTAAGCTAAGAAAAGCTTCCATCCTGCACATACATATGTATGTCACTGATTTTAAACTCCTCTTGGGTGCACTCCTTGAAGTGGGTTCAGTTGCTAAAATTTAAGAAGGTAAGAATTCAGGTCCCAGACTGGAGCTCAGTGGGGATTATCTTGCCCAGATTTTGAGATGATTGTTATTCTCTGGGAAGGATGGGGCACTGCTGTTATAAATGAGAGAAGTTTAAAAAGTGGTGAAATATGAGACCAAGGGGTGCAGGAGTATTTCCCAGAAAAATGACACATCAATATAATTTTTCAGAAGTCTGAATTCACAGTCACTACATTCCACTTTATTTTAGGAAAAGTGTGTTTGTTTATTTGCATAGTTCAGGACAAAAGTCTTCACTGCTATTCTTCTGATTTATTCATCTACTTTTTATCAAGTTTCTTCAGAAGATTCTTGGAAAGTGGAACATGTAAAGCCCAGACTTGGTGGTTCAATAACTGGTATATATTACTCCCACAGTCTGTCACAAATGTAAAAAGATTTTTGGTAGATCATGTGAAATTTAGTGGTCCATTTTTCATTTGGTTTTTTTCTGTTTTTTTGTTGGGGAGGCGTGGTGGGTTTTTTGTGGTGGGGAGGTTTTTGTTTGTTTCCTTTAGTTTTTTTAGGCTTTGTTTGGTAATTCAAGGGGAAAAAAATCTAATATTTAAGGACTTTTTTTTTTTTTTTTCGTTACCCAAAATTGCACAGTAAATAGTGCTTCTGCTTTTTTGGCTTTTTTTTTGGGATGGGGATACTGGACCAGTCTGTTGGGACAGTGTTACAGATCTGTATCTCTGTTCTCACTTTGCAAATGGGTGGGTGAAGGAGGAAAGACAAAAGGAGGGAGACTAATAACGAATTTCCTAAAGTTTCTGTTATCACAAGTGTGCACAAAGTTCCAGTACAACATCTTTGACTTCACAAGTTCAGATGATTCTGATTTTTCTCAAAAACCTGTCGACTGAGTTTGGGCTTTGGATTTAAACTAGGGTACAGGAAACAGTCAGAGGCACTAGACCTTTCCTCATTTAGGGGAGTTTCCATTCCAGTGTCTGTCATGAAGCAAATTAACCAGCACAGAGAGCCCAAGAGTTCTGAGACTGTGACCTCTGAGCAGTGTGTATCTGTTGTGAAGTTACACTCTGTGAAGAAATATTACAGGGACTTGCACCTGAATGCTTTTCCATTTGGGAACGCCTAAAGACCGTCCCTTGTTGCTGTGGGCCAGAATGGATAAAAGGAATAGATTTCAGGTTCAGGAAAGTCTTTCAAAGTTTTGTCCTTCAGTCCCTGTTGTTTTGATTCCTACTATTTTTAACTTTTTCTCTCTTTTCCTGCCTTTGTTTCTGCAGGTGCTGTTTGCTCTAAACCAAACTCTGCTCCAACACGAAAGCCTTCGAGCGGGGAGTTTGCAGGCCCCTTACACCACTGAGGATCTCATCAAGCACTACAACTGTGGAGACCTGAATGCTGTGATATTCAACCATGACACTTCTCAGGTGAGCAGAATTGTTCCAGATGGGCCAGAGAATTGAGGAAAAATCAGCTGCTTTAATAGCAATATCCCAGTCATCACTTCATACTCTGATCCCTCTTTCCCCTCTTCCTTTTAATGCCCTGTGTTTTCTTTCCACACGAGCCTCATTTGCCTGGTGAGAGAGTGGAATTTCCCTGGTTTTGCTCAGGCTCTGGGGAATCTTAGAATGGTTTAGGTTCCAAAAGACCTCCAAGATCATCGAGTTAACTGCTAAGCCAGCACTGCCAAGTGCACAGCTAAACCGTGTGCCCAAGCACCACATCCACACATCTTTTAAATACCTCCTGGGATGGTGACTCCAACACTTCCCTGAGCAGCCTGTTCCAATGCTTGACAGCCCTTTTGATGAATAATTTTTTCCTAATGTCCAATCCAAACCTCCCCTAGTGCCACTTGAGGCTGTTTCCTCTTGTCCTATTGCTTGTTACTGGGAAGAAGGAATGGACTGCCTGGAAAACTTTCCAAGGGATGTTCTTGAAAAAAGGTTAATTCTGGATGTTTGGGGCTGTTGAATGCAGACTCCTCATTAAGGGTGGAGGGGGAATCTTTGTAATGTTTGAGCATATGTATGAAGAGGAAGTGGACCTTATGTAAATACTCTGTAAAGTAAATAACCTCTCAAACATGTCACAATTCAATAATTCTGTGTGTGTCTCAGACAGCCCTTCAATCTCTGTTTATCTTAGTTATCCAAAGCTACTAAAAACTCTCAAGGGAGCAGAAATCTGCTTTCCAGACCAGTTTGATGCTTCATGGCAAACTGAGATTCCTCTTTCTCCTTTCTAGTTAATTCTATGAACACTTGGTCTTTGGATGTCATCTCCAACATCTCCATTTTTGGGATCAATATTCCCAGATTCCAGTTTCAGGTGCAGTGACTCACTTGAGACAAACCTGTGTAAATTTGACAGCCACACTATTGTATGTCTCTTGCCAGTGAAAGGATTAAATCATGACAGCAGTCCACCATTAGCAAATGCAAATCAAGGAGAGCTGTGTGACTTCCAGAGAGAACTGAACTGGGGTGAGCTCAGTCTGTGGATTGGGGCAGAGGTCTCTCAGACATTTTTATCTTGCCATCACTATCTTGGATTGTACAGGGCTCTGTGGGTCACTTGTTTCTCAGCAGAACAGCTGGGCAAGCAAGTGTGGGCCCCAACATGGGATAAAACTCCTTTGGTGTCCAAGTTAACTCAGTCCTAGAAAATGAAGCATTGTTTTAGCATGACTGAGCAGGACATACCAGGGTGGTTAACATGGCAGCACTGAAACACAAGAGTGTGTCACACCAAAGCTGCCAGAGCTGTTCATTCTGGTCAGCTTTGCACTGAAAAGTAAGGGGAGAAAGCAACTTGGGTAGGAATATGTCTTTAAAGATGGGGAAAATGAGTTGGAAAAGGTGGCGAGCTCATGACTTTGGAGGATCCTGGAGAAGTCAGTGATTGTAACTCTTCCTGAAATGTTGAGGCACAGTGCACATGATAAACAAGGAACAAACGAGCAAGATGTAGTGGGATATTTGCCGTGGATGCTATGAAAGGACTGCTAGTAGTTAAACCCATGAAGACAGTCCTGGTGTCTGAAGGTGTCACCTTTTAATCTCCACCAGCATAATTTCTCCTAATAAGTAAAGCCTTTATCCCTAAGATGTGGTCATTCATAGCAGTTGCATGGACTCACAGACACCTCTGATTTATTGACACATTGTCCTGTAACAGACCTGTGGGTTAGATTTGAGAGGGACCGTTTGCAGTAAAAACTTCTTTATTCCTGCAAATTACTGGATTTAGTGTGAGTTTCAAAACAGTGTTAAAGACAGAAGAAAGAAGCCAACAACCAGTTAGAGTTCAAGCACTGGTGTTAGTCATGATCCCAGAGTGCACGCAGTTGATGGAGATTATAACACTTACAGGCCATGGAAAATTAAAATCCCTCTCTGTATACTGGTCCCTGCAGAACTCTAAATATTGTGCAGTACTGTTGGGTGAAGAGTTTTTTTGTTTGGTAGTGTTTTTATAAACCAGCTCTATACCATTTATTTTAACTGCAAGCAGGACAAAATAGAAAATTAAAACATAAAATAAACTCCCTATTCAAGTCAGGGTTTGCCAGTTGGGGTCATTCCAAAGTTTGTTCTCTGTGGCTTTTTGCAAGGATGAAAGACTCTGTCTGTCATGGAGAGTTTTTGCCATTTGGTTACCAAATTAGATTAGCCTGACTCAGATATTACACATGGAAGATTCCCCATGGGATCTCTCTCAGAAGATGTTAAATGCAGGCACAGGGATTTATCATGTGCTGAGTCTGTTGCAGTTCAGGGCAGGTATCCATGCCAGTTTTGGGACAAGAATGCCACAGTGACTTTAGAGGGTGTGTCCCTTCTTCCATGATATCCAGCTGCTGGCCCAGCTCTCTAGATGTCTGATAAGAGTTGAAGCTTGTACTGCTACCACAACCTTGAAATAAATACCCCATAGAATGGAATGAAAGATCAGAAATGGGACTGTAAGAATAAACACTTATGTGAATGCTGGAGGCCAGAGAATTCAGCTCCATCTGGGCAGCTCAGGAGAACTGCAAAAGGACAGGACTCACTCTTTGAGGGCTAATTTGGGATGCTGTTTAAGGTTATTCATTCCTGCTTTTCCCTTGAAGGTTATCAGGAGCTGTAGAATAAAGGTAAACTGTCCATCAATTGGCTCAGTTCAGAGCTGATGGTTGAGGTGGCTGTAATGGACTGGGAAGGAGGTGACGAAGTCCGAGGTCGCTGTGGGGACAGTGGCAGGGAGAAGGAGAGTATTTATGTGGGTGCACACACACATATTTAAGAAGTTACTATGCAGTAACTTCCTAAATGCCTCAGTTGTGACTCTTCAGAGTTGAAGCAGCTTCAGTAGCTGCCTGCAAGATGCTGAGGTGCCTTTACTGCAAAAATCATCTTGGAGCAGGAAGGATCAGAAGAGGAAATACCAGTGCTGTTGACCTGGCATGTTACAGATAAGTTCCTTGAGCATCTTCAGCCTCCCCAGGAGAGTTTAGGAAGTGTGTGGTTTCCTGCACATTCCCAAGTCCTGCAGTGTTTGGGAGGAGAGGGCAGAGTCCTTCTGGGACCAAGACTGTGCCAAGGGGGTGCACAGACAGGATGGTGCTGGGAGGAAAGGTGCAAGGAAAGGTGCTTTCTAGTCCAGAGCAGGTTTCAGGTCAGAAGACAGCTCCCTTGTCACCCATGGGTAGGGACAGGACCACCCCAGGGAGATGCTGCTCACCTTGGTCTTGGGAAGTGCAGCTTAGCCAGGGTGCCCAGAATGAAGGGGTGTGAGCAGGGCCCCATGTCCCTGACTCTCTCCTTTCCCAGAGCCATCAGCCCTGATGAGAGCAGAGGAATAAACAAATCCTTCTCAGTTTCAATGGGTTTTTAAAATTCTATTTTAATTAAGAACAGTGAAAGAGGAAACACCTCTGCTTTCCTGTGGTTATACTACATTCATCATTCCTCTCTCTCTCTGTTTTTTAAACATTTGCAAGCAGCATTTTTCCAAATGTAAAAATCCTTATTTAAACTTAGTAAAATTTTATGGGGGTGAGTTTAATAAGTTAGACTATGACCCAAAAGTGCAGTAGGAAACATCTCTCTTTTTTCAATAGCCTTCTTCAAACACTTGATTCTCTTGTGACTTTGGTGATCAAGAGGCTTATGTTGAGGCTTCTGGCCAGAGAGTCAGAATGATACCGAGAAAGTATTCTAAGCTAAAGATAGGATGGGTGTATCTTATGCTCTTTCTCCAGACTATTTTTCCCCTCAAAGAAGTCCGTTTCTTTCTCTTCTTTATAAATGTTCCCTAAAAGCAAAAATGGATTGGATTGGATTAAATCAGTAGTTTTAACTTCTGTATTCTGTCCGAAGCTCTCACTAGGGAATTGAGGTCAGTGTGTTCAGAAGTATTAAAATGCAAAAAAAATCTGTTAGTTCAAAATTAGAGAATTATCTGTCTCCAGATGATACTTTTTTTACCTGAGACAGCTGAGAAATTGCCTAATGACCTGAAGCCTTCATGAAGAAAAAGTAGGGTGCAGAACAATTCATTGTTTATTGTGTGGGGTGTTTTGCACCAGTTATTTCCTATGGTCAGTTTTGAGCTATTCAGTTTTTAAGAATAGTTCTGTAAAGCAAATTCATCTTTGCCGACATTGAATTAGCTTGTTCTATGTTTTCTTGTACCCCTAAGTACTCTTTATTAAGAGGAAAATCGAAAATCCAAGGCTTAGATTTTTGTCCTTCAGCCTTTCCCAAAAATTGTGTCTGTGGTCTCCAGCTGTTGTCTCATCTTCTGTCCCCAGCCATTCTCCTGACCTGAGGAGAGGCTCCTGTCCCAGGAGAAGATGGTTTTTCCTCTCTCATTGCTGATCTGGCATGTCAGAGACCTGCAGCTTTGTTGATGACTTTGTAGACAATTTCTACTGGCCCAGCTACCCAGGTGTCATTATTTGCCTGTCCTGTTTAGGGTAAACAGCATGGGGCAAGAGTCATACCTGACACTTCCAAAGCATCTTTCATCCAGGGAACCTTTATGGTTTGTGTGTTAGATTGTATTGAGAGCCCACTAAAATAATGGAGAATATTTCCATGCCTTCAGCAGGCTTTGTATTCATCCAGCAGGCCCAGCCATCTCTGGATAGCAAATTGAATAAATCAAGTGAGTGGCTAACCCATTTTTCAGGCTTTGTGCTCAACTCAGCATAAAGATCTTCTCACTGACAGCAGGTGTAAGGTCTTGGCTTCATCCTACATGGTTAAGCAAGCTGTGGAGTGAAGTTGTTTGGTGGATACCACAGCTTACAGACAGCTCTCAACCCCTTTCAGGTGCTGTGCCTCCTCCTTCAAGCTGTGTCCATCAGAAACAACCAAGCTTTTTGGATACCTTACTCGAATGCCATCCATATCTTAAGTTGTCTCTGCAGTTTGAAATGCCATGGGTGGATTTAGATAGTGAGTGTTGCCTTCTGAAAAGCATATGATGATCTTGATAACATGACATCAGCGATTCATAAACTAAGCCTGTTTCAGTATCAGCTTCAGTATCACCCTAAAATAAATAAAAAAATGTTTAGTGCTTCACTTCACAAGGCACTTGCTGTTTATAAATCACCATGTTGTGTTACATACCCCTTTAAAAATGTTATCATTCTTTGCTGAAACCTGTCCTTTAAAATTTAAGGGTCCTGATAATTCTAATTACATCATTAACTTGCCCCAGTGTCATTTTGGATAAAATACAACTGGATTTCTGGCTCACCTCTCAAATCAATGAGAACTATCTGTGGAATGCTCCAGCTTCAGTAACTGCAGAAACACACAGCTGAGACCATTAGGTAGAGTGTTGAATGACAAGCAGACCTAATTTGTCCAAGGAATGGAGTTTTATCTAGGGCAGAGGAAGATAAATCCATGAACTGAAGGCACAGCTATTGTAACCCAACCCTCTGGAAGCATCTTATCGTTCTCAGCCGTAACAAAGTGCAGGCGAACTGGCACAGCCTCTCGTTCTTCCAGGGAAAATGATTGTGGGCTTTCCAGAAAAGCCAGTGCAGGCCTGTCTCCAGCACCAGGGGAGCCATCCCACGAGTTTCCCATTGTGGGTCCAGGCAGAGGGTCGGTCACACTTCAGGGGTGTTTGTCAGGAGGACGCTGATGGCAGTCCTGATGCCAGGTGACACGAGTGCTCAGTGTGCCTGTGCCCACAGCCAGCAAAGCCTGTCCCCCACCTTCTGCTCTCAGGAGATGCTGCTGCAGAGGAGCTGCCTTCCCATGGCTCAGGAGAGCTCTTGCTCTGCTGTGGTGGGATCACAATTTCTTTCCACTTGCACCTGAGTTACAGCTCTGTGTTTTGGTACACTGGGAGCATTTGGAAGTGAACGAAAAAACAGAAGTGTAGCCAAAATTTTCAGAGTCTAATTTTCATATTATGTCAGAACAGGATTCCAGATTGGAGCAATATTGTATTTTGGCTTATGTGTTTCAGAAAATTGGTTGCAGATCCAGATTGAGAGTGAAGTCTACTTGTTGATGACAGTGCTGGGGAAAACATTGCAGAGATTGTTTTTTTAATAATAATCTGGAACATGCCCAGATAATTTTCATGCTACAAGTTTTGAAAATAGGTTGTTCTTGCTTGAAAGTTTTCATGACATCTTTGCATTTGGGGTTGTTTTACCTTGGAATTTCTTTCCCTTCTCTTTCCATGAAGAAAGCAATGTGAGAGAAAGAGTCATGCAGAAATTGGAATAAGACATTTAAAAGCTAAGATTTTTCTTTCAGACGGCTGTATTAGAAAAAGAACATATTCACCTACAGAAAAGGGCTGATTTACATTAATACATTTAGGGTTGTTGACTATCTGTATTTATTAGTACAGGAATAGACTATAAATGAGTATGAAAGAGTGACTGGTAAAAAATATTTGGAGTTGAAGGTGCTGCTTTCTGTGCAGTGCTGTATGTTTGCTGTAAAGCATTTACTTTCCCTTCTTTTTAAAGAGGTGGTTTATGAAGTGTTTTTTAGAAATACTTTTTAAAGAGAAATGAAAAAGACTTCTTAGTATTTTAAATAGTATCTTGGTTGAATGTACAAAGTGCTTTTTCTTTCGTCTTGTTTTATCTAGAAGTTATATTTGCTCCTCGTTATGACTGTGAGGGGGAGAAAAGTGGGACAAGGGGAGAACTTGGTTGGTTTGGCAGGGCTTGGCAGGATTAGTGTTAGACATTATTGGAAAGACTGTGTTCTTTGGTACCCTGGACACAACATTTCCTCATCTGACACTGTTAGTGTGCATGACTAAATGGTGAATGCCATAGATTAGGTATCTCCAGTGTAAACTGATTGAGCTCTCTGATGGTGACTTCAGACACAGATCTTCTAAACCCAAAGGCTTGTAGAGTTCTAGCAGCTTAGATGCAAAGAAATCCATTTCAGAGGTAACTTAATCTGAATTATTCCTTATTTTTCTCCTCACTGGTCCTTGTTTCACTTCTAAAGGCTTTCTTGGAGATGTTCTCCATCTTTTCATGTGGTACTAGACCTCTCAAGTAACTCCATCTTAAAGAAAGTTAAAATCAGTTCAAAAGCTATAATCCAGTTTGTTTTAGATGCCAGCATAACTAAAAAGCTGGTTGGACTGGGAGAAGCCTGGACTTTCTCTAGGACCAAGCAGGAAGGCAGAGCCACCTCTGCAGTGCAGTCCCTCAAAGGTCAGCTCCAGAGATCCCATGTCCAGCCCAGCTGCTGTGGTGTTATGAATCAGATTTCTGCTCCTTGCTAAGTTATGTGATATTGTGAAAATCATATATTTTGGATCAGACTTGCCTCAGGTTAAAATAATATTGCAGATTTCACATACACATTAGAGCTTTTCCTAGAATCTCACTAAGAGAGTCTCTTTCCAGGGATGGAAAGAAACTCATTGAAGAGCCCTGAACAATACATATCCAAGACAACCAAACCTGAGTTTGTACCCACTGCTAACCAATGGTTTTCCCACTGTGTAACAGAAGACAAAATGAAAAATACCTTTGGAAAAAGAATTGCAGTTCTTTAATAAACCAACCCCAAACCCAAACCTTCTGGTCCCAGTTTTTTCACTTTATTGCCCTGCTTTGCCCTTTGATCAGTATCTTTACTTGGGTGTCATGGCAATATAATAGGTGATGGTTTTAGTGTCTGAACAGAAAAAAAAATATTCTTTGTCAAAGAAAAGAAAGCATTTGGAAGGGAAATAGAAAACCTTGAACTTTTCCATATGTTTGCAAGCTCATGAAAGCTGGCCTCAAAAAAATCCCAATGTTAAAAGGGTTTTAAGTGTGGCAGGAGTATCATTAGGTTGTTAAGATTTACCCTCCCCTCCAACTCCCAAACCTTGATTTGCATACACTGCAGGTTTGTCATCCTTAGTCAATTAATGAGCAGGTCCCTGTAATCTGGTCCTAAATATACTCCACATAGTTGGGTGAAGCTTGCAGAAAGGGGGCCGGGATCATTGTTCTGACTCTGTTTTGTTAAGACTTCTTTAATCAAAACATTCATTCAGATAGAGAGGCCGGCTGCATATTTTGGCATCGCGACCAAGGGGAGCAGGGCCGGGGCTGGGGTGGGGAGGGAGGCCTTGGAGGAGGGGTTGGTGTTGCTTGCTTCTTCTTTTCCTTTTTTTTCCCAAGTGCTTGGAAAGCAGCTATTTAACTGGTGTGGAAAAACAAATAGAAAACATACATGGAGGTCATGACTTCTCAGGGATTTGTTGAAAGTCTTTTTTAACAGGGATAGAAGTATCACCCCCCAAGCTGTGAGTGTGTGAGATGCACAGCCCATCCATGTGGCCTTTCTGCTTTTTTTTTTTTTAAACATGGTTTCTTTTGGTCCAAATGGACAGAGAAGGTAGATCTAGGCAGGACACACAGCTGTTGTTTGGCCAGGTGCCACCTGGAAGAAGAGCCCTCACAGGATGGGTTTGGTGCTCCCAGAGAGGGTGTCCATGCAGGTGCAGCGGGGGCTGAAACTGCAGATACAGGGGTGTCCAAGGGCTGCAGCCCACCCTGCCTGCAGGCAGCTTTACACTCAGGCCAGCAATGACTCCTGCAGCTTTTGTGTCACCTGCAGAGCTGGTTTTTAAAAGTATAGTTCACTGTCCATAGAGACTTCACTGGTATTCAGCCTGCTCTTCCCCTCCACATCTTCTCCTATTTGTAATTTTCCTGCATTTACATGTTTGGATGCTCCATTGGCCCCTAGATCTGAGGTAGCCAGTTTGAAACTCTGTTTTCACACTCAAGTTGCATGGCATGCTGAGGGGTATCCCACTAGCTTGAAGTCAGAGAGGCCAGTTACAGAAATCTCACTAACCTGTGATGTAACTGCAACACCTCTGGACCATGAGCACTGATGGGAGCTGGGCAGGGATTAGCTCATGGCCAGAAGTGGCTCCCCAGAGGTGGTCCCAAGACCTTGCTTGTGTTCTTCACTTCCCTTCAAGCAAAAAGTATTTTTTGCCTTTTTCCCCCCTCCAGTTCTGGAAAAGGGAAAGAAGGGATGGAACTGAACTTTACTTCAAACATGAAAGACTCCTCTTACAATCCACTCAGACTTCTAATATATTACTTTAAATTTTAGTGCTTAAGAGAAAGCCATAATGGGTTAATCACATGCTCAAACTGGAGACTGCTTTTTCCTGGTTTCCCTTTTCCATAACAAGCTGGAAGCTTATCTTCTTGGCAGCTGCCAACTTTGGGCTTTGGATTAAATCAGTTTAACCTGACACTCCCTCCTAGGCCATTATTGGTCTCCCTCATGAAGGAAGCTTGAGAGTGCTGGAGGAAAACCAGTTGAGTTGGCAGCATCTTTTGCTTTTGTGGCAGCCACGTCCTCCTTGTGGAGATACTTGTTCTCACAGCCCATTCACTTTGCACTATTTCAATCCTTCCTATCAGAGGCTGCAGTAAGAGGATATTGCTCTCCCAGATGCCAGAAGGGTCCATAAATCAGAGGAAAACAGGTGTCTTCCAAGTCCAGAGCAGTATATTTTGCAGCCCTGCAGTAAAAGCCCCAATGCCTTGTCAAGGCTGGTTAACAGGAGGGTATCCTCCCTTCATAAAGGAATGATAACTAGATCTCAGATGTCAGCCTGTGACCCAAGAAGGGCTGGTGTGAATTTAGGGCCGTTCAGTTTGCTGGAGGAGCCAGTGGGTGTTGGGATGCTGTTCTGGCTCCCTGGCAGCCCCCATAAGCTGCCTGTCAGCTCATGAGATCCTTATCTTTCATAGTGCTGTCAACTGTATAAAGGTTCCTGACCTGCATGGTGCAGGGAAAATCCTTCAAAGCAGGATCCCTTACTTGTCTTCTGGCCTCTGCCCACGTAAAGCTCGTAAACCAGAAGACTAATAAAGAGAACCCAATCTTTATCATGTTTTTAAAAAATTAATGTAGTTGTCGTGATCTGGGAACAACTCCCTGCTCACAACTGGAGATAAGGATTACGAGTGTGGAGGCGGAGCCCTCTTGTCAGGGAGGGATGGATGGGGTTTGTATTGAGGTGCTGGACTGGAACTCTGGAAGCTGATGGCCAGCTCCTTGTCTTGCCATAGCTGTCCCTTTTGACCCTGGGTGTGATGCCTTCTGTTTTCTCTGTTTAGCTGTGAACCCTCTGGGGAGAGAAGGAGAAATAAGGAAATAAGGCATTTGTTTTATTAAGAGATTCCCTCCTGCAATTGTCGGTGATGATGCTGTACATGCAGCAGTCTGGAGTTTGGATAATTCTCAGGAGATGAGGCTGGAAATCCTTGAGTCATCTCCTCAGTAGGACAGTGGGAGAGAGGAGTCTCAAAAGGCTAGAGGATTGACCAAGATACAGGAAGATAATTGCTGAAGAGGTTTAGGATCACTGTGTGCTCATGGCAGGGGCTGGCTTCCCATTTCCCTATCGCAGCTTCCTCTTCTCCATCTTCAAGTAGAATTATGGTTGAAGATCACCTCTGCCCACAAGCAGGTGAGGAAAGGCACACAGCTCTTTATTTCATTGTTGGTAATGTTTTTTTTTGATTGACATAATATTACAATTTGAATGCACATTCCAGAAATACACTCTCATCACTGGAACAGAATGAGGCTAAACAAGGTTATCAGAGGATTGGGAAATGTAGTGCATAGGAGTAGGAATGATAACACTGTTACTCCACATATGATAGTGATTTGATACTGGACTGAGTCTAGAGCAGTTCCACTGTAGCAAATAAATCCAAAGTAGGAAAAAAAATGTAATCAGAGATGATGGTGCTTATGTGTGTCCAAAAAAAATTATTTGCAGATAGATGTTCACAACTCTGGCATTATGCCTCTGCCCAGAATATTTGTCCAAATATTAAAAAATAGTAAATTTAAAAAATGGATTTTTAATGTAGTCCTGTGTCCATGAATTTTCAGCTGAACTTTGGCAGCAAGCCCTAAATGTGATAAAAGACTCTGCACCAATATATTTTGCTTTTCTCTTCTTTTTTTGTCTTTTCTTTCTCTCTATCTCTACAGACAAAGCTGAAAGCGTAGCATAGATCTTGAGTTATGGCTGATGCATTTTTCTAAGCTAAAGTATCTTGTTAGCTCTTATGCTAATGATTGGAGCAGAATCCAGGCCTCTGTGGAAATTTATGGGAAGAGAGGTTACTGCTGAGCATCGTGCTGGACTTTGGATCTTCCTTTGGGTCCCTCCAGAGCTAGACTGAGCCAGTGCCTTGTATGTAACATCAAGGTAGAGAGTCTTGCTGTCCCCATTTTACAGATGGACTTTTGAGACACAGGAGGAATAAAGCCAAATGCTTCAAAGACACTTAGTGGAGGTTAAGTGCTGAGTTTCCTTTGAAGGTTTAAACCCAAATGACATGCTTGTGATCATGTAAGAGATTTGTATCACCCATGGGAGCAGAACCATTTTTTCAGGGTAGTGTCATAACCACTCCACAATCTTTCCTCTTTCTTCTCCCTAAAGCTCCCACTGACTTCAAAAGTGAAGAATTATGGCCTGCATCCCACAGCACTGTGAGCTCAGACCTGTGTACAGAGCTTTATCCACACATATATTCCATCAGGGACACTGACTCAAGTAAAACTACACAGACAGTGGGGAGGGGAAGAAATTTTTGCAAGGCTGGGATTTTTTTTTTTATTCTCATGGTTCCTTTCTTTAACCTCAGAAGTTTAACTGAGAAATGCAGGTTGTACCTAATGACTAAGTTTGTGGTCCATCTGTACTGTCCATAGGAAAGCTGTAACCTAAAGGAAATATGAATAGAAGCAAGGAGGAGTGCTATCTTATTAAGTAAAACAAAATATTCTTTATTTTGAACACCTCAATGAGATACATTATTGAGTTTCCACTAGAATTATATATTAATATGAGTTGGTTGGGTTCTCAGAAAACTGCACATCTTGCAGAGACTGGATGTAAAGAATCTATTTCTCTCTTGTCATGTGTGTCCACTAGAAGTGAGCACACCCCAGGTGATGTGTTTATCTCCTGATCCAGCTGTTACACTCCTAGGTGAACAGCAAAATTAGAAGTTTGGATTTTTCAATGGACAAATAATCCACTCCATTGTACATTTAAATACTGGTAGCAATATTCAGGTATTATTAGATCAGTGCCTCACCCAGGGCCACGGCAAAAGTCTCGTCCATTCACTCTCAGGTCAAAAACAATAGATTCATATCATTAAAATGTTAATTTTTTCACAGAATGAAAGCAAAATAAAAGTAGAAGGGGGAAGGTGCATCCTTTTGGTGCATATTTAGCCCATCCTTTTAAAATAACAGGTCTTTTCAAAAAAAAAACCAAAAACCTAAACTTAAATTCTGGCTCCAGTTAAGAGTTTCCTAATTTTGTGTGACTGTTTCTTGACTTCCTGATCCCTGTCTGGTTTAAGGGTTTCTTAAATCAACAGGAGCAGCTGTCTCCCTGAAGCCAGGCATGGTGTGTGTCACTGACTGTGGAAAGGACCTGGATACAGGGAGGGGTGGAGGTGATTAATGGGGCAAGTGTCACAGCTCAGAGTGTGGTTGCACTACTGTGTAGGGGCATACTTACTGCAGTCATTTATCTTCTGTCCTCTGCCACACACACACTGAAACACACATGCAGATTTTATTTTTGTCAGGCATCAGAAATGCAGGAATGCACACAGTGCAGCAGGACCTGTAGCTAATGCTGTGCCTCTCTAGGTGATGCCTTCCGTTGTCTTGTTCCTTGGGCAAGCAAAAGAAAAATTGATAAAACCCAGTCCTTGGTTTTTAAGTTTATCTCTCTGCCATTGGCAAACTTTTTCCCACAGAAGAGAAGATAAAAAAGGGAAGGGGGGAAAAAAAAGGCAAGTAAGTGGCTCTGTTTTGTGTACTGTATTTTAGGTTAGATAAATAGAAGGAACAAAAAATAGGTTAAATGTGGATGTAGGATTGCAAGTGATGGAGTTGCACAAGGAGGTGAAAGGTGTTTCCCTTCTTGGCAAAGACCTTATACAACATCTGTTTTTTGGCTGTCTAGACCTCCATCACCAGTGAGATGCACGGTGCTTGGTCCCCCAGCATTGCTGCTCCTGCTTTGTGCAGGAGCAGGTTGTGCTCACAGGAAAGGCTGTACCTTGCTTTCCCCAAAGTATCTCAAGTGATTCAAAGCCAGGTCCCAGCCTTCACTTTCCTTCAGCCAGAAGCAGGGAAAAAGAGACTTCTCTTAAGTGGGTATTGAACCTTTAGGTGCTTCCAGAAAATGTCACCTTCCACTTCAGTGCCTAAAGGCTTCCCTGACTCCTGCCTGAGAGCCCCAGTGAAGAGGAGATGTAAAGGTTTGTGATAACTCCAACTGATTTGCAGCTTTGCATTACAGAGGTTACTGCAACTGTAAAATGGCTACTCACTCCTCAGACTTGATTCCTACAATATAAATCTCTCCCTGTTTTTCACCAGGAATGGAAGCCACTATGTCCTTTGCTGCTGTAGCCAGCAGCTTTTTGTCTCTGACATCATCAATCTGCTCCTCCATCCCTTTGAGACAAACAGGTATTCTTGCCAGACATGGAGGTAACTTCCCTGGGTATTCACAGAAACTGGTGTCTCCAGTAGATCTGACTTAATGGGACTTATTACTTGTTGAGTGCTGGCTCAGGGCTAAACTGACAACAAGGTGCAAAGTACTTGCAAGCTCTGAGGAGCTCACAGGTTATGCTGGTGATGCCAAGCCATGCTGGAAAGCCTGGAGGAAGGAATGACTCAGAGTAATGTGACTGAACCCTTAAAGAAGGACATGCTGTGAGGAGCATGGTGATTTGGCAAAGCAGGTTGAGAAGCAGATTGGAAAATCAAAGGTCCAGCTGGTCTGTGAGACCCAATAGGCTGGGGCAGGGTCTCTCACATGGAGTATTATCTCCATCCCCTTGGGATCCCCTGGTTCAGGAGATGTGGTCCCCTTTTCTGTCTCATTCAACTGGGAACAGCCTTCAGTGTGAATCCAGAGTGAGGTGTAGACTCATCCTGCATAATGCATGGGAGAAATCCCTGCTGCTTGGTCCCTCACATGTATTAGGAGTGATGCAGATGGGGTTGCAATGAAAAAGCTTTAAGGAGAGTCACTGGGAAGATGGAAATCAGTTTTTCTCCCTAAGACTTGCTGAAAACTTTTGGAGAAGCAGTATGAGCAAAGAGGGTGGGATGAGACAAAAATTATTGTGATAAAACCATGTGACCAAGTGGAACAGGAAGAGGTGGGCTGAAAAAAAAACTAAAGGCAAGCTTTAGAAAATGAGTACAAGAGTTTTGTATAGTAGAAAACCAGAGATGGAATTAACCCAAGTAACAGAGTCACTGTACCAAGTGTTTCAGCACAGCAAGTGAAGGATGTTCCCCTCATGGGCTGTGCATGCAATGTCATTACCACCAACTTAGATTAACACTGGAAATCCTGGCAGCTTTACATGTACCTAGGGACTCAGAAATCTGAACCTGGGGTTTGCAGCTTAAGCTGCTTTCCAGTGGTGAGGCACAGAAAATCACCAGAAAGTGCTTGGGTCCTGTTAGCAGCCATCAAACACAGCTCCTCTCTCTGCAGGGCATGTGGGCTCCTAAACCCTTGTGGCAGACCTGGGACTTTCACTGTTTCAAAACAAGTTGTTGTCCTAATAATCAGAGACTTTTAGTTTATCTGTCCATTACAGCTTGGATCTTGGCTCATTCCTGGATCTGCTGCCCTGACCCAAGTCCTTGGGCTTTCAGCCTTTCTACTGTGTCTGTGAACATCTCTCCTCTCAAAAGCAGGGACCAAAGGAGCAGTTCTCGTGGAAGTCACTTCCTTGGATATATCAGGAATATTCCAGGGGCTTATGTGTTTCAATGCATGGTCTTCTCTGGTGAGACCTAATAGCATGTAAGGATAAGGGGCATCTTCCTGTGTCTGCATTTGCTATCCTTCCCTCTTTTTAAACTGTTAGGTTCTTAAATAGCCACATATACAAGCCAAATCTTACAGCCCTTACTTAGTTCATGGTGACCTCAGCTGAGAACAGATCACAGGAATTTGGTATTAAACAGCCAATGATTTTTTTTGAACAAGCAGAGAATAAAGGTCCAAGTAACTCACCCAAATGTAACACCTGAAACTGCATTTTCACGAAGGGACAGAGAAAAATCAAAATGAACTAAAGTTTCCTTTAATAAAATACTAGTTTTGCTTTTTTAAAGAAAGTATATTCATTTGGAATTTCTTTTCTTTTATTTTTTTTTTTCTTTTTTTGAGAGTTCCTAACAACCTCCCATGCTCTTATCCTCTAGTGGCTTTTTGTGTGATAGTGGTGCTCAGGTGGCTTAAAGAAGGCTGGATTAAAATGTACAGTGTTTTGTGGGTTCCTTAACCAATGCCACCTGGGCTATGGCCTCTTTCTCTGTTTCAGGTGCCAAACTTCATCAACACAACACTCCCACCCCATGAGCAGGTGACAGCTCAGGAAATAGACAGCTACTTCAGACAGGAGCTCATCTACAAGAGGAATGAGAGGATGGGGAGAAGAGTGATGTCACTTTTAAGGGAGAACAGAGACAAGAGCTTCTTCTTTGCCTTTGGAGCAGGTATGGCATGATTTTTTTTCTGTTTTACTCTGTTACTATGATTGGAAGTAAAGTGTTTTGAATGCTTCAGGTCTCAGCCTGTGGGAAAATTTCTTACGAGGCTTCCCTTTGAAGAAGAAAGATTTTTGTTTGTCCAGACCCACTTCTAAAATGGAGTGAGTTGTTGTAGGAGGTGGGTCTAGGTCCCAGCAGGCTACACACAGGCTGCACTTACTTTTTTTTCCATCTGGCTGCAGAAATGTGAAGCTGTAAGCACTTTTCATGCTGTTGTGTTTGTTCCCTTCCCAGACCTGTGGGCTACTTGGCCACAGGTGTAGAAGATGGTTCAGTTGCCTTTGAATTTGTAAGCCCAGGTGCTGATGGCAGTGAATGGCAGAACAAAAACCCTTTGGTGGCACAGGCACATGTGTGTGGCTCCAGGCACTGGCTCAGGATTTCAAACCTTCTGGAGATGCTGCAGTTAAACCTTCTCTATGGGTGACTGAGCTGCTTTGGTGCTTTGCACAAGTGCATGAGTTGTGTGTGTAGCTAAATACCAGCATTTTAAACCATTAAGTAAAAATCCAAAGTGTCCCTCTTACTGTTTAAGTGCTTTCCCTGCAGTCTGCAGAACAAAGATGTCTGCAGTACTTCTGTGAGCCTGTGACAGTACATGCTACTGTCCTCTCTCCCCCTTTTTTATTTCTTTTCCCTTGACCAATGGAATTCACATTTCTGTGTGATAAGAGTATAAATAATAACTATTCAGGCCCCAGCTCAGCAGAATCCTGAGCACCAGCTTAAGTGTCTCTTTGAGCTCCCTTGATTTCAAGGCAGGTTGAGATTGCTGTGTCGAGAACCAATCTGCTCCTCCTGCTCCCTCTCCTTGGCAATTTCTCATTTTTGACAGAACTTTGCTTCTCATCCCATGGTTCTCACTATGAACTTTGGCAACAACTCACCTTTTGCTACTCACTTCAGTGGGAATTTTGATTAAAGACTGTGGGTTTTAGCAGAGACACGTGCATTTTGATGTATTTATTTTTTGAGTGTATCCGGACTGAATTTTCCCAAGCTTATTTAATCTCAGGCTTGGCAGATATTTCTGGCCAAGAAGTTTAGCTTAACTGTTTTTACAGTAGGAAAATATATCATGATGGCTCATAATTGGACAGGCATTCATAAAAACCAGCCTGTCTAACCCAAGGAGTGAGGTTTATCAGAGATTATCGAACATGATGGCTTAGATAACAGTTTCCAGTTTTGGAAATCCCTTAAGCAGTGCATAAATGGACCTGAGAAGATAAACTGGGCATCACTGCCCACTTGTCATGCTCTACACCTAGTCCACAGACCGTGGACTAGGTGGGTCATGGATCCAACTCATTGCAGCTGTTTGTTTGTGCTAAGAGAGGTGAAGTTAAGCCACTGGATGCTAATTCCACGTTACATTCTCTAGAAAGGCACTTCTAACTTACGGGAGGTCTGAGCTTTCTTCCCCTGTCCCCATCAGAGGCCACCTACCTGAAACGCCCAGGGAGCATCCCTTGGGAAAGCTGGTTCATAAAGAGCAAGTCTCATTTTGTCTTCTAGGCCCATTGCTGGTGATGTTGAAAACTGCCTTTGTTGCTGGGTTGCTTTGTTTCCCCGGCACTGAGCGTGGCAGGACAGAACAGACACACGCAGCCGGGTTTATTGAAAACTGGGATGTGGGAGATGCTGAGGAAAGCTTTTTGTTTTGGGTTCTTTGTTCCAGCCTCTCTTTGGCTTTTCTCACCAAATTGGGCCATCCCTACAGGCTATCCCTGCTTCAAGTACAATTAATTCCTGCTTTCTTCTCTGGGGTGTTTTTTTCTTCGTGCAACAAACACTAAGAATATTAATTTTTTTCAATGCCAAAACTTTTATGTGACCAAAGGGCAGGCAAGTTCATTTCCTCTTATGATTCAAATGCAGTTTTTTTTTTTTCCTGAAAGATTTTTGTTTCTTCTTTTTCCATACACTGAATTTGAAGAGTGGATTTTACTGATAATTCTTTAATTTTGCATCCTTATATCTAGTTCTTTTATTTTGAGGGGTTTCTTTGGTATGTGCTTGGGTCATGAATTCAAATTGTTTTATAAAACTTTGAGGGTTTGGTTTTGCCCTTTATAAAAGTAAAGGATGTTTTTGATGAAAGTTTTGATGAAAGTGATGAGGCTTTCACATATTCCCATGAATTCTGGAGTACAAAATTTTAGGAATGCACTTTCAGTTAGGATAGGCATGATAGAATTTGTGGGCGTTTATTTGCTCCCAGAGCAATGCAGTTTAAGATTCTGCATCTCTAAGACTGACATGATGAAGAGGAAATAATTTGAAAAAAAAAAAAAAAATCTGGACAGTGTACTTCAGAAGATATTGCCCTTTATGCCAAGCATGATCTCTGCATTAATCCCTTAATTCTGAGGATATTGGAACTAATGAATGAATAGTAATTAAATTATATATGTGTATTATGAATTGTTTTCCAAATTTCATAATCTCCATCATAGTTTCTGGGAAAGGAAGAATCGGATAAAACTGCTGCCAAATAAAATCAGGAAAATAAGTATTTTCCTGAGTAAGAAAATAAGCCTGTTATGAGAAAAGCACCTTGGAAACACTTCAACAAATGCAGTTTTACAGACCAGGGCTGCTCTAGGAGGGAGCCCCAAGCCCTGCAGGATGATTCATATGGACTCAGAGGTATCCTATTACTCCCAGGTACAACTGGAGCCAAGGGGCTGGGAAATAGAATTTCTCCCTCCTGAGGCAGAGCCCTGCCTGTTCCTCTGGTGGCCTCCCTGCAGGGAGCTGTACCTTGTGGATGCTGCTGCAGTGAAGTTTTACCTGGCTTTTGCACAGCTGCATGCAGCAACTGAGGCTCTGTTGCTCTCTTGGGACATCATCCTCAGTTTATTGTAAGATTGCAGTGCTGTGGATGGGTAGTTCTGTAGCATCTAATAATTAATCAGTATAATAAGCTTGACTAAGGCAGAAGGCACCACGCAGGTGTCTTTGCAAATTGCAGTCAGGTTGGGCTCAGTGTATCCTGCTCCATGAGTGTAGAACCAAGAAAACCACAGAAAGCCCCAAACAAATCCAGTGACTGGCTTCAAATGAAAAACAAGATGATGATATCCTGGCAGCCTGGTGGTGCAGGAGCCTGGTGCCACTGAGCTGGAGGATGCAGGTGTCTGGTCTTTTGGTTAAAAAAAAAATGAGCATTTGTCGAAAACAATTTTTTTCTTTTTCTTCTGGAAAAACAAGTCTATTTTTGCAGGTGTCAGTTAAAATACCAGGTGCTTGGTTGTCATTGCTCTCCTGTAAACTGGGATTCCCACTAGAAGTTTCACTATGGGCCACTTAGAGCTGTGCTAAAAAGACCTTGTGGTGCATCATAGAAGAGCTGATTCTGAGTCTGGCCTATAACAGCACAAGGCTGTGAAACGTCCTACAGGCAAATCCTGTAGGGGATTTGAGGGGACAGAGGAGTGGGCAGGGGACAGACATTTGAATATCCAAGCAAGCTGAGATAAAACACTTTTTCATAAAGTGAAGCAAAGTTTTTTTATGCTGTTGAAAGACGGGGGGCTTTGTTCCAGTCAAAAGTATTAAAACAAACAAAAAAATTTACACAATTCTAAAAAGAACGTTTCAGTTTTCTGTCATTCTTTAAAAAAAATGGACTTTTCAATAGATTTCTGCCTTTTTCCATCTTCCATGACTTTACTTACTATTCAAATGTGTTGAAGTAATTCAGACTTTTAATTTATTCCTGTATAAAACACGTAGAAGTGAAAATAGCAATTTTTTCTTTCTGCTTTAATTTCTTTCTCTTCTCCAAGAAAAATACAGACTCTGGGTAAAAGAGACCCAGCTCTCTACCCATTTCTGTGGACTTCGTTCCACTCCTGCCAGTGTTTACCATATTCAGACTTAATGTAAAAATCTCACCATATCTGTATTCACAGTAACTGTACCCTAGTAACAAAACAGCAGTTATTGTTTGTGCAGTTAAATGATATTTTTCCTTTAATGGACAAGGTAACTTTTCCCTTTGAATGAATAAAGGTAGCTAAATAGAGTACTTCCAAGTAAAATTTGGGCATTTACTTGGGTTTTATGTTTTGAAAATCATGATGGTTTACTTGGAATTATTGATCTGTAATAACAGTGAAGTGCCTTAGACATCATTTATACAGACAATTTAAAAAGGTCCATTTACAGTCAAAAAAGAGACACCCAGCCAAGAGCACACGGGCTGTTAAAAAGAGTTAATATTTTGGCAGCTAAGACCATACACATGAAGTCAATGTTTAAGAAAAAAAAACCACTCTGGCTTATTTCATTTTTATGGGCAAATAATTTCCAAGTAACACTTATGATAACAGATGGATAAATTTATGTCTGCAGTTAATTTGAACGATAATTTCCTTAGGATGTTTTACTTGCATTTTTTTTCTTTCTTTCTTTTATGAGAGCTGTCAGTTTTGTAGCTGAGAGCTGGATTTACTGCTTCAGAAATTCAGATGCTGCTCCAGTTCACAATGTTTATTAGCAGCCAAATCAGTAGGCTTTAAGGCAGTGGATTTTGTTGCTTAAAATAATAAATATATCATAGAGAATATTCTTTTACTGAGACAGAGTTGAAATGCAAGTACCATAGCATCTCCCACAGTAAGAGGGGAAGCAAATTGTCTCTGGACCACAGTTTTGGGGTTGAGGAGAGCACATGTTAAACCATCCCACCAGCCTCCACAACATCTGGGAGATCAGAGAGGACCCAGCTGTTGTCTGTGGTATGGTGGAAGCCAGATTGCCCACAGCTCCTGATGAAGCTGGTGATAACAGAGATCTGTTTGTGTGACAGTCAGAGCACTCTTGCTCATCTTCAGGCTTAGGTGGCTGAGTTTATTTATATTTGTTGATGGATTATTTCTGAGATGTTCTGAAAGAAAATAAATACAGGCTTTGCTGTAGATGTCTGTGTGCTGCCATGAAAGCAGAAGAATCCATCCCAGAGTAGCAACAGAAGTAGAATTTGATCATTTCCATGCTCAAAACAGGTGAATTTCCTACCCGTCCTTCAGAGTTCTCTCACTCATCGCTGGATGGGCAGCATCATCAGGAATGATTCTGGTCATCATAAATTCAGCTGTTAGCAGGAATTCTTGAATAGTTTGGGTTGAAAGAAACCTTTAAAGGTCATCTAATCCAAGCTCTCAAACAGCAGTTACTTACTTCCAAAGTAAATGTTCTCTGGTGGTTCTTCATAATGGGGCTTAGAAATGGGGTGCACTCTGTTTTCAGTTGGGAAAGGGAGAATTGTGCAACTTTTCTATAGGGTGGGACTGATATGAGAACACAAGAATATAAAATCTCCTCATTGTAGTCCTCAGCTCCAGCTCTTTCCCTTTTGTCCTCTCTGAAGAGGATTCCCAAGGGAATTTCAGCACACATCATTTTAGGTATTTGGTGTACCAAAGACAGAAGCAGGCTCAGCCTTCACCTTCTGCAATGAGCAGGAGTTACAGACATCTCCAAGGTGACTCAAGTCTGAAGTGGTCTTGATCACTACAGAGATGTTCTTATTTTTCTCTAAAAACTAAAGCATTCCTGAGGAGATGTCCAGATGATGTAGCTTGAACATGCTTCATCAACAAGTAGCAAGCTGACCACAACGAGCTGGAAGGTTATGGATGTTGAATTTTGGGGGAAGGGGCCAGAGGAGAGGATTTTGTTCAAGAACCATATTTCTTCTCAGTAGTTTGGAAAAGGAAAGGAAGTGATGGATACTATGAGCAACTGCAACTCAACTAATTAAAATCCTGAGAGCCTTTGTAAAAGCCATTAGCACCTGCCATGGGATCTGGCATTGGGGTTCACATGTGTTACTTGGAAGTATTTTTTCAGGAGGGAAGTGCCTTGAGGCCGCTGTCCAACTGCACACTGAGGGATGGGGATTTACAGATGTTGAATATGCAAATCACTGCTTTGCCCTCCCAACTGAGGCAGTATTCAGTGCAAATCAGGCACCAGCACCACTGTTGTGTCACTGGGAACCAACTCATTGGAAGTCTGGTGCTCTCTCTACCAGGATTGTGGAGCTCTTTACAATTTTCACTCGTCATCTCAGATCCTGTGTGGAACACAAAAGGAAAAAAAGGAGGGGAAAAAAAGAAAAAAGAAAGCACTTGCAGGCTGGAATATAAAGAGACTTTATCCCCCGGGTCAGGCGTCCTGATCCAATGCTGATTAGTGGTGCTACTGACATCACCAGCACAGTTCATCAATGGGCTTGTCTCAGTGGAGCAAGAAGTTGGCGACCAGGAGATTGAACTTGGCCAGCCTACAAAAGAGAAGAAAAGGGTGAATTAACAGTTTGCAGATGCTAGAATTCCCTCTGCTCGTGTTTATTTGGGCATCCAGATGCTTGTAGTGAGGTCAGCCTGTTTTTGTGTATGGATTTCTTTTACTATTACTTTTAAGGCAAAGTATCACTTTGCTTTTAGAAATAGACTTGCATACTAATTTTGACCAAAACCATGCAACTGATTCATTTAAAAGTATTCATTAAACAGGCAATGCCTGATTCTCTTTTCAGACACTCTTTTGTAAATCGGGAGATACTCCACTGGGGAAAAGCTTGTTCCAAGTGCAAATTCAGCCTGCAGCCTTTAAAAAAAAAAAAAAAATTCAAGGGAACTTTTTAATGTACACTGATCTTGTAAAATACAGGGGTTTTGAAATCCCTGAATATTTGCTTTTCACCTGAAGCTTAAATCGGCAAAGAGCACCTCAGTTAAGGAGGCCAAAATAAACCTGCCTGCACCACCCTTTTGTGAAAAGGGAACTTCTGTTTTAAAGGCTGATTCCTGTAATTCTGATTTGAGAAACTCCTGTTGTATAACAAGATATTAATTGTAGAAACTCAGCCTATGCAATGGTGAGAGCTGTCTTGAGGCCTCTGTCACCTGTACCAACCAAGGAAGGCAAGACTCATAGCAGGTGAAAGAAAAGACTCCAGTGTTTGAGGTTGCAATTTGTTTTTTCCCCTGGTTTGTCCTCACTCAAACTGTTGAGGTAAGCTGGACAAGCCCTGGACTGCATTTGGTGGTCTGGTGGAGAATTCATTGTGCTCAACAGGGAATCTTGCCTGGCCGCTGCCCACCTTTGCTTTCATTGTTGCTCCACTGAAAGTGTGTGCGACCCCAAATCCTGGTCTTTGTTTGCCAGTTGCAGATATTCAAACAAATGCTGAAAGCAACTAAAATGAGCCTTGCAAACTGCAGCATGTACATTCACCAATTCTGGTGTAATTTTTGCCCATGATGAATGGGGAAAGTTGCCTCTGCACTGTAGGATTTGGGTTTAAAGAAGCACATACATTAATGTCAGCTCCTCTGGGTCCCTGACATTTTCCTATCATATTTATTATTATGCCTGTGCCAAGTTCTACTGTATAAGTCTAATTCTGTCTCTCTGTTCTCAAAGGAAAGAAAACTCTATTAGCCCTTCCTGCCCTATAATATAAGGATTTTGGCTATATTCTTACTGTATTTCTCTTCAACATCTGAGATGTAAAAAATGTAGACATAATTTGGGAAATTTTCATAGCTGAAGAAGCTTGAGAGGCTTAAGCACTCTGCTGAACAGGAATGGGCTTAAGCATGAGATGAAATACTTTTTCACCCGCACACACACGCGAGAGCTTGCTTTGGATCCACAGGCCACCCTGTAAGCTCTCAGGAGACCAGGCAGAGCTCCCATATAACTCTAGGTTTCATAATGGGAGTGTTGAAATCAATATATGGATGCCAGACAATTCATCACTTCCCATCCCAAAACTCAGCTGAAAATTCCCATCCAGCTCTAACAGTGCTGTTGGGAGGATTTTAAAAGAGCAGTGAGGTGAACCCAGGGACTGGCAACCTTCCTCTAACACTGAGGTTTCTGTGGGATGCTCTGTGAAAGGCAAGCAGATTGCAAAGGGCCCAAGGATCTTGTCTCAGCTGGGATACCTTCCTGTGCCGCCTGCACTGATTAAAATGTCTCTGTACCCAAGTGTACTTTTAGTCTCCCTGCAGTCTGGTGTGTTCCCAAAGCAGAAGGAAATCTGGTAGCTCCTTTTCCTTGAATTCAGAGCCTGGAGTGCAAGAAAAGATCCTTCAGTGTTGTTTCAAATTAATGCAAGTTGATGGGGTTGGCCTGAGTTCACGTTCCTTTCTTCTGCCCCTCCTGCCTGGGTGCGTACTCCAAAGGAGGAGCAGGGATGTCCCAAGGCATCCTGGACCACCATAGCTGAATTCCCTGCAGCTCTACTCTTGGAGCCTCCAGCTGTTGGAGCAGAAGCTGGAAAGGGAATTTAGTAAAGCCAGGAATTTAGGAACCAGTTTGTACTGCTTGTGGTGTTGGTCTCTTGGAGGTTCACGCCGTTTCTGACCAGTTTTAGAGCCAAGTTGCAGGAGGACTGCATATGGAAAAGAACCAGTGGTAGTCTTGGTGCCCTGGAAAGGCAGGGCACAACTGTTGGCTGGAGTCAGTTGTTTTGCAAAAGTGGATTTGAAGCTGAAAGCTTTAGAAAGCCTGGCTGTAATTTATGTGGATTTCTTGAGGATTTTTACTGGTATGGAAACTGGGACTGGAAATCTCATTAAACTGGGCGTTCTTGTGAGAGTTTCAGGTTTTCTTAGTCATGGTTGTGCCAGGAATATCATCAGAGAAAACTTGCTGAGAAAGGATTTATGGATTTGGGATCTGATCCTATTCTCACAGAATTAATGGTAATTCTGCAACTGACATCAAGGTGACTGGCATGTGCACCTGGATGAGACATTATTTATTTGTCATTCCAGGTCTTTAATTTAGGCTGCTACTTAACATCAGTACCCTCTTTATAAGCCTATTAAATACCAGTTCCATTGTTATTTTCTCTGGTAGATCAGAAGAGATGTGTCAAGGAAAAGAAAATGTACGCTCAGTATACCTCTGCCCAAAAACAATATTTAAACATCAGAAATGTAAAGTGAAGGTAGAATTACTGAGAGGGGCAGAAGGGAAATAATTAAAGCTCCAGCTGGCAAGACGAGATGTCATAAACTTCAGTTATTCACCTCTCTTAGACATTCAAAACACAAACTCTGCCACCGTTCAGGCATTTTATAGAGGCCTGCAGAAAGCAACAGAGGTCTCTTGGACAAAATTGCTCTGGTGGCAACTGAAACTGGGCTCAAGCCCAAGTCCAATAGCTGAGCTGCCATCTGAAACTGGAAAACATTCGGGTTCGTGCCTGAATCTCAGCTCCCTTTCTGCTCTCTTCAGTAGAAAACCTGAATCTGGACTGGCCTGATGGGGAGTGAGAAGAAGCTTCAATCTGTGGAAAAGTGTTGCTGTTTCAAATGGGTTTTTGAAGAGATTACTCACAAAACTGGAAAATATGGTAATTCTTGGCAAAAATGGATTGACTTGGAGGTAGACAAGCCCTTCTTCCTAGAAAAGTTTCCTAAAGAATTGTGAACTGAAATATGGCAAATTATGATTTCAGAACTACCAGGCTTTGCTCCCAGTCAACCTCCAGGCAGGCAGTGGGAATGAAGAGGTAGGTGAATAAACAAAATGCCAGATGAATCTACCTTGGAACTTCTAGTTTGCAAGAGATAATCAATGAGGCCTGCCAAATGCTTAGATTTAGATACATTTTGCTCACCGCCTGACAATTACTCTGCCAGAGATCTTCCAAACACCTTTTTAATCTAAACACAACATTTTGGTGGAGTTCAGCATTGCAACTCTCTGTCAGAAAAGTGAAATTTCCCATCATTTTCCTGGAATAATGTTGCAGGACTGAAACCTATGTGACTTGTATTTAAATTAATAACTTAAGTATTTTTTAGTATTTTTCTGTACTTTATTATGGGAAATACCTTAAATACTGAGGTTTGCAAACTTTTTAAAATAGTATTTATACACTGAAGGTAAATGGAGAGAAAAATCAAATGCCACCACTGGGTTAACTCAGTATGAAATTCAGCACCAGTTTTCAGTATTTATACAGAATTCACATTCACTTTGTGTTTTTCCTTGAGGTGTTTGAGGTACAGTGAAACTGCTGTGAGGTTCTTATCACTTAGCGATCTGGTCTGGTTCCAGTTGAAAATTCTGCAGTACCTCTCACTGGGAGGATTGGTTTAAAAGGAACAGAGATCTGCCAAAGAAATAAAGACTTCATTATTGACATCAATGCTATTTTTAATCTGGTTTCCTAAGGAAATGAGGCTTAGGCAATGGCAGTGTTTGTGAGTATGTGTGTGTGTGTATATAGGTGTGTGTGACTATGTCCTTCGCCCTCGTAAATTTTTCATCTGTTGGCTGATTATAACCAAACCTGACAGATGGCTGAGTCTCCAAGATAATAAGTTCTTGCATGCTTCATGAAAATAAGTGATTGGATAGAAGAAAAAGACATTCATAGTGTGCATCCACTGAAAGGGCACAGCATGAGCTCAACTTTTATTAGAGCTCAGAAAATCCCAGTGGGAGAGGGAGGTGAGCCACATCCCCATAGACAACAGCATTTTTCTGGTTCCTCTGCATGGGGGAGGTTTTGGTGTGTAGTAAATAGATCAGACATGGCATGGTTTAAATGTAATGATGATGTTTACAGCAAAGTTATTATTTGGAGTATCTGAGGAGCCACATTACCTCTGGGCTGCCCTCTAATGAGGTGTTCATTCTCAAGGCCAGAGCAATAGCAGGGCGCAAGTTAATAGATGTGACCGAGGCATGGCTCCAGGACTCTATAAACCTAATGAGTCGTGGGCACTCAAACTGTGCAGCCTCACTACTGCTAATTGGCCAAGTGTGCCATCAACCATGCCCAAAAATGTTCTTAAGTGGACAAGGGGTGAAAAGAGCATCAGAAACTCCTGTGAGTCCAGGAGGCAGCCTGGGGCAGCATTCCTGTGTGCAGAGTTCAGGAACACTTTCCCCAGAACCAAGGTCATTCCCTTGAGAGCTGAAGCAGCTCACTGGCAGTGGGGAACATAACTAAGAAACAAAAGAAAGAGTAAAGCATGACCAGGAGGAAAGGGGTTTGCAACTTTAGCTTATCAGACAAGGGGATGGTTGTCACGTAGCAGTGGGAGAAGATGATTCAAAAACATTGTGATTAGGAGAGTACTTGAAACCTTTCCAAAGAAAAATACAGATGGGGATCAGAAAAGCCAAGGCAGGGTTAGTGCTTAATTGTACTCTTTTTTGCTTGAGATTGAAAATTATGTATTTAGTATCTTGGTAACAGTGGCAAGTTGGGGTGGGACTCTCCCTTTTGAACTTAAGGTGTCTGAAAGTTCAGTGTGTGTTCTGTATAAGACCATCAGTTCCTTTGAAACCCTCAGAGGACAAATCCTCCCACTTACCTCAGATGCATATTTTAAGATGGAAGGAATTGCCCTCTGGAGACATCTTTCCACTGACCACAGAGGAAACCTAAAAAACTGGCCTCCAACAGATGCCTGACTTTCAGATGAGTGGGATTTATTGAACCCTGAGAGCAGGAGTCAAGAATTCAGGGTGTTCTGTCCTTACCTCTTCCTGACCTTGAACAAGCTGCTCAGTGCAGTGAGAGTTCCCTGAGCAACATTTTGCATTGCTGCCAATGGTAGAACATTGTTAGTCCTGAGGCAAATTTGCAAGCAGAAGACTGACACAGGGTTGCTTTCTGTCATGCATTGGAGAGCATCTTGGTGTGGTCTCAAGGGGAGAAGAAATTCCTCTGCCAGCAGCTCTGGAAAACATCCAGGGCTAGGTTTCTTTGGGGTGGGAGAAGGAGTAGTAACGCTCAACCATGTGCATCTTTCTCATCCTGTAGTGTAATATGGTTGGAGCCCAAGGTTCACCAAACATTTTGTCCACTGTGCAGATGTCCCTGTGAACCCCAGTGCTCAGACCAAACTCTCCATCTCTGTGGTTGAATGGAAGATGTGGATTTGGACATGCAGAATGAGTTTCCATCTTGCCTCTCAGCTTGAGGCAACAAAAGCTACTTCAGTGCCAGCACAGTCATTCACAGCCTAGTCTGCCTGGAGACAGAACTGCAGACAGGAGAGCAGGCTCTCATTTCTGTTCCTCATGGATGGTTATCCCTTTTGCAAGGGAAGAAGAAAGCAGTCAAAACCAAAAACAAATATAAATTTTGACATCATATGTGTCTGATTTTTTTGCTGTTCTCTTACAGCCAGACCAAATCTGTGTAAATGCTCTCCATGAGGAGTGTTTTGGACCTGGAGACCCTTTGAAAAAGCCTTCTGATATCTCTTCGTTTTTTGCATGCAAGACTTAGACACAAATAAGAAGGTGTGTGGGTGGGTTTTCTGTTTTGTTATTTTAGCATTATGGAGAGACTCACCAGATAGTCTCCCCTGTGGGGTCACTCACTGGGTCTGTAGTGTTTACTTAGCATTTCTCTGAAACACCAGCATCTTAGAAGTTGTCTTCCTGAATTTACATTCCCAGTTCAATCATCTCCCTCACAATAAAAGCCCCAGTGTTGGCTTTGTTTTAAGTCCTGCTCTGCACAGCGCTCCCGTCAAAAGGGACCCTTGGTCCTGGCGCTTTTGTTTTCCTTCAGACCTGCCAATCACCCCGCTTGCCTTTGCCCAAAGTTTGTTGTCTTTGCAGTTGGTCCCAGCGTGAGCTACCAAAAGCCTGGCTGAGCCTGACGGGGGATTCTGTCAGCCTAACCCCAACACACGATCCTCCTCCTCCCTGCCTCACAAAGGGCCTTTTCACCAGCCCACCACAGCCCCTAGATTTCATTTCATGTGCTACAATTAATCTGTATTTATTGCCACTTATCTTAAATGGCTAACAATATCAAGAGTTTAAAAAGTGCTTTTAATGTCAAACTGGGTCAATTAAAACTCTACTTAAAATATTTGCAAAACTCCTTGCCTGAAAGTTACCCCCTCAGTCTGCTGTTAACCAAAATGGTTTAAATAAACACACGCAGCTTGAGGAGATTGACATTTGGTAAAATTCCTCTTGATATTTTGGTAGAATCCAGGATTAATTTCCTTATTCCTATATCCACTTGCTTTTTTATTTAATAAAAGGAGAAAAATTAATAATATTTTAGATGGTTATAAGTATTTGAAAAATTGAAACAATCCATTAAAAACCCTCAAGAGATAGCCTCAGAACTTTTAATGCCAGAAGAGCCTGTTAGATTAATTGGTTTGGTCTCCTAGAATTTCATCCTCTTCTTTTGTGGACCCTAACACCATGTGTTTAACTGTGAACTTCAAACCATGGGCCAAAAGTACTAATTTTTAACTCCTTCAGTATCGAGTGTGGGTATGAGAAATAAAGAACTAAAACATAAAATAGTGAGAAGTTAAATAATGAAAGAGTAGCTTTTACTTGTACAAGTTGGGTTTTGCTGAAGGCTGAAGATGGCCAGAGGAATCAATTTTTTCCCCTTGCAGGAAAGCCCCAAGTTTTGCCTTGAACATTTATTTTAAAGCTCAGTTTGCAGGACAGTCCTAATAAATTGCATGAAATAAGTGCTGCAGTACTGCCCATGGGGACTCAGAACTTTCATACAACTCTTTGTTTTTCATACACTTTGTTAGGGTGGTGACACACATCAGGTGGAGAAGCCCCAAGAGGGACCTCGAGGTAGGACTTAGCTGCTTTGGATGCAGCAGATGCACAGATTAAGTGAGATCCCAGGCTGAGGGCATTAACTGCCTAAACTTTGGTTCACATGAAGCCACTTGGACTTAAACCTCTGATCCTCAAACACTTACTGTGAGGAGCAACATTAATGAAGCCTGGTTTCCTATGGATTTAGGTAATTTGCTTGGATTCCCAGCAGTCTAATAAGGTTTAAACTGTAGCTGAGTCGTTTCTATTAATTAGGGCATTTGTATTATCTTTATGGGTCTCTGATGTCCCTAAAAAGTCTCACTCTGCAACTTTTCTTTCCATGGGAGAGACCAATGAGTCTCTATCCAGCCATCTGTATTCATAAAATATATAAGAAAGGGCTCTCTTGGAGACAGCTGCTCTTCTGTCTAATAGATTTGAAATTTGCCCGTGGGTTCAGAATATTTCAAGGGAGAGCATAAAAACAAAAACATAGACACAAAGAGACAGCAGGATCCTGTAAGCATCGTGGTTTTTGGAAGCAAGTTTAAAATGAAATTGCCATATTTATGCAGTGTAAATATTGCACAACTTGAGGATACCAAATGGTTTCGATCATTTCTTTAGTAATTTCTTCCTGTAGAATATTTAATTAAACAAATCTGACTTCCTGAGATGTTTAGGGTTTTGTTTTTTTTTTTTTTTCATTTTTATGGATTAGACGTGTAAACACGTCTTGAAGAATTTATTTTGTGTAAGAAATAATATTTTAAAATTTTTTTTTCTTCTTTTGGTCCTTGCCATCCATAAAGAGAGTGTGATTATGTCACTTTGGCAGAAAGCAATTATTCTTCAGTATCAGTGTTCTGATGAACACAAAGATACTGGCTTGTGGATGTGCTTTTATTGCTCATTAGTTGCTGCCCTGTTTCTTATTCTTTTTGTTTTTGTCCTCAATCTTAGTCACTGTATGAACAAGCCAAGGGATGCTGATGTCTAATTGCATCCCAAGAATGGCAAACAGCACAAAGCCTTGCAAACAGCTTGCAAACAAGGCAGACTGAAAAATGATTGCATCAACTTTTTTTTCTCATTTTTTAATGCGTGCAAGCATTAAATGCTTAAGTTTTCCATTACTGTTTTTCATCCCCAGGTTATCATATCCTGTCAGCCTGGTTTCAGACCTGTGTGATATAGCCTTGTGAGGCCCTGAATCATTTATTTCTCCTCTTTGGGTCTGACAAAAACATCTCACTTGAAAAGGTCAGGTTTGAGATCTGTTTGAAGACCATTGCCTATGGCAATTTTGGCTGAGGTCTCGACAAACTCTTAAGGACTGCTGCCTTAGACTGACTTTTTGTTAAAATCTGTGATTTCCTCAAAAAGCTGTTAAGGACCACATGTTAATTCTGGGAGCTTTCTTGCACAGATCTGGGTACCAAAGTGCCCCGGGCAGCTTCAGGGGAGGTCAGTGTAGACAGGTTGGGAAGTGTAACAGGAGGGGAGTGATAGCCCTCAAACTTGGTGTAGGCATGGAGGAAACTTGGTTCCAGTTTCCATCAGAAGCAATAGCCTAGCTCTACTCATCTCTGCTAGGAACTATGCAACCCATAGGCTGGTTTCCCTGGAATTTTGATTGAAGGTGGAAGTTCCTGTGGTTATGTTCCTACTTGGAAAGAGGTGGCTTTGGCAAGAGGAGGAAACTTTTGGTAATGTTGCCATTCAGGAAAATACTGTGATATAAACTGAAACTCACTCTTTCCTAGGTTTTAGAAAAGGAGCTTGTTCTCCAAGTATGGATCTGTAAGAAAAACACACTTTGCTGGTTACACTGCTCAGGAAAAAAAAAGACTTGGATTTTAATGATATGTTCTACTGAAATTAAGTGTTTAGGATGCTCAGACCAGGCAGGCTCTCAGCTCCTCATCTGCTTCCACTGGATATGGAGGACAAAACAAGGAGGCTTTGCCAAAATCTGAGTGACACAAAGGAGATTCCCGATTGGGTCCCAGCAGGGGGCCAGCAGGGAGGAGGCTGAGTGCCAGTCCAGTATGGCATGGGCATAGGTCTTGTATTAACAAAATACAAACACCATTGTGTTCAAAATCTCTTCCTGCTGGGTGAGAAAGGGAAATGAACACAGGCAAATAAAATCTGAGTCTTAAAAGGGAAGGAACTATGCTAAGTGCAGAATAGTTACAGCCTTGGATTACTGTGACTGTGGGAAAATGTGATGAGACAACTTTACCCAAGCACATTTGCTTTTTTCTTCTTTGTTTTGGGTGGGTTCATTCTATGCTGTTGTGTATAAGCAGGCAGTGATGGATTGTCCCACAGTTCTGTGCACAGTATCGAAGAGTGCTGGATTTAATTGTCCTGCATTTATTGTACAAAAGAAATGAGTTATGAGCCACTTTACAGCATCTCCAGTGAAAGTGATTATCAGCACTGCTTCTTGCCAGAGATATAACTCTGTCAAGCAGACTCCCTCCTCTCTTGGGTTCCTTGGAAAAAGCTTGTGAATTTACTGTCTCTTGCCAGTGAAAGCTCAGGGTAAAACACAAAACCAAAAGCTGCCAACAGCTATATATTCAGTTCAGATGTTGTAGGAATTTCTTACTCCATTTTTTTTTCCTTCCTTTTCCCCTGGGTGGATGATCAGTCAGGATTGCTGAAGCACACAGCCGAAACAGTGCAGCAGAATGTGTTCTCAGTCTATTGCTCTTTTGATATTGTGGGTGAACCTGTGTGCCTGAGAATACTTGGCTGTTGGCTTCAGTTAGATTTGTCCAGGGCTCATGTGCATGTACAGCACAACTGGTTGTGATGCCAGGGAAGGAAACCCTTCATCCCTCTGCACCTAACCATATCCCACAGCTGTTTTCACACTGCTCCTCCCTGCATGGCACAGATAACCCCAGGAACAGGTTTAAGCTGAGGCGGATGTATAAAAGGAATGTTATGAGCTCTGCCTCTGAGACGTTGCACAATAACTCATGTGCAGAGGAGTGGGAGTTTTGCTCTTTACCTTTCCTGTTGAATACTGTAGTGTAATAAAGGACAGAGGGATGAATTTCAGGGACCATAACGTTGCCTGTCAGAAAGATATTTGTGGGTGATGCTTCCCAGTGTTGTGGAAGAACAGCTGCAGTGGAGATTTTGTGCTGGGATTTGTTTAGATCTGCAGAATTACTTTCAGTACCTTCAGGAGAGTTGGCACACACTGTGTGCTTTAGACATCTGTGGGTCCTGTCCCCTCTCTAGTAGGTTTTTTTGTGCTGCCATTTAAACAAGCACAAGATTCCTGTGTGTTCACAGATATTTTTATGGCTGGGATAACCCAGATAAACAAGTGAATCAGCACATGGAAAGAGATAACACTGTGTACTCAACTGTGCAAGCTCTTACAAAAGGTTCCTTTCTGCACTCCTCCACATGAACAGACTTTGCATGGTTTTATCAACAGGTCTACAACTGCCAGAAAGTCTGTTCTTGAGAAGAGGAAATAAAATGGAGAAAAAGCTGTAAAAAGCCCCGTACTCTAATGGCACTACCAGGTAGCATGTGCAATTCATTTAACTATGAGTCTCCAAATGTGTTAGCTCATAGCTGTGGTAACACTCATAGCAGCAGTCCCCAGGCTGAAAACTGTCCTGCTAATTAATAACAGCAAGGAACAGAGGTTGTGTGGAGTGTCACAGCAACAGGTCATGAATTAGGAGAGGAGCACTTGTGATCACGTGTTCTGTAAACAGAGAACTGTATTTGAAATTATTCCTTGTGTGTCATCGTGCGTTTTGGATAATCAGGGCTGAGACTAGTGATGATTCCATGATTTCTTCTACTCTGTCACTCAATTGACTTACTGTCCTTTTTAAGTCAGATGGATATCAGCTGCAACAGAGAAAATTCAGTAAAGAGGGCTTGTAAGGTTACCTTATGTTTTGTGCACTGAAAAGATTGTCCAAACTTAAAAAGAGTTGCTAAAAAAAGTTGTGGAGTTAAATGGCAGAATGAGCCTTCCACAGTTTGGGAAGTCATGAGTGGCCACTTGTCCATTAAGGACCAGAGTCTTCTGGGAAGAGCTGAAAGACAACCTTGTGACAAGATGGCTCTTCACTCCAGAATGCCAATCCATGGTGTGTTTTTGTAGGAATATAAGGGACAGGTTCCCCAGGCAAAAAAAGAAACACAAAATCACAGAATTAACTTGGTTGGAAAAGACCTTTGAGATCATCGAGCCTGAGCTATGACCTAACACCACCACACAACCAGACCATGGCACTGAGTGCCACATACAGTCTTTCCTTAAGTCACCTTCCAGAGACAGTGACTCCAACACCTCCCAGGGCAGCCCCCTCCAGTGTCAAACACAACACAGTAGTATCAGTATTTTATATCATGAGACTTTACACTTTTTCTGTTTCAAATAGCTGTTTGCCTGGTGGTGACTAGATTCATTTGGGATGTGGAAAACAGAAGCTTATGTCCATTTCTGATTACGAGGTTAACACAGGGAATTGAGTTTATGACTTCCCTTTGGAGTACTTTCTGCAGGATGGTGATGGTTGGAGCTTGCCCAGGAAGAGTTATTCCAGAAGCATTCTCCAATAGCAGATAACTGTGCATTATCTATTGCAGCAAATTTAATTGGAGGACTTTGCTCTTAGGATTCAGTACATGCAGTGCCAAGGGACAGATTTCCATGTAACCAAAATCTTGAGGCAATTTGACTCTTTGATCAAATAGATGTTAAGTGCTCCGTAACCAGAGGCTGTGCTAAGGGCTGGATTCTCAATAGGCCTGAGCCCTTAGACAGTAGTTTTGAAAACCTGGCTGAATTTCAGTGCAAGCCTGGCTTTAGAGACTTTTATATGTTCATTGAGCACAAAGGGACAGTCTGTCTTGCAAGTTCATGCCTTCATTAGGAGGAACTGAATCCTATTGATTTCCCTGAGCATTATGGCAGGATCAGACCTCTTCAGCGTGTGACCTGTCAGCACCACACTTAAAAGCTCTGCCATGGCAACCAGGGCAGCAACCCTACAGCAGGGGAATGGGAAATGGCACGAGGTGGAGAAGGGACATCCTCTTCTCATTGATGGGAGACTTCCCCATAATAGAGAAGGGAGCAAAAAAGCTTGATAAGTCAAGTGGGTTGATTGGTAGGCGAGCTTACTCTAAAGCAACACAATGCTGTATGTGTCCCATTTGCCAGTGAGATCATCTGTTTCTTTGTCAGGGAAGAAAATGTGTTTCCCTTCCAAGTCCAGGGCTACTCAGGCAATTTACATGAACAAATAAAGATGAGGTTTAGCAGCACTATATAAATAAAATACAACTCTAAGTGGCCACCAAAGAACTCAGCTGCTCAAATGGAAGAGCCCTGGGATGTGAGCCAGGTGGCTGCTGTTTGCCATGGCTGCTTGCAATTCCCCATCCAAGCATTGCTCAGATGCTTCTTGCTGAGGTGAGGTTTATGGCTGTTGCAAAACATACTCTGGGAGGTAAACAAGCTATGCTACAGATGAACAGCAGAGCAGAGAAGGTAACATTAATCTGTGCCTTAGCCATGGGCTTCACAGAAAGTGGCTGGGCTCTTGGTAAAGCAAGAGAGTGTGCAAGAGTGTGTAAAAGTGTGCAAGGGTATGCAAGGATGTGTGTGAGTGTGTAAGAGAATTTTAAAGAAACAAACTCTTAGATTGTATGTATAGGATTTGACAGTATACCTAAGCTGGAATGAACCTAAGCTGCACCAAAGTGCTTATTTAGAAGTTTTATTAAACCAACCAAAATCTTTCAGAAGGTGAGTTATTGTAATATAAATATAACTGATGTGGAAGCTGCAGGTTACAACCTCCATGCAGGGCAAAAGTTTGATGAGACTGTCAGTGGGAAAGGCAGTGTGATGCTGGAAAGGCCAGTGCTTTGCATCTGGATGTGTTTGGCCTGTGGGTTTCACATCTGCTATCCTCAGGCACAGCAATGAATGCATATCCAAGTGATAGTTACCCTGGGCTGTGGCTCAGCAGGTGGGATGTAGTTGTTCCATGCTGTTATTGGAAATTTTCTTTCTATCAGCTCATTGTTTTAAATGCTGAGACCTGGATATTCATGGTAGCTGACTCCAGGTCCTCCAGAAAGTTATATTAGTTATTCAGACATTATGGGATTTCTCCTGACTATGTCAGGTAGGAAGTAAACCTCTCCAGAGAAAACTACAGCTCTCTTAGGAGATTGGTCTCACTCTCACAGCATCTGTCTCTCTACATTGACTTTAATGGAACCTTTGGTAAAGTGCTGTGGTTAAATACCTAAAGGTAGGCAAAATCTGGGTTGGGAATTGGTACACCCCATGGACCTTATGAGGGGAGCAAACCAGCATAATTTTTCCTAGTTGACAGATGAGAGACTCAATTAATATGCCCAAAGCAAACCAGAAAATCTGTGGCAGATTTAGGAACTGATCGTGGGTGTTCTGAAGTCCAGTTATGGCCTTAACTGTTTCCGTGCCATTGCTGCTGCTCACAGCTGAGGATTTGCACCCCTCCAAACAAAACACATATTTCTAACATATTGTATGATATTTCTCTGTGTGTGTGTATGTATCTACATAAAAATTAAGATACACCTGCATTTCCTAATGCCAGAGTTACCAGGTGTTATTGAACTGTACAATTTCTCACTAAAAAAAAAAAAAAAAAAAAAAAGGCTGTTAGGTCCACCCAGCTCTGGCTGGTGTTGGATTGGAAGTAAATCCTTTGAGAATGACTGGATCCAAAGATTTCACTGGGTTCAGGAAGCTGCTGAGCTGCAAAAGGCTGGAGGCTGGGAGGGGATCAGGGGAAAGGATCACTACAGAGCTGCCCTGGTGTTTATCTGGTGGGCTCAGCCTGTTCCTGGTGGACCCTTCCCATGTACCCAATAACAGCTACAAGCTGACAACACAGCTTAGCCCAGAAAGAGAGAGAAGAGCTTGGGTGGGCTCTTGCAGTGTATCAAGGAATGTGAACCCAGACTTCTATTCAACTTCCCAGTAACTGCAGTGCCCTGAATACTCAAGAATCCAGCAGTGACAATCTCATGGGATATTGTGATGCTGCTAAATTTAAAAGAATAAGACTATTTTTAGCATGAACAGTTAACAGAGTTCCCACAAATCATGTTGAGAGGCATGGTTGTGATTATAGATCTGTACCATGTTTGCTGTGATAAAAACCAGACCTGAGTCAGGTGATCTTGTTAGCACAATGTTTGTACACTTGGGTAATAGATGCAGCTGTGGCAAAAAAAAAAAAATAAAAATTAAAAATCAGCAGTTCNTAAAAAAAAAAAAAAAAAAATTAAAAATCAGCAGTTCTATTTTAGTAGCAATTACTCATTTATAAACTGTTGCTAAGTAGTGTAGAGGAGTAGCTAAAATCAGAGGCAAGACCTACAACTCTGGATGTTGGGAGGGACTATAAAATGAGAAACATTCCACTCTCAGGACAGATGTCCTTTCCTCTTTGCTGACTCTCCTCAACACCTGCTGCACATATGCTTACCTTCAACTTGGCTTCATTTTGATAGAAACATTGCTTAAAGTTTAATGTGTGCTCATGGGCTTTGCTGGATAAGATGGATCATAGAATCACAGGGTGGTTTAGGTTGAAAGGAGCCTTGAAGATCATCTTGTCCCAGGCTCCCCTGCCATGGGCAGGGACACTTTTCAATAGACAGGTTGCTCAGAGTCCCATCCAACCTGGCCTTGACCACTTCCAGGGATGGACATAGAGGATTGGACTTCCAGGGATGGACATTTTAGGATGCACCTAAAACTTCCTTAAATTGCAATTTTAAATGGTTTCCTGTAAGATTGGTGAGAGAACTGCTGGTATCAGACTTCCTGATCTTGATTTTGTAAGGGGCTGAGTGTGCTGGAAGTTTAGCCCCTTCTCAGCCTGGTCACCCTAGTAAATATTTCACATTTATAATGTACATTATTGCCAGGGACCAGGTTCTGAGCCAGTAGCTGTGCTGTTGGCTCAATGGGGCAGCCAGAATTAGCTCAGGGAATGCTCACAGGGTTCACCACAGCCATGGGTCATGGGACTCCTCATGGCATCAGTTTCCAGTTCAATTTGTTCTGGTTTCCATTCTCTCTAGTCAGCTGTTTCTGCACTTTTGTGTGTGTCTGAGCTAACTAAGAAGATTGGGAACCCTGAGGTATTTTGAGTTTGAGAAACATGGAGAAAAATTACATGAAAAAACCCCATGCTCATTACTTACCTCACCTGTCCAGTCCCCAGTAGGTTTAAGGATTTACAAGGAGTTCTCCCAGGAATAGACATCCTGTTTTTTATGGAGCTGAGTTCAGCAGTTTGTGAAATCAGACAGGGAGCATTAAGTCCTGAATTTGTTTCAGATACTAAATTTAAAGTCTAATGGGGAACTTGGGATTTTTTGGTCTTTTTTTTTTTTTTCCTTCCAAAAAATTCTTTTTTGCAAACTGAAAACATGACCTGACACATAAAATTTCAGGTAATAATTTTCTCTAGGAAAATTTCATTTGTTTAAAATTAAAACTATTTATAGGTAAAAAATGTATTTTGTGAAGGAAGTTCAGTGAAAAGTTTTACATTCTTTTACTGGAATACCAACATGAGCAGGCCTAGTTTATAATTGTATAATGGTGGTTTTTATCTTAAACTTCAATTTTACAATATCACATATAAAAAATTAGTTACAAGTCCACATGAAAAGCTATTTTTCATCCTTTTGGGCCTGTGAAATGCTTAGCATCCAGACATCAGTCTGGTTTCTTGGCTCTTCATTATCAGCCACATGGCACTGTTTAGCTGTTCCCTTCTGTGATACATCCAAGATAAGCTCGTGCCTTGGAGAGGTGAAATAGCATGAATTCCCACCATCTTTGAAATGTAGTTTGTTCTTGTAGTCTGAACTTGTCTTGGGTCTACTGGGCAGTGTCCTCAAAATTTGTGTAAAGTTTTTCCATACATGGAGCCTCTGCACGTTTATCCAAATCACACAGAGAGCTTTCTGGCTCTTTTTCCCTTTTAAAGATTCATCTGCATCCCACTTGTATGAGCTCTAATAGGTGATCTGTGCCTTTCCTTTGCTTCAGTTAGCCCAAATAGTTCTAAGCTTGGAGTTGCAAACCTGAGCACCCTCAAGCTGAGAGAAGCTTGAAGCTGAGCTCTAGAGCCAAGTCCTGTTTTCATAGAAGGTCCTTGAGGGAGGCAATGAGTACTCCAGGTTATAAATTTATTGTACAATGTATCCTTGCCCTGGAAGAAGGGTCTGAAGCTGAGGCCCAGGTGTGATTTTGAGGCCATTTGCAGGGGCTCATTCAGGTGCAGACTGTGTGGTTGTGGGAATTGCTGACACCCTCACAGGTCTCTGACTTCCCACTCAATAAGTGCTACATCCCCCATTTGCAGGGCTTCCTTTCATCTCCCCTTGTTGATGGCCTGGAGAGATGCACTGGAAGCATCTAAAAGGCTTCTGGGATAAAGCCTGGTAGCTTTGCATCCCACCCTGCAACCAGAGGCTGCAGGCCAAGCTCCTCCTGAGCTAAAGGTGGTGCTGGTTCTCCAGCAGGAGCCTGTCCAGCCATGGAGAGACCAGTGGTGGTACTGGGAGTGAGAGGAGATGGATGGGACTGGTTGAACCAACAGCAAAAGTGTCCTGGGATAGGAAGGGCTTCATGGATCTGTGGTGTTCTGTTCAGGACACTCTGGCCCCTCACCATCAGGGGTGGTGCCAAGGGGATACAGCACGGGGCCCAGCAGCTTCCATCTGCTGAGACAGGACATGAGAATGCACAGTGGAGCCCGCCTCTCCCCCTTCCCATTTCTTCTTCCAAAAAATGGCTAATGTAAATAAATTGTCTGTTCACATGAGTTTTGGCATCTGAATGGGAACACTTGTCCGTGTACCCCCACCAGCCCCGCTCCCTCCCTCCCTTGGCGCTTTTGCTAAATGAGCTTTTCTTGCTGAGTTTCGGCTCCAGCCGGAGTTATTCCATTGGCATTTCCCTCCTGGACTGATAACAAGCTGAAGGAGCAGGCTGTAAAGCTGGTGACATAGACCAGCCCCAGTGGTGTCCGGGAGCTAAAAGGTCCCCAAGCCCTGTCTTGTGCAGCAGTTAAACACAGGGCAGGACCCAGGGGCCGCCCCAAATCTGCATGTGGGGCTTTGCACATACCACTCCACTCGCCCTGGTCTTTGTAGGAGCTCAGACCTGTTAAAAACTCCTCCCTCGGTGCTAGCAAAACTATGGCAGCATCCATGATGTTCCCTGGAGCACCAAACTGGCAGGGAAACTCTTGTGTGAACCTTAACATTACTGATAGTAAGTTACTGAAGGGGAGAAAACATATATTTAATAATAAAATTTCATTAAATGATAATGCAAACAGGTGACTGCAGGAGAAAATACTCATACAAATTCATTTTGACCGGGTCACTCCAACTTCAGGTTGTTTTGCACAGACAAGGAGAAGAGAGGTGGTAGGTCACATGTTGCAAAATATTTCAGATGCTTCCCACTGGAAAAATAAATATTCAAGTAATTACAATGCCCCTTGTTAAAGGAGGAGATGGAAACATATTGTCATCCTCCTCACGATGTGCATTTCCTGTGCTGAAGGGTAATCAGCCACCCAGACATCCTTAATCCTGTTGGATTATTTGTGGCTGCACCTGCCTGAACTTTTTCTCTCCTGATTAACATTTGATTAAATCCACTTTTAAAATGCCAGCCTGACTGCAGCACTGGGGGGGCGCTTGCAGAGAGTGTTTTGCTCTCCATCCTGATTGCATCTGCATTAATTATGCTAAGTGCAGTGACAGGAACAATATTGATGTAACAGAAGTTTATTAGGTTGATGTGGTCATTCAGACAAGAGGGCTGTAAAGGGCTTCACGTGCATAGGCTTGGCCTCCCATGAGGAGAAAATGCCATCTCATTATTATTCAGATTGACCTGATTTGGGTAATTTCTTTCTGGGAGCAGAGGTAGTTTTGGAATCTCATTAGTTTATCAACATTTACATGTGTTAATAGAGTTCTCGCTTGTTTTTAATCCTCCCTCCCTTTCTTGCCATTTAAAATGAGTGTTTGGTGAAAATCAGGGATTTGGGCTGTGTGGCTGTAAACTTTCCAGGCTTCATTTTGTACTTGCTGTGCAATCTTTTGTTTGTGGACCCTGACCCCAGGTGTAGTGGTGCAGGAAGGTGTTTCCTCTCCCCAGGGAGCAGGCCCCACTGTATGAGCCTTTGCCAGAGGGGAAGATGTCCCAATGTCATTGGGAGGACATGTGAGGTTCATCACAATTGGGTTTTTTACCTTCATTGTGCACATCACCAGTAACTCAAGCCTCTCCATGTTGGTCTGTCCTGTTGTGTGAAAATTGAGGAAGAAATCCTGCCAGGAAGAAATGTCTTAACCACACTTGAACATGGATTATGTTCTTATCTCTGGCAGCAGTTGAGGGCTCCCTTTTCAGCAGGCTGTGGTGTGATGGAGGGAGTAACCATGGCTCTGCTGGGCACAGGCAACCCGAGGCCACGGAGATTCCTTGGAGTGTGTTTGGAACCTCCTCCTAGAGGGGATGGGAAGCCCTGCAGTGGTCTGCAGCAGCGTGCTCTGGGCTTGGCAGGGCTTTCTAAAACCTCCAAAATCCCATCACTGCGCTGACAGCTGGATCAGGGGCAGGGTCACATCCTGAGTAGTGATTACATTTCACATTTTATGACTTAGGCACAAAATTCCACCCTTGTGTTCCTGCCCTTGCACTGACAGCCACTGGCCCAAACCAGTTAGTCTGCCTTGATGGCCTTTAATGGTGCATGCCATGAGTGACTCCACCCTCTCACAGTCTAATTTACAATAGACAAGTGCTTGGAAATCCTAGAAAAGAAGAGCTTTAAAGCAATTTTTTCTGGCCTCATGCAGATCCTTTTGCTGTGGTTGGTTTTATTTTCTTGCTAACAGGTGTTTGTGCACAGTTTGCTTGAAGAAGCCCCTTACCTGCTAGGCAGCCTGTCATGGGAATGTAGGACACTGAGCAGATACCTTGTCTTGCTCTGGGATTCCTGCTCCTGCTCTTCCAGATCCTGTGGCCCCACTAGTATAAAACCAGAGCTTTCTCTGGAAATCATAAAGCAGCTTTTCTGTCCTGTCAGTTGATGTTTTGAACCTACAATGTCAGGAAATAAGAAGAGAAAGAGGTGCCTTTTTTATTTTTTTTTAAATATTCTTTTCTAAATAGGTAACAAAAATGTCTTTTTATAAATAATTTCGATTTTTCCCCCACACCCCTTTCTGAAAATGTAAAGTCCAATAACTCATTAAATAGAAACTGAGGGGAGATTCTTGGGGAAGCTTTCATGAGGGGACAGGGAATATCTCTAAAATCTTTTCCTAAAAAATGGCCTGCTCTGTAACACCTGTGCCTGGAACTAAAAATGAATATTTGTTTGTTTAAGGAATGGTTGGAAAAATCATTTTCAGGCCAGCTATGGATTAAAGGTTGGGATTTGGGGTTTAGTTGTTTGTGGTTTTTTTCCTCAGAGCCTTGTTGTTTCTTTGCTGTAGACTTATTTTCATTTTTGCAGCTTCTCCCTCACTGCTGCACCACACCAGCTGAGTTCCTCCCAGCATCTGCTCCACACTCAGACAAAAGGGGCTGCAGTGGGAGCTACCTGGATCTAATTTTGTAGGGTGATGGCCAGTTTACTCCTGCAGATCTCCACGATGTCTCTACATGTGTTTCACCTTTTTCCCACGAACCCAGTGAACTCCATGGCCTTTTTTTTTTTTTTTTTACAGTTTTAGATGGGATTTTGACTAGGGTTTTTTTAGAGTGTTTTCTTGCCTGATTGCTGGAGGCTGAGTGGGTGAACAAAAACACCTGGGAAAAAAAAAAAAAAAAAGAAAATAAGTTAACAATAAACTAGATAGGGTTGTTTATTGAGCTTTTTAGTCTCTGGCAAATAGCTGACTGTAGCTGTATTAAATTACCTTCTGCAAGTATCTAGTCTTTATTTGTAAACCAGCCATAATTTGCTCAGTACTGATTCTCTACCAGTTCCCCGTCCACAGTTCCCATTTTGGAACATAGGCATTTTACTGAATTATCCTGAGGTGCTATGGCTGATAAGAAATTTTATCACCTTTTTACCTCTCAAAGGGGCCATTTGTAAATGGGTCCTTACTTTTGCTGTATTCACCACAGGTGTTTTCCTCCTGCATAGTCAGGCAGTGTGATTTTTGCAATGGGTGGGTTGTTCAGGGGCATTTCTTTCCCATCAATGATATGAATTATTGAAAAGAGAAGCACTATAAATAGAATAAAGCAGGTGACATGTCGCAGCATAATTTTTACAATTGATGCATTTGCAATATGAAGGCAACAGTACAGAAAGTTTTCTTGGAGCTGCTCTGGAGTTTACTTATCTTCTGACTCTCAGGGTAGCAGCTTTCAGATTCACTCACAGACCCTTTCTTTACATTTGTGAAACAGCTCTACCACATGAAATGGTAGAAGAGAATGTCAGGGCAAATAAAGAAATTGGTAAGCCCTGTCTTGGTTGGATGGTTGTGTTGTTCATCGCTGCTTGAATTAAGAGTAAGTGCTGCCCATGTTCATTTACTCTATATTGTCCCCAGCTTTGAGATGGCCACTGTGCTTTCCTCAGCACTGAAGGAAAAGAGAGTTCATGATCTGGTGACTATCAGTAGTACGTGAAGGGAAACTGCTTCATCAAGAGGCAAAGCCTCATTCTTCTGTGTGTTTATTCTTCCCTGCCTGTAGCTGGACTTGTCTGCCAGGGCTGCCCATGGTTGAACGCTCCTTCAGGGGCTGCAAAGCCTCAGGAATCTCACTTTGAAACATCTAAGACATGATGCAAAAATTCAGTGTGAAGAAGCAGCCATAATTCCCACATGCCTGGTGCTGGGATCCCTGTGCCCAACTGCAGAAGCATGACCTGAAGAGGATGCTTCTCCATGGAGAGATGGTTTGGTCAACAGGATTTGTAGGAAGGATTCCTGTTTTGGACAAACCCCCAGGCCATGCCTATTAAAGGAGGTAAAACTGCAGGTGTCCATTACTGTGCTGTGTATTCTGCAGGAATCTCAATGGCTGTGGCACCAGAGGAGAATTCTCCTCATGGGTTTTTTCCAGCTCCTTCCAAAACAGTGGTTGAAAATCAGTGGGAATGAATGGTGTTATCATTACCACACACACAGGATGTTGAAAAGTGGGATTTCTCTTCCTGTTTTTTCCCAGGAAAAACATGTTTGTACTCTAAGATGAATCTAAAAAGCAATGCTTAAAAGGTTTTGGAACAGAAATTCCAGCCTGCTCCACAGTGAACCTCAGTGGAAGCCTAACTTTGTTTCCCTCTTGAGAATGACCAAACACTGCAAAGCACTGAAGACAGCAGATTGGCCATCATGCCAACAGTATGATATGTGGAATCATTTTAACACACTGATATTAATATTTTAAAATAACATGTCATTCAAAAGTGAGTGCTATTCAAAAAGTAAATTAATGCTATTTGAAATTATGAGAATTCTGACAGTGACATTATGGTGTCCAATCGATTGAAATAGAATTTTCCCTTTCAATAATTTTGTCAAAACCAACATAATTTTGGAGCTGTGACAGCATTTCCCAGAAGAAAAATATCACTTTAAAAATTATTTAATTAGGCAGATTCAATGGGCATTGTGAAAATTGATATCTGTTATGGTCTGCAAGAGAAAAGCACTGTGGAATTTAATAGCAAATTGTTCTAATGAAGTGCAACTTCTAATCAATAAATTGCTGTTATTCTGGTTCACCCTCTTTCTCCACGTCCTCCAGCAGCTGAGTACAGAGTTCCAGCTGGGCTGGAAATGCTCTCATTGATGTAACTGGGTGCAGACAGCTAATTTGGGAGTGTTTTAACTTACTTTGTACTTGTCTTTATCTTTACTCTCATTTTCATGTGGCCTGCTGCTACAAACCATCCCCTGGATGATAGGACAGAGGGGTCTGACGAACATGCTTTCTTTTGTGGCTTTTCTAGGCTGAGCAGTGAAAGGATTGTTTTCATTACTAACATCCTGGTGTAGTAAAATACCAAATTTAATACATATGACGATTGTTATATTACTTAATCCACCATTTGCCTTATAATTTAGTTTGAGTTTGCCTTGTTATCTGGTATGTTAGAGGAAGGCTACAATTCAGCTATTTGGCACACCCTTCTGCACCATCAGCTGTACTTTAATAGTCCATGCTGACAGAGCCTCCAGCTGTAAGAGCTTGTGGGAGAGTGATCCCATCAGCCTGTCCTGGCTGACCTGGGAGGAGGCATCTGGTGTCAATTGTGTCAGACCTTTCCATCAGTTTGGCAGCTTTTGGTTTTGGGGAAGGCAGGTTCACAGGATGACACCAGGGAAGCACAGAGCTGGAGCTTTTCTGTGGCTTTTGTGCAGTTGATGTGGCTCAAAGCTCAGGAAAAGCCACCATACTGTGTGGTAAAGACCAGAAGTGTGAGCAGTGTGTGTGGGGAAGTCAGTTCATGCATCTTCTGTGATTCTTGGGAGGCTGCTTTCTATTAAAATGGTTTTTATTGTGCTACATTGCCAAACCTGAGAGCAATAGAAATATTTTTTCTTTCATGCTTCAGAGGGTGTGAGAAAGCAGAGCCAGGCATTGCATTGCTCATCCCAGAAGGGCAGGACACTGGCAGCAGGATATCTAAGTGAGCTTTGCTCTGCATCATCAGCAGCAAAATGTATGGAAGCCTTCTCCACACAAACAAGCTCCACAGAAAGTTAATTTATCTGTAATGTTCCTCTAAGGACACTGAGCATCCTCCAGTATGCTGAGACAAGCCTGGCTATTCCTGGTAGGAGAAATTATTATGGAATAATCTGTAGTGTTGTAGGTCTTGGTGAGGTTGGTGGGGCTTGATATCATGAGTTTCAAGAAAGGTTTTGAATGGTGCTGATCCTCTGGTTCTCATCATTTTGCAATCAAATAAACCAGTTGTCTAATTGTAGACAGGCAAATTCTGGATTCATTGAAGGACTGAGCTTCAGGGTGCTGTCCTGGCTACAAACCAATGGGCAGTAGAACACCACTCCAGCTCAAATCACATCCAAATCTCTTTCATGTGTGTGTTCAGGGAGGGAGTGGTTTTTGGGGTTTTTTGGTTGGTTAGATAAAGGAATTTTTAGTAAATAGCTGCTGGGATCCAGGATAATGTTATGGTGTTTTCTTTGGGTTTTTTCTGTGGGATTTTTTTGTGGTGGACAAAATTATTCCAGTGGCATTTTAGAAAGAAATTCACATTGCAGAAGTGAGGATAGGATGATTAGACTCCCTTTTATTTTAAGGATAAACAGGATTCAGCCCATCAGAGATGAGATGTTTGCATGTGGCCATTCAGTTTGTGTGTCACACATGTGATCAATTTAAGCAGGGGAGGATTTAGGCAGGGTGGGGAGGCCGATGTTTCTTCTGACATGTGGAATGTTAAGCCACAAAAATGCAACCACAAAATCAGCAGATTAGAATTCCCATTTGTAAGGAATAAATAATCATTATGGTGAGATAGTCCATGAGGGATTAACACGGCTGCTTCCAATTCTGTTGTTCTGTTGTTCGATCTGCTATGACATTTTTTCCATGCATGTATCTCCCTCTTTATTTTTTTCCTTTATTTTTCTTCCCTTTTTTTTTTTTTTTTAATTCCTGGTTGGTATTGTAGTTGTCACAGTGATTTATGGGAATGAGTGCAATCTTTGGGAGGTTTGTCTGTGTACATACCTCTTGTTTTCCTCCTTGCTTGTAATTATCTTATGCACCTGTTGTTCCCCATCAGGGCCCACGTGCTCGGGTAGCCAATGCTCATGTTGCAGTTGGTTTACTCAGTTTTACAACATTTGTTACTTGCATCTGATCGATCTGTTCTGGCTTTATGCCAAGGAGCTGCCCAGCAGCATAAATCATCCTTGCACTGAAGAGAAGAGCACGGTATCTATTTCAGGTTCCCACCCACCAGAGCCTCATAAATTTCCACAAATGTTTCAAGAAACAGGTTTGATTGTTTAGAATGAGCTAATGCTGCAAAGACCTTCTTAGTCCTGAGCCGAGTCTGGGACTCTGACTCCCCAGGCTTGTAGGGTTAACTCAAATTTATAGGAAATGTCTACATCACTCTTAAAAAGCAAGCTGAGAGCAGTGGGGAGAGCATGTTGGCTTCTCAGTCTCCCTGAGGTCTCCCTGAGCACATCGTGGTGCTGAGTACCTGATGTCCTGTTAACTGCCCTGTTAACCTGCCTGGCATGTGCAAGCACGTCTGCAGCCTCAGAGAGGAAGCCTCCAAACATGGGTGTTGAAAGCATTCCCTGTCTTTTCTCAAAACTCAGTGTCTGTGTATCCTTAGTTTTCCTTTTAGTCCAAAGGCTTTCAGAAATTTTCCGATCATCCCTCAGCCAAAGATTTGCTTGGTTGCAGAGTGTCTCCACTCTTAGCATTTGACAATTGGGCATTTTTTTCTCTTCTGATATGGTCAGCGCAACTGATGGTGATGATGTCAAACCAAGGAGACTTGGTTGGATCTGTGGCATTTTTAAAGTAAATTATTCTCATGGAGTTGTGAACCTTTAAGTAGATCCTGCACCAGAAATTATATGATTAAGGTATTTATACTTGAAAAACTGTATCTATGGTACATTCATTAGGGCTGGGCAAGGGGTCAGGGGTGGTGAAGCATCCTTGGATTTCGCTGTAGTTGTGGGACTGTGTTGTGAGGAACCAAGTGACCATCATCCCTCTAAATACAGATGACAGAGGGAGCTATTGCTAGATCTGATATCATAAAACATCTTAAACAGTCTTAAACAGAAGAGAATAATCTTTTATGGGAATCTGAAGAAGTTTTACCTCTTACACTCTTTATGCAAACTTCAGCGAAAGAGGAGAACATGCAGTCACAGACCATTGCTGCTTTGGGACAGTGGTGTCAAGAAAGGAGGGAGCTGGTGAACCCTCTCCTGTTAATTGCTCTTTCTAGTGGTTCCACAGAAAGTTCTGACACATACACAGAAGATAAGCTCACCAGTGGCTCATTAAAGTTATGATTGAAGTGTAACCCCTGGTTCAGGAATTCCCTGAAGCAGGGAGAGTGGAAGGATATGCTGTGAAATGTTCCTCTGGGACATATGTCTTTTTTTTCTATTATTTCTCTAAGAGCAGAGATACTGAGTCAATCATGAGCCAGAGTTACTACTGGGGAAAATGGTTTGCTTGTTGAATTTAAAATATAAAATCCTTTGGGTGTCATTTATATCCCTAAATGTAGTAAAAGAAATGCTGGCTAACTCTGTATACAGCCTCTCCTGTTTACAAACAGATGTGGTACTGCCTGAAGTCAGAATTAGATATAAAATGATCAAAAAATGGTCAAAATTACCCTTGTAAAATTCTCATAACAATTGCATGACAGAAAACTGGCCAAGTACCTCAGCAATGCTCCCCAGCCTGTGATTTCAGAGGTAATTAAATGAAAATGCAGCCTGGCTTGTTTAAGTGTAGAGGGCTCTGTCCTCTGCTTGCAGTTGTTGCTATGTGAGAGACGCTGTGGCTCTGCCTCTGAGGCCATGAGGCCAATTTTTAGGCTCTCTAGTAAAATACTTCATTACTTAAATATGTATTGTCTTTGGGGAGCACGTCTCTCCTCTCCCCTCCCTAATATACATCATAAACTTCTGCAAAAATGTATAAATAAATAAAATAATCCAGGTTCCTTTTTCTTAAACAAGAATTTAATTAAATGGAAGTTAGATCCCTTTGGAATACAGAAAAGCAACTTTAAAGACACTCTAGACATGGGCTTTAAGGATTTCCTTTCCTCTTTTGGCTTAATAGACTCCAATCCTAGGACTGTATTTCTCTGCTTCAATGCTAAAAGACTCCTTAAAAGAAGCAATATTCAAAGGCCTAACCCAGACATTTTATGGGATGTCATACATTTTCAGCTGTTCATAACATAAAAAATAAAATAAAATACTGCAGGTTACTTTATCAAAGAGAAAGTTGATTTGTAATTCCCAGGGTAGAATTATGAAAATACCTTGAGAGCATTACAGGAACAGACATTTATGAGAAGTAATAAAATTAGCTGACCGCAGTACAAATTTGCTGAATGCTTTTGGAGGAGAAAATATGTTCCTTCCCCCACTGCCCAGAGAAAATCAGACAAAAACTGTCAGTTTGTCAGGCCTTTTCTGTGACAAATCAGAGCCATTCTTTAGCAGAGTGGTGTTTCTGCAGTGTTACTCTGGAAAAAACTTGATCTTCCTCCCTCTGAAACATCAGAAAAAGAGGTAGTGGCATTGATAGGAGCAGCACTGATTATTAGCAGGGCTTTGTATATGAGAGTGAAGATGCTTTTCAGCTGCCCTCCATCCCCAGGCTGATGCTTCACTGGTCAGGTTGTCTTGAGGATGAAAGGAGAAGGATAGGAAAACTTAGGATTTTGGTCAAAGACCAAATATTGGAGGGTGCTGGGTGCCTTCAGGTCCACAGAAGATGCTGCTCTCCTGCTGAGCTACCTTGAGCTGCTGTGTTCAGAGGGGCACTGTAGATGTTGTCCCACTTTCTTCACCCCTGTCCCAGTCCACAGCAGGGAGTCTGTAAGAGTCAATGGGAGCCCCTGTGGAGGTGGATCCTGTGTGAGTCAGTGTGGCCCTAAGGCAAACAGATGTCACAAAAACCACCAGAACCAGGTTGGGGCAGTGTCATCTGCTCCTGCCCTGCAGATAACCAGTAATGTGGAGTCCATTAAAATCTACCTTCATGACATCTGGAGTTATCTTAAGGACATGGAGGGATCTCTCTCTACCTCCCTTTTGATGAGCTCTTCCAGTAGTTTTTACTTGCAACTGACTAAATAAATAGATAGATGAAGTATCTTCTTTCTGTTTGGCATGTGTCTCATCTCACTTCTGACTGAGCTGTGCCTTTCTCTGCTAAGCTTAGGAATCTGTCCATTTCAAGATTTCCTAGCAAAGATGTGCATAACTGCAGTCAGTCCATCTCCATCTCATACTACATTGACCAACCGACTTAAATCTCCTGCTGCAAGGCTTGTTTCCTGGTCCTTGAATTATCCTGTTGATCTTCTTTCTATTTGTGATTTCTTAAGAAAACAAGGTATATGTACTGAAAGTGCATTTGTGTGTCTGCCTAGTCCCCCTCCTCTCCCTCTCCATTGATTTCATAAAGGCATGAAGAGTCTTAAAGATCTTTAAGCTGCACTTTACCTGAACACACACAGCCAGGAAGAGGAGGGAAATCCTAGTAGTGCCTTAATAAAGGAAAAGTAGGAGCGTGCGTGCTCAGTTGCTATTAGACATCAAAAAATCCACACTGGAGCGACCTGCCACAAGTTTTCTTGAGTCACATTGCTCCTGAAGATGCTTTTTTTGAAGACACATCCTTGGAGCTGTGCATGATGGTCTCAGCTTAGTCTCACCATGCTCTGATACTGATGTACAGGTATCCTGTACATCCAGCCCAGGAGAGCAGCGTGACAAGAGCGGGGTCAGTGGTCAGCAATGAACATCAGGGTTCACCTTCCAGGAGCTCTACCTGGTATCCCAGGCAGATACTTTTGGTATCTGTAAAAGTCTCTCTGGGTGTTGGTGTGTTCCTGACTGCTTCGTTTCAAGAGGCAAATATGTTCAGATGCCTCCACGTCTTCAGAATTCGTCATGCTGACAGTCTGTCTCGTGCATGTGGATTTTATTGGCAGCATTTCAAGAACTTCCAAATCATGGATGAAAATGTTGACTAGTGTTGGGCTTGTTACCAATCCCTATAATTTTTTTTTTTGCTAGAAAAAGCTCCCACCACAGATGGTTCTCTGTTTTTACAGCTACTTTTTGACATCTTTCAGTATAGTCAATTTTCAAACTGTTTGAGGTGTTTTCTATTAATATTATATATTTCTAGTCTTATAAGCAGGAACTTAATCTCCCTTGGCTTACTACTGTAAATAGCCATTTTACGAACTAATGCTGAATAATGTCAGAAAGAAAACAACTCTTTTCTGACTTGATTATTTTCTCTTATGTCATATTGACCACCACAAATTATCTAATGCCTTTCCTAAGTCTCTCCTCTACTCAGTGAGTATTCTGTAGCATATCCTGTTCTTTGAGGATCTATTCCAAACTAGCTCTTTCAACCAAAGTCACCTAACCTGATAAAAGAACTGACTTAAACTTGTGATTTTACTATGTTTCCCCTGTATCCTGAGCACTCTATAATACTGTAGTTGGCTCTGGAAAAAAAAAAAAAAAAAGAGTGTTTGCAATGCCAAGTACTTTAACAGCAGAAGGAAACTGAAACTTAAATGCATTTCCTTTTCTCAGGATTTAATCATCTTTTCTGATTCCATTCCTAATTTATTGCAGAATCTCTCACTTGTTCAATTAAATTTTTTGAGTGTTTAGCAAAATTACTTAAGTGAGCTTACTTCAGGAAATGTGATTTCCTTTTTGTCTTCCACTAATTAATCATTTTGGTTCTCCCTCTACCTAAACCTAGTTAATGAATCAACTTTCTGTAATCTCATGTGAAACTTACTGTATGTCCCAACAATAGCATTGTTCATGACTCTTATGTTCCCTTCTAGTTAATAAAAAACAACATCTCTGTGATGGGCTGGAGCTCTGGCTGGAGAAAATTTCCATCTTTATCTGTCTTTGCTCTTAGTCAGAATAATCTTTGCAGCTTGGTGGAGAACTTGCACTTCATCTCTGCAGCAGTGCAGCCTGTGCTGCATGTCCAGCATTTGTGAAGAGCTCAAACACTCAATCCAAGAGCATGTTCTGATGGATAGCACTCTGAAGACCAAAAAGACCACTAAAGCCATTCTTTGGTGGTAAAAAATAGATTTACTAATCTGAAAGGCTTCTTCCCCTTGAAACGAAGCCCATTTTTAATGGTTTTCCTGCTCAGATGGAAGAATCATAGGGTGTTCTCTAATCTTCATCTGAAGCTTTTCTACCTATTTTTCAGTCTCCCCTCCTGCCTTTGATGCCTGTGTATCTTAAAAGTAACAGAAGAGAGGAGCTTGTTTTCTCTTTCATTACTGACATTATAGCAAAGGACAATAATTGAAAAAAACCTGTTAAAATTCAAATACACTCTTTGTATAAACTCTTAGTGTGCACATACATTTATATAAAAGATATATGTCTATACCCATATATAAATAGTTTGTGTAAGATATATGTCCATGCAAAACCAATTGTAGAATTTACATCATCCCACATTCGTATATTTCAACCTTGCCCATTATCTCACCCCTCCCCAAAAAAGTCCAAAAGAACAAGTTCATATTTCCTGCTCTTTCTACTCCTTTGCTATTTTGCTCCTTTTCAAAAGCATCTGAAGAGTTTGCTGCCTGTCTTTTAAACAGAAAGCAATAGCAAAGCTTTTCTACAGAACAGCAAAACATAATCCTGAAATTTTCAGGGAATCCTGTTGAACTTCCTAATGTAGTAGTGTGCTCGTTCAGTTTTTAATATGTTGGGGATTTTGTTCCATAGTGTCTTTAAATGATTCCCATCCCTTACTGATTTAAGGTGCTCATTATGTTTTATTCTTGATACACAATGTCTGTATTTCAGGTAACTTATATTTTCCCTTTGTTCCAGAGAGAATTCCTGAAAGCAACCAGATTCAATTGCAGTGCTACTTAATCAACATAATTATGCTAAAAGTAGAAACAGTTCTCTTGCCTAAAAATATTGTTTTGCAATGCCACAGTAATTTGGGTCGAGTTTGGAAAAAAATCATGGACATATCTTCCTTTTCCAGTATTTCTGTATCTCAGAAAATTCAAATATACCTTATGATGTAGTAACAGTGAGGAACTTGGATTTTTATTATTTTACAAAAGAAAATTTCTGAGTATATTACAGAAGAATATAGAAACCCAAGAACAAAATACTTAATCTGTGATTTAACTGATGAAAAATAATTTTGCAAATACATTTCAAAACATTTGTCCTGGACAAACAAAACCAGTTTTCTATTTTATTTTCTTTTTTGGTTGTTTGCTTGTTTGGGTTTTTTAAATTGATTTACTGAAATGTTTGTGAACTGGAAAAAGCAGACTCAGTATCTGTGTACATCTATCATGTTATATGATAGATGCACAGTATATTTTCTCGTAAAAGAAGCAATTGAGATATGACAAATGCTTTTCCTTTTTGGCATTCCTCTTTATTATTCTTATTGATTGACATGAAGGCTAGACTGGTTCCAGGCTCCATTGAGCTTGGTATCACACTATGTTGAGTAAGATGTGGCTCCTGTGTTAATATGGTTTTGAAAGACTTAAAGCAGAGTGTGTCAGATTTTGCAATTCATTTCAGTGAAATAATTGTTGCTCATTCTGTGGTCACAAGGAAAAGCATTTAAGATATACATATAATCATACATATTTCTTGATCTAGAGGCTGCAGAAATGAGGCCTTAATGCTGTTTATCATCTTGGGGGACATTAAAGTGATGGGAGTGGAAGGGCTGTTTAGGTTACAGCAATCTAATTATACCCAGAGGAGAGAGTACCACAGCATTCAAAACCAGCTGGTGGAGGAAATCTCCTGTGGATCCAAATTACATCTTTTTCAGTTTAAGAATCAGCATCTTTCATTAGCTGAGCAACCAAACTATTCTAAATACAGTTCATACCCATCAAAAGTAGGGGGTTTGTGTTGGGTGAGTGTGTTCAGATTCTTTAGTATCTCAAGAAGGAAACTCCTTGAGTTTATTTATTTTTTCTCCTTTTCTGTAGCTGCCAGCAGCACCACAGGTACTGAATTACTCCATCTCAACAGGAGCAGAAGGGGTTTGTGTTGGATCTGCTCACTGGTGGAAATTTTAAATTGTAGATCACGTTACATGGTGCATCTTAAAATACCCATTCACTGTTCTCTCCACAAGCACTTATTGTTTGTTTCTTCTCAAATTCAGCTGTGGTGACGAGGTGGGAAGTCTGAATGAAAGGTGGGAGTTTGCCATAACTGATCGGTGTTAGATCAGATAGGAGACAAACAAACCTAAAGCACTGGATATTGTGCTCTAATGAAAATAATAAAATATTTTAGATTTCTGGGGGTAACTAAAATAAAGGAGAAATTATGATTTATTGCCTCTAACATGTTTAAAATATTTCTGATTTGTTTCTAAAACTTACAAGACTACATTTGTAAGTCTAAGTAGCCATGCTTAGATTAAGCTGTTTTTAAATGCTTGCCAGGCTTTCCTTGGGACAACTACTGCATTTTATTGTGTGTGTTTGTACATGTGCATAGATATAGATACAGATTAAATGTCACCAATACCTAGTTCCCCAGGTCATGGCCTGCTTAACAAAATGACTGTTCAATCTGGGAGTGCTTTCTTTAGGATAGAGTTTCTGCCTGTTTTCAAGGTAAGACAGAACAGTCAAATATTTATGAATGTTACAACATTCCAGATTTCCTTTCCAAGGCTACTTGAGGCCACTTGAAGAAGTAAATCTGTCGTGGTGATGGAGACAAGCTTCATTTGCACGCTTCCTTTCATCTCTCTCCAAACAAACGGTTCATTCACACTTCCTAGGTCAGTGGTAGCAACCAGGCTTGGTTTGTCCATGGAAGCAGAAGAGCTGGTTGTGGTCATTTACACAATGCTGGTGTATTATTGAAGAAAGGATTTGCACAATCCAGGCACGTATTATCTTTGCTCCTCTTTTCATGCATTTGATATGCTCAAGAGGACTTGGTAACCCCTGAGACCCTGTGTATACCTGGGAACCATGCAGACTGGGGAGCTGCCTTTCTTTCACAACTGTTCTGCAGATGTTTCTCCATTACAGATAATTCAGGGACTTTTCCCTAAGGCCCTCACAACTACAGCAGTGGCTAATGAATTGTGTTTGCTCTGTATAAGGCCAGATTTGGAGCTGTGACTTTGAGCTGCAGGATGACTTTATAGTATCTTTCCAGTCCTACCACCTCTATGCCTTTTGTGCTTATATTGGGGCTTTCTTTGGTTGTTAATCAATCTTAGAATTGTTTTGGTTGGAAAAGACCTTTGAGATGAACCAGTATACCTGCTAATCCATCAGTGCCAAGTTCACCACTAAACCATGTCCCCAAGGGCCCCATCCACATGTCTTTTAAATACTTTCAAGATGGTAACTCCATCACTGCACTGGGCAGCCTGTGCCAGGGCTTTACAATTCTTTTGGTGAAGAAATTTTTTCAAATATCCAATCTAAACCTCCCCTGGCACAATTTGAGGCCATTTGTTCTTGTTATATTCCTTGCTACCTGGGAGAAGGGCTTGATCTCCACCAGACTTCAACCTTCTTCCAGGGAACTGTAGAAAGTGATAAGGTCATTTTAGCACTTGTGTGTGTTGAAGTGGTGTAGCAGGTCACTGACCATTCCCCTTGCATAAGGAGGCTTCATTCTGCTCCCCATCCCTGTCTTCCAGTTCAGGGGTCTGGGTACCTAAAGAACAGTTGATCTTGCCATTAAAGACTGAGGCAAAGAAGGCATTGAGTACATCAGCTTTTTCCTTAGTCACTACATTTCCCCTCACATCCAGTAAAGGCTGGAGAGTCTCCTTAGCCCTCCTGTTGCTGTAAATGTATTTACAGAAAGCTTTTTTAATTGTCTTTTATTGCAGTAGCCAGATTAATTTCTAGTTAGGCTTTGGCACTTCTAATTTTCTCTCTGCATAACCTCACAATATTCTTGTAGTTCTCCTGACTTGCCTGTCCCTTCTTCCAAAGGTCATAAACTCTTCTTTTTTTCCTGAATTCCAGCCAGAGCTCTCTGTTCAACCAGGCCAGTCTTCTTGCCTGCCAGCTCGTTCTTTGATGGGGAAGATGGAGTGACAACTCCATGTATTCCAGGCATTTTTCTCTTGACCTCCCACAGTGGCTGTCAGGGTCACTTTGACTTTGCTGCAGATGGGGCTCTGTGCCTAGAAATCTCTTTCTAGCCCTAAAAGTTAAGTCCCACAGCTGCTGCAAAGGAAACTTGGCTGGATGGTGGGAAACTCCTGTCAGGGCTGGATGGAAACCTTTCTCCCAGCTGCAGAGAGGCAGCAGGCTGGTCTGTACCTCCCGTTTCAGGCATGGAGTCCCATCCCTGCTCCTCTTGCTACCCAGGAGGAGTTACTGACTGGCAAGGCCAGCCTCACACTGCTCTCCTCCCTAGAGTGGGAGGCAAGGATCCTTGTGCTGACCTAAAACCATTGCCTGTGTTCTTGACCAATTGCATCTCAGGTTTTTAAGTTCTGGTCAACAGAACATATTTTATTTATTCCTGTTTTTGACCAATCCTGTCCAGCCACCCATCCCTGGAGAGTGTGGACTCCTAACCAAAGGCAGATATGTGCTAGATCTGCTGCAGGTGGTGCCTGAATTTCTGTGAGTTTGGGGTCATGTTTTAATCCTTCCTGATAACTAGCTGTCAGTGTCCCATGCAGTTGTGCTTAGTGGTTCCTTGTTAGCTTTTCTCAGCAGGGGCTGCTGCCTCCTTGGGGAGCACAGGAGGCAGCTTGGACAATCTCCAGCACTCATCTGGAAGGCACCTGATGCACCAGGCCAGAGAGCCAGAGTGGGGTCATGGACAGATGGAAAGTTATGATGTGATTTGGGAGCAACCCCTGTTCTCTGGTGAAATAGTGGGTGGAAAGAGGTTGTGGTTGAAGCCATAAGGAAAACTCCTGTGCATGTCAATCGTGCGAGTTCCACATCCAGCACACTCCTCAGGGAGAAGGTGGCTGGCTGTGTGTCCCATCAGCTGTAATGAGAAGTGAGGAGATAAATGGTGGAGGCAGGGGTTGTGCAAGCTCACCTCCTGGCCTGCCCTCAGTGGGATCATGTCAGTGAAAGCAGTTGAGTCACCTCTCCCTGGAGGTGTCTGATGGATGTTGCAGCCAGGACTTGGCACTGAGGAGCGAGCTGGGCCTCGCTGCCCAGGCTGCATCCCCAGCTGAGGCGCAAAGTAATGTCTTAGCCAAATGTTCGCTTGAGCACACCGTGGCTGCTCAGCTTCTCCTGTGCAAAAGAACTTCCTTCCCTTTGGGGTATTCCCTTGATTTTTAAAAAGTCAAGCAAATATTTAAGAGTGGATTAAAGTCTAGCTCAACATATCCATCATTCACCATCAATTACCCAGGTCACTAGTATGATTATACTCAGCTCGGGACTCTTCTGTGTTTGAATGTACCAAGAGCTGGGAGGAACTAAAGGTGGAAATTTATAGCAAGAACCTTTCCCTCCCCCACCTTATTTAATGGCACACAGGCTTTGACCTGAAGTGTAATTTTCTGCAACATTTAAGGCAGATAAAGTGTCTTTAGCAGCCAAAGGAAAGCTCAAAGGTAACATTATCTAACTAGCAAACAGATGGAGGATTTAACATTCTTGGTAGCTGAAATTTTGGACTCTGGCCAAACCATGGTAATGGATTTTTTAGCAGTCGTTCTTTTTCCTATGAAAGTGCTGGCCACGGTATAAAAAAAAATCCAAGGGAAATATCTAACAGTACAGGCAGGAATAAGCAAAGATTCCCACTTGATCACAAGTAGTATGGGGGAAAAATAAAAGTATTTGTATCAAAAGCTGGGGCATGACATGTAGGATTCAGGTAAGATAAATCATCTCAAAAACACCAAATCTTTGCCTTGATGGAGAAGACAAGCCTGTTGAGTAATTGGAGTGATTGTCATTCAGTGTTAACTTTGCCTTGTTATGAAAATTGAAGAGAAAAAGATGTGTTTTGAAGAGCTCTTGTTCCAATTGAGTCGCAGGAAACAAAACAAAGTCTCCGCTCTGTGATGCACAGACACATCCAGCTCCTTGTACGCTTGTGGCAAGCCCTGGTTTTGTGTTACTCCCCTGGTGTTTTGCTGTGTGCCAGAGGGCTTTCCAGATTACCAGAGCCATAAGCTTTCTTGCTCCATCACATATTCTCTCTAGGTTATAAACAGATTATGTTATATGACAGATTGGGCCTTGAAAAAGCTATGTAATGGAGACCACAGAGCTCAGGAAATAAGAACGTGTTTTCCAGGAATTATTGGTAAAGGTTCTGTGGTGCGTAGAAAGCTACTGAGGAGGCAAGGGGCCCTGGAAAACCCTGATGATTTTTGGATTCACCAAATCCTATCATTTACTGTCAGTGAATCATCAAAACCCTTTGAACGTAGTGAATTTTTCACAAAATGTTCATACTTCCTGATCATAGCTTTCATCTCAACACCTGTTGGGTTAAGTTTGACTGATATGCTTGATAAAAAATGTCAGTCTCTCTAGCAGGGAGCTGGGACCCATGTGGCTGAACCAATGATCAATATGAATAAGAAATACTTATTGAGAGGATAGGATTAAATTGCCAGGCAACTCTGCAGAGGTCTGGAATCACTCATTTCACAAAGAAAAGAGGCTGACTTTAGAAGGTTTGGAGCCATTTGCTTTGACTAGCCTTCCTCTTTTCTAAGCTGGGTTTTGGGAGCAAATGGATAACATTAACACTCCACACTGATTACAAAACACAGAATAAATCATACAGATGTCTAATTCCACCAGATCTCATTACCACTGGATTGAACTTTTCACTAACTTGCTTGTCTCAAGTGATCTGAGTCAGCACATCAGCTCTGAGCATCCCAGCATTCGGGAATGCTGGAAACAGCTCTGGTTCCAAACACTGGCACTAGAGAGCATTCTTACAAGTCATTTTCCAGCAGGCAAATGCTAAAATATTACAAAGAGAGAGTTGGAGGCCAGCAGAAACTCCAGCTGAGAGCTCGGAGCTGGTCCAATGCCAGAGCATCCATCTTTCGAAAGTTTAATGAGATGAGTTTCCATCAGGCGTTTTCACAGCCGGGCCACCAGCAGTGGCCTTGGACGTGGTGTCTCGCTCCCCATGGTCTCTGGACAGCAGGAGCTGTGGTTCAGACCTCAGTGAGAAAGCTGGATGGTGAAAATTTGTGAGAGCTAATTAAACAAGACAAGATTTTTGCCTGGCAGGGATTCATGCCAGATATACGACATCCCGGGAAACTGTTTCAGGCTTTGCCATAAAGTACTTGTGGAGAGAGAGCAGGACGTCTTGCCAGACTTCACTTCAAATATAGCACTGCAGCTTTTCCTTTTCTTTTTTGGAATTGGTATGGCCATAAATTATCTGCTTAGTTCAAGGTTAAACACAGGACAGCGAGAGCTGTGAAGTCTCAGAGATGAAAGGGCCCAGCATAAGCAGGGAAATGGTCATACATAATGTTATCAGGCCATGCTTCATCTGAGTGTGCAGAGTGTCCTCTGAGAGCTCAGGACATCAGTCTCAGGAGAGCTGCATTCTTGTTCCTACTTTGCTACTGGCCACCTGTTGGTCCTGGGCCAAGTTTTTAGCTTCTTTTTGCTTTGAGTAAATAAGGATAGTTCAATTCCCTCCNAGAAAAAAAAAGAATGCCACAGTAATGTTTGGAGACTGCCTTAAGGAGGGTGGCAGGGAGCTGCATTATGCTTTTGTCCTGCTATGGAGACCTCCCCACCAGCAAGTCCCACCTCTAATCTGGAGGTTGCAAGGTCTTGGGCAATGACCCCAGCAATGACTGGCAGGTGAAAGGCCAAGTCATTTCTTCAGACGCAGCCTGGCCCTGGCTTCCTGACCAAAGACTTTGCAGTAGCATCATCAGCCAAACCCAGGTGAAAGAACAAGCCATTAGCTGGAGTTGATCTCTGCCCTGACACCCCAGCACACCTCTGGTGTTGGCTCAGAGGAGAAACAACACTCTGATGGCTTTAAGTTGAAAACAGTAGTGGGATGTGAGGAGTAGGTGATGTTCCCTCAGAGCTCCTGGGGTACAGACCTCAGAGTTCCTGGGGCTTTTTTTCAAACCGATCCTCTGGGCTGGCGCCTGCAATCTGGAAGTGGGAAGTGATAGTGTTTGCAATTAAGGTCTACTTTCAATATCTTGACAGATCTGGGACTTAGGGTCTTAGGGGAGGATTCACCCAAGTGATTCCTTGGCTCAAAGCTGAGCAAAGATGTAGCTGATACTAAGGATTGTTTCCATTGTGGTAGACAATAACTGAGCTTTCCAGAGAAATGATGCTAATGCTAGCACAGACTCTTAGAGATAGATGCTACTTAAAGATTGGGGCAATTAGGGATATATTGCAGTTGTATTTGTATCATCTGGATATTGTTCCTCTGCAGATCTGTATCAGATTCCTTGCCTAGGTTAAGCATTCAGAGATCCTGTCTTTCTCTGTTAGAGAGTCAAGTAACCTTAATTATTGTATTTCTAACTTCACTTGTTTCTACATCATATATAATACAATTTAATTAAAGTCAGAGCTAAGAAGAGACTTCCAGAGAAAGAAACTTGAATACTTCTAAGTACATGAATACTTCTGGACTGTATTTCAGAGGGAGCAATGAGCAGGTGTCAGGAAAAGAGAGAGGAGTTCTGAGAATAAAAAAATAGAGAGCACTGGTCTGGAAGAGTAGTAGCCTACAGATGTGTTTGCTGATTCATTGGAAATTAAAAGCAGATAGAGCAGTTTGGACAAAAAGTTCTCCAACAGCAGGTCTGCCTCCATGTACAAACACTTAAGATATTGTTCCCCAGTTCAGGAAGGAGAGGTTTTTGGTGTTGTATGCCAGTCCAGTCTCATCCAGCCCAGAATTTAGTCTCTTGTGGGTAGACATCAGTCGTAAACAAATTGGAAAACGTAGACACTTTTCTTGGAAGGAAGTGTAGGGGTTTTTTTGTTGTGTGGGTTTTTTTTTCAATGCACCGCTGATTTCAAAGCTGTGTGGTTTGGGCAATAGCCCAGAATTCTTGGTTTTCTCTTCTCCTTGTTCATCTTATAAAGCATAAATACCATATTTCCTCTACAGGAAAATATATACATGCTTTTTGTATCTGTGTGTATAGTACATCTGCATTTGTGTGGATGTGGAATTGTTAGTATTATTAGTTTTCAGAACCCAGGTATTGGATGCTGAATAAAACAAAGCAGTGTTATGGAAAAGCAGCTCAGCAATGGAAAGGAAACAAATCCTTGTTGAGGCAGTCCTGTCCTTGCCTCTCACTTCTGCCACTCCAGTGCCATGGACTGGCAAATCTCTTTCATGCTGTTCATTAACGGCTCTCAGTTGTCACAAGCCACAGATGGAAGAAAGCCATGGCAGGGAAAACCAAGTGTTGGTGGAGTTCTTGGCAGCTCAGGAGTAATTCTTTACCTTGTACATCTGCAGTGGCCATCCCCCATGTGCTGTCAGGGGACAGTGAGGGCCCTCCTCTCTTTGGTGGTGACTCACAAACCTTGGGCAGGAGTTGCTGTGAGTAATGCTCCAGTAGCACACTTAGCAAAGAGACTCTGTACTCTGATGTCCTGGCCAAATTCTTTCCTGGAAAATTGGATGAGATGCATTTTCACTGCGATTCCAGATGCACAGAGTATTCCTTGCTGTTCACTGTCATAGACTGTCAGCTAGTTGTCAGCTAGTCAACGTTAAGGTGTGCTTTCTTTTCTGTGATCAGCTAAGCAATTCCATGAATATATCAACTACAGTAATAATGTTCAGAGACAAGAGCAAAAAGGAAGCTTGATTTGCTACTGCACAGCAGTACTGTACTCAGGATGTGTACATAAAGTGTAAGTGTTGTATTTATTAGTTACTCAAAGCTAGTCTCACTCCTATCTGCAAAAGAAGCATTCTGCAGGCTGCATCTTGAAGGTCCCCAAAATGAGTAAAAAAAAAGTAGATTCTGATCTTTCCTGCAAGCATAGTATTTACAGAAAAGCTCTATTTTCACAAAAAGACCAATAACCATACAAGTCATTGACTTTCAGCTGAAAACTGAACAAAAAAAGACTATCTTTCCTTCTTTGACTGTGTTGTGTGCTCAGAGAGGGCTGGAGTTGGGCTTTGTCCAAATGGCAGTCAAGTGATGAGAAAGTGGGCTCGGTGAGTGATGGGCAGAGGGTGCCCGAGCAGGGTGTAGCGTAACGCACAAGTGCAATGCAAACACTCTCACCGAGCCCTTGCTCTGCAGGCAGACTTCAGATAACGTGTTGACAGCATCAGTCAAAGGAAAATAAAATTGCTGAGGGGCTGTGAAAGGCACTCTCTGTTCCAGTAGAACAGTGCACATAACCTCTGCTTTCTGCGAGCAGTCACAGTGGCACGTGAGGGAAGGGATGCATGATAATACCAACAGAAAATCCCAGCAGCTCTGGTCACAGCAGTAATGATACTGAACAACAGTAGCTTACTACAGCTCATTGCTGTAGGGATTTGACTTAAAAGGTTTTAGTTCAAATCCAAGTCTTTCTCACGAGCGAGTTGCGCTGCCTGTTGGTTCAGGCGATTGTGTGCAGCAGAAGTTCTGGTTCAGCTGTTGAGTTGTGGGAACTTAGACCACTTACCAAAACATAAGTGTGTTGTAGGTTGCCTGAAGATCTGGAGAAACGATTATTTGTTGGTTCCAGAGTAGCTGTATTACTGACCAGGAATGGGGTTTTTTTGAATAGGAATGCTCCTTATTTCTATTACTCTGGTACAGCACCAGGAGGATATAGTAGAACTGTGGCTTTGAGAAGCAACCCCAGTGTAAGTAATGCTTTTATTTTCATTTTTTAAATTGTGCAGCTGCGCGTTAAACAGACTTCTTCGAGGAACTCTGCTTATTTCAATGGGACAGCTTTGTAATTAGCTAACTCTTGTTAAGTAAGGGTCACAGCTTTGGACCTGATTTCTGTCCTTAAACTGCTCTGAGATATTTGGGGGCTGCACATGAAATAACAGTGCTATGTATAATTTACAGGGTGTTGTCAGTTGAAAGCTTCTCTGCATTTCATGTATCCAGCACCGTTCAGGCCAGCTGGCAGTCAGCTCAAGATAATGATGCCATGATAGGAAAGATAGTCAGAAGTTGCCAAAACTATTAGACAGCACATCTGCCTGCTGGCTGCCAGGATCAGCACTGAGCTGCCAACACCAGTCTCTTGGGTAGAGATGGAAACACCTTCCAGTGTAATCCATGTGTCACAGCTCTTCAGAGGCACAAACAATGGCTTCAGGTGGCATCAGGGTATTTCCACTGTGTTTCATCTTGTTCAGGTTGGTATCCCTAGTAACAGCAGAAGTACGTGCTAGATGCACCAAAAGCGATCAAGACTGTGGCAAATCCGAAGTGCAGATTTTTTTCTTAAGGGTGTTTCCTTCAAAACATTTTGATATTTTGATATCTTCTGTTTGGCTGTTGGCTCAGAGCAAAGCAAGTGTGAGGCATTGAATGAGAGCTGGTTTTCATAGAGAGAAATAGCTGGTTTCTGCTCTTATTCTGGTAATACAAGTTCTCAGCACTGGTTGTTAGAATAATACTGCTGGCAGAGGGAGAGACATGGAGAGACAAGAGGGATCATGTTTCATGGGCCATAAACTGGGGCACACTAAAATAATCCTCTCAGATATGGTCAACTGAATATGAATCCGTGTAATCTTGAACACACTCTATGTGAACTCAGAATTAATCATCAGAAAAAATGAACCCATGAACACAGAGCTGGATGTCAGGAGGAATATTTTGTTCTCATGATGAAATACTCAAGACCAACTCGTAGCATTGTCCTACAAAGAGCATCATAAAATCTAACCCAAAAGATGTCATTATGAATTATTTGCTGGGAGCCTGACTGTCCCTTGCTCAGTATATTAACATGCCATGTGGCATTTATTTTCCAAACAGATTAGGAAGTGCAAAATCTGTCATTAAAAACGGCTCAGCTGGAAACCAGTGATGTTTTTCCCCCCTATAGAAGCGTTATTCCTTCTAAGACTGATATTTAGTAATCCTTTGAATTCATACTTCAAACAACTTGAAAGGTGAGCTTTGGTTTTAATTCTGACAAGTCTGTGAGTCTGATGTCTCCAAGTCTGGAAAAAAGAGGCGTCTGCTGCTCTGGTGGGGCTCCTCAACCTAGACGTGGAGTCAGTGATGAGCATTGTAGTGGTGGTGGGAAAGACAGAGATTGCAGTATCCAAAGTTCATTCCAAAGTTCAGTCATCAGCAAATTTATCAACATATAGGCACATAATGGGACAAATGTGTCCTTCTGGGAGGAAAACCGATTGTGGTTCTTGTAAGGATGGGACAGCAGGGGCACAAACCAGTTACTTTGCAAGGAATCCAAGTGAGTGTTTCTTGAGAGAAAGAGTCCCACTATCTCAACCACATAGAATAAATTATCAAATAGAATTTTGATTTCTGTTGTTTTTCCCTAAAAAATATGACGAACTGTGGAACATTATTGTAGGATTCCCTAACCCTTGGTTCATTGTAACTTTGAATGTCTGGGGCCCACTGTACAGATCTCTTATCATCCTCTGTATGATAATGGGGGGGGGTGATGTACAGACTTATCATCCTCCTTCTGGAGCCCATGATGTACCTCAGAAAGGAATGAGAGACAGAGGGGAGAGTGAGACTTCTTAATGTGCCTTGTGAATTCATGACAGATTTCAAATCTCTCAAGGAATGTTTTTCTTGTTTCACTCCATTGGGAATTGTCTCTGACATAGTCAAAAGCATGTTCAGAACGAATCCCTTTCATTTGGTTGGCCTCTCTATTGCTCTTGTCACTGACCCAAAGCCTTTTGATTTTTTTTTGCTTTTGACATTCTTGAGCTAATTGGCCTCAATGAAAAAGTGGTTTGTTTCCTGCAGAAACTTGGCTGTGACAAAAAGTATGGAAGTTGGGAGAAATTTGGGATAGGCCAGTGTCAAAGGGCTTATATAATAGCCCAGAATAGTCAGCCAAAATACAGTGTGAGAGCATCATAGGTAAGGTTCAGTTGAATGAAAAGTTCTGCAGGGTTTGGGCATAAAAATGCCAATAGGGCCAGCAATTAATTTCTTACAGGATCATTTCAGTTTCATCCACTGAAAGGAGCAGATAATTATTTAACTGGGTAATTATGGGCTGGATTCCTTCAAGAAGGCACGCTTTTGCCACAAGAGGCAAGTGGCAAGAGGCCACTCTTTAGGCAAGAGGATCTCGTCTCCTGTTCACATTCTGCTCACCTGTAGTTGTGTGTGCCCAGTGCTCTAGAGCTCTGGTGTCTTCAAACCAGCTGGAAGTAAGGACCCCACATTGCACAGAAGTTGCCTCCTAGGCATTTTTCATTGAATTCTATGAGCACACAAGGAGAAACTTTGAAGCATTGCAAATGAAAGTAAAGAGCTAGACTGGACAGGTTTGCAGCCCCAAAAGCAAATTGAGTGCTGTAAGTTGAAGACAGAAGGAAGCACAGTTTCCTCATGTACTTTTCTGTAGCATAAATCTCTGATCAGCTCCCTTGGATTCAGTGGGAGCCTCGTTACTGACTTTAAGGGAAATAGATGGGACTCTGCAAAGTGGTATTTTGGCTCTGAACCTCTTGTCTGTGGATATGACTTTAACAGCCAGGCAAGGTCCCACCACCATGTTCAGGCTTTAAGGTACTGCAGGTAGATCTCAAGAAAAAGAGAGATGCCGAGGATCAGGAATTCATCCACGTTAACAAGACCTGGACTCAGTCTAGAGACCAGACCTGGACTCAGTCTAGAGCAGTGGAAATGATTTATGTCTTGTTTTGTCGGCTGAACCAGATGATTGAAGGAAATGTTATATTGGGTCAGTGCTGAACAAAAACGTTTTCATTTTCTCACCAAAACAAAAGCCTGGAAGAAAATTCAAGCTCTGCAAAATGTTTAATTTAATGTCCATGTTTGTGTTCTTTTTGAAATTGAATGTACGCATATTCCATTTCAGTAAATCATTGCTCCATTGATCCTGGCTTATGACATTTAGATGCACTAAAATGGGTACTTTCTAGCCCAGTTTTCTATTATTCTACATCTTTGGCATGCTTTACATTTCAAAGGAGACAGAGCTTTGAAATAAAACTGTGATTTTTAAAAATTTTTTTGTTTGTTTTGGAAACAGCAAAGCACAGTATTCCAGTACTCCTAAACGCCTCATCAGTATTCCTAATGTAATTAGGGAACTATTAGGGAACTATTTTGGCTATCAAAAAAAAGATTTTTTTGGTAGATGAGCGAGACCATCCCCACCCCATGTACATCGTGAACTCTGTTTAATCCTGAGACCCACTGATTTATCTGTAGAGCTGGTACTTGATACACAGACACTCAGCTTGAGGGCATAGCTAACAGAGATGTGGGAAAGAGAAGATGGGAATGTTCAGTTTGTCCTTATGGAAGCTTTCCTTTTCCAAAGGTAAAGTCTTAGTTGGGGAGGGATTACTTTTCTTTTATAGCTATATATCTATATCTATCCTTTTTTTCCTAATAAAAATTCAGTAATTTCTCTTCCTCTGAGTGATTTCTTAATGAACTGTCTTTTGTAATCTTTGGGCCAGTTGCAGTGATGGTTTAAATCAGTGTGACTCAGCTAACACTGTTTAGCTTCTAACCCATAAAGCTTCAAAACACACAATCCCTGACTTATCTCAAGCAAATGAGTACTTCCCTGGAGCCGGCTGAGGCTGCTGGTGTTATTAAAGTTAAGCAGGAGTCTCTGTGTTCTGCTGTGTTCAAGTTTAAACAGTAAGGTGATGACACTTCTCTTTTGCTTTTGTAATTTCTTGGAGTTGTTCTCCTTCCCTTCGGTATGTGTGGTTTAAAAGCAGTCCATCATGTTGCAGACTCTATAAACTGTGGGTTGCTTAATTTGTGTGATTCATAACACAGGAAAAAAAAAAAGAGCCATCATCATTCTTGGTATTACATCCAGCTCTGTTACCCAGAGCATTGACCTTGACCAGCTAATGATAGGTATTTAATATATGTGCATGTCTGTATATATAGATATAAATATTCATTATGTGAGGTCTAAGATTGTAAGGGAATGCTGGCAGTGCCAAGTTTTGTTCGATGGTTCAGGCCTCCAGCTGTGCCAAACTCTGGGTTCCCTTAATGTACCATTAAAAAAAACCCCAGGCTTTGCTTGAATGTCATCCAACTTTATTAAGAGAAAGATCAAGCATAATCTTATTAAGCCTGTCACTCACAAACCATAAGGGTGCAGCCTTGGTGTGTCTGTTTGGTCCACATGTGCGAACAATTTTGCCTCGTGATACTCAAACAGGGGCTGTTATTCTTTAATGAGGGCTGTGCATAACAGAGCTACAAATTGCAAGCTTGGTGATGTGCTCACACGCTCGTGTGTTAAGCAAAAGGGGTGAAGGCGGGGATTGTTTGTTTGGATTTGGACATGTTCCTCAAGCACGCTCGAACCCACACAACCACAATGTTTTTCAAAAGCTGTTGTGTATATTTTGAGGTTTCTGAACTTCCATAATAACTTAGTCAGCTTTTGAATGTGACCATGTGTCAGAGTGGACAGCTGTATCAGGAAAACTTCACAGGAGCACTGAATCTCCCTCTTTTTGGTTTCACTAGAAGTCTGCTCCCTGGGCCAATATTATGAGGGGATGTTCAGATAAATTGTGCTTGCCTTCATTGTTGCTCCTTTTCCCCAGTGTTAACAGCTGGGCAGCAGGAGATAACAGTGGAAACCACTACTGTTTATACCAGTGTAAAACCAGAGTACTGCAGTGGGGACTCAAATCAAATATTTCTGCTTGCTCAAAACATGGATGTATATAGAAATTCTGTGTATTTATATAGAAAAAAACCCTAAATTGAAACTGGTCAGGATGTTTGGCCATGTGGCTGAGAATAGATCTGTGTGGGTGAAACTCACAAAAATAACTAGTAATGAGTGGAATGTAGAGACACATTTGATAGTCTGACAGGGAATAAGTTTGTAATAAGAAGAACTCCTCCATAGACGTAGCATATATGAATTAGTACTGGAGGAAAACAGCTTTCCAAGACTTTTAGTTAATTAAATTTTAAATTTGTGAGCAAGATATCCTTTTTCCATGGGGATGTGGGGGCTTGATACAACTGTTTGCATGCCCAGAGTAGCTTACAAATGGAAGCGTTTGTAGGGTGAAGCTTATCTCTGCTGGTTTGGGAGAGGTATTCATACAGCACCTTTGCAGCTGAGAATCTTTAACTGCTGCAGGACTATGTTCTGTTCTTTTCCCACTACACAGATGGTCTCTCTGACAGATAAGATTTACTGACCCTTCAAATGGTAGAGCATTTGCCATTGCTGGCTGGAAACTCCCCATCCTTTCACCACAGGACCTTTAGCCGAAGGACTGTCTATCCTTCACAAAGCATTTCTTCTGTTTTGCTTTTAAAGAAAGGAAAAATAATTTAGAAAATACATGGCCATGGAATCTCCTAATGCTGTCAGTATCCTCTGGAGTCCTTTTTCTAATTTATACCAATATCCTTAGTGTCAAAGCTGATCTGATCCATTGTGCCCAGGCAGAGCTGATCCTGGTTTATGATCCATCATGCCAAGGCAGAGCTGATCCTGGTTTCTGACATTTAGATGCACTAAAATGGGTACTTTCTAGCTCAGTTTTCTATTATTCCACATCTTTGGCATGCCTTACGTTTCAAAGGAGACAGAGCTCCAGATGTAGGTGCTTCAGATCTTTTCCAACACCACAGGTATCTCAGGGTTTTGTATTACCATATTCAGCAGCTTCACAAATATCTGTAGTTGTTTCTGCCTTCCTTCTCTCCTCAGGGGCAAGTGTTTGTTGGTGTGATCTGTTTTGGGGGTTTGCTTCCCAGTGTCAGGACAGGTATGAATCAAGCAGCAAGCCTTGGGCATGGAGTGTAAGGTGAGAAACAAGTCTGAGTTTTCACCTCCTGGAATGCCACAGAAGCAGCATCTGACCCCAGTCTGAGAGTGTTCTGTGGACTCTTGGGGCTTATTTCTCCTGCTTTCCCTCTGTGGGAAGGACCTCAGCCTAGGGCCTCAAAGCACTCCTTGAAAAAGCCTCTCTCGCCTGCACTGGCAAGGCTCATTATGGTGCTGCAAAGAAATCCTTAGCTGAATTACAAGGCTGAGGATGGGCTTTTAGGGCAGGTTTCCAGTGCGTGGTTGAATGGATTTGGAGAAGCCTGGTGTACCTTGTGAGGTGGCAAATGATCTAGGTAGCACAGAGCAGTTTTCGATGGAGCAATTAACTCAACCCTTGCAAGTTGTGCAGCTGCACCAAGCTGCCTTTAGAGCAGCACCAGCTCAAACCACAGTGCAGCACTACGTGTAATTGCCTTTAATCCATGATCAAGGACAAGCTTGGAATCATGCCTGCTGCAGTGTGCTCCTCTGTATGGCAAAAGAGAAAGGGTTGAGTCCAAACTGGAGACCAGGTCGGGTTTGTTGTGCTCAGCAGGGACATGTCTCAGCAAAACCAGAAGGCATCCAGCAAGAGGAGGAGACACACACCTGGGCACAGGTGAATCAGGGTCCATGAGCTCCCTGGAGGACTTGCCCTCAGCTGCTGATGGAGACCATTGAGGGTGTCCTGCCTCCAGGTGTTGCACTGGCTGGGCAGCCTCCAGATGCTACCAGTGCTGCGCTGATTAACCTGGAAGAAAAGGCCATTTCCAGGTTGGGGTGACACCTCGCCTTATTCACAGCCTCATTTGTGAACTTTCAGGGGTGTTTTTCTGCAACAACAGTGACATCCAGTGGCCAGCTGGATTTTTCTGGGAAAAGAACGAACCACAGTCAATCTTAACAATGTGAAGTTTCTTATAGATAAAAAAAAATCCCAACTAAGGAGGCTCAGTTTTGGTTTCCTTGAGCAGTTTTCTTAAAAAAAAAAAAAGTCTGGTGAAATGGTTTCTGTTTTTCTATGTCTGTGGGGTAGAAAGTACTCTCTGCTCCAGCAAGGAGTTTGTCCTGTGTCCATAAACTCCAGGGGGCTGGCAATTTGCTGAGGAATCACTCTGTTTTGTGCTAAGGCATCACCACGTTTTTCACTTATGAGACGTCCACAATCCAAATAAACCATCAGAAAGGAGTTCCTGGAATAGTTGAAGAAAGCAGTGTAGTCTGTAGAATAATTGACTGAGAGGTCAAAACCAGAAAGAACAAGCAAGGATCCGTGTCCTGCCAACTGGGAGCTTTGATTTGTGGTTTTCAAACTGCTTTTCAAACAGAAAATGACAGCTCATCTTGTAGTCTTTTGAAGTAATTTTACAGATTTGACAGACATTGCCCCCAAATAACTTTCCTGGAATGGTTTGATCTCACACTAGAGCAGAATAAAGTTCTGTTTAATTCAGTTTAGAGTTGTCTTGTGCAAACTAGAGGAACTGGGGGAAGCAGGTTCAAAGGAAGCACAGTGAAGTGCAGTTTCACACCAGGCTTGATTACATTGTGGACTCAGTATATTGCAGGAGTCAAATGCATCCATGAGGCCAAAAAAGGACAGACTCAGGAGTCCAGCTCACTACTGAGCCTGCAGTTAGACCATGGCCCTCACCCCTATTTATTTCCTATAAGAAGCCATTTAGTGCATCCTTATAACCTGCCAGAAGCCTTTGTCAAAGTCAAGCAAAGGTGCTGCATTTCATAATTCACACTGGCTGTGTGCTGAGAGCAGCTGAGGTCCCACAAGGTCTCGTCCTTGCGGGGCCTCAGAGATGCCTCCACAAGTTCAGTGAGATATTCTGCTTGCAAAAAGCTGTCTTCCTGACTAAAAGCTGTCTTCGGGCTTTCCAAGGCCCGAAGCTGCCCTGAGCTCTGACTCCACCAAGTCCTTGAGGTGTTTTAGTCCTATGTTCACAGCTATCTCCTTTGCAAAGAAGGCAGGAGTTAGGGAGTCTAGTTTTCTCTCTGTGGAAAACTCTTCTAATGTCACATAAGTGAAGCAAGAATATGAAATAGCCCAAATGGCCCTATAATCAACCAAAGCCCCATCAACACAGTTCCCTGTCCTGTGCAAACTCTGGCATGACAAGAAAGGTGGGGAGCAAGGCAGAAGAGGGAATGAATGATGGGGAAGAAAGATGGGCTGTGTGCAGTGTTCAGGAGCTTCTGGGCAGTAGCAGGGTAGCTTGGTGGGTCACCGTGCCATGTCTGATAGATAGCGGGGCTAGAGGAGCTCCTTAAGCTCACATAGCTGATGGAAAGAGACTTGCACAGAGGGCTCATGTTCTTCCCAAACCTAGTGTTTGAGATGTTGGAGTGAATTGCTCTGTAGAGGTGCCATCCTCTCCAGTGAGACTCACTAGCACAGACCAGTCACTTCATTTGGAAATGTCTGAGGCAGCTACAAACTGACACAGAGGCCAGAGGAGATTCTTAGGTGGTGACCTCACTTCAGCTCTTGCTTGTGTTGTTTTTCTTAACCCAAGTGAAACAGCTGGTTTAGACTTGGAAGAAAATGGAGGGCTTTTTTTTCCTCCCCAGAAAAATCATTTTATTGTTTACCACATATGTTTAGGGCAAGTCTGCTAGGGAAAGTGCTCCAAGACTTCGAAGACAGCAGAGAACTGACATGCTGAGCTCACATTATGGCATTGCATTGAAACTGGAAACAGAGGGCTGTACCAGCAAGGAGCCAGTTCCAAACTGGTAAACTCTGTCCCACCTCATGCTGAGCCTGTTGAGGAGTGTGCATTGCACTCCAGGGTGCTTCTGGAGAAGGATTTCCATGGTGTGACATTTGAGTACCTCAACAATAGCTCCATACCCTTAACAGAAGGGCTGCTCAGAAAGGATGATCAGAAACGGAGAGACATTGGGGGAATTTATTTTACTTGGGGGCAGCAAGGAAATAGAAGTCTGTGGGAATCTGTCTGTCCTTCAGATTGAGATGCTCCAAGTATAGAATTGCACTGCAGATCTCGGAGACACCCCAGGGAAGCACAAATCTGTGCTCTATTAGCCTGGCGTCAATCTAGAATAACCCCCTCAACTTTTGGCCCCTCATCTCTCCATTCTCCCTCTGGCTACGGTGTGGCCTTTCTCCAGAGCTTGTTCTGTAAGTGCACTCGGGTGAGAAGGGAGAGAGGTGATTACATGCAAGAAAAGAATGAAGGGGAGCCATGGGAGGATTGCTGGATGTTGGAAATGCTGCACGCTTTGGCTTCTTATGTGTTATTGCTCTGATTGCTGTGACTGTCCAAAAGTGGCTATGAGTCAGTTCCTCACAACTGCATAGAATAACAACATCAAACAAGAGGGAAAATGATTTCTCCATCTGCTTGGAGAACGGGTGGCATGATGTAAGGGGTCTATGATGAAAGCCTGCTTTACAAGACCATTGCACGTGGCTTGTGCAAAGTATTTTTTAAGGCGTGCTTTGGGCTTGGATACTCCTGCCAAATAGGGGAAGAGCAAAGTTCATTCCCTGCATCTCCAGCACTCCTTCACAGCTTTTTGCATAATGCTGCAATTTCCAAGTGCAAAACCATGTCCTGAAGCAGAGCAAAAGCCAGCAACCTGGGGTGACAGACTTTTTTGGAAGGTGGGGCCTTTGATAGGCCTTTTCTCTTTGGAAAGCCCACAGAGGTCTTGTTTCAAACCTGAACACCAGCCTCTAGGAAGCTTTTGTTACATCTGGTCTGAGGCTGCATGTCTCATCCTCTGGCATGGTATGGCTCACATTTCATACTAACTGGGGTAGGGTGGGTTTCTTCAAGCCATTTTCAGAAACTTCATTCCCCTGTTGGATCCCCACAAGCATGAATTTTGTTCTCGTTATCAGTAAAATTAAAAATAAAAATATTCAGTCTGTCCTAACATTATACTCATGCCTAGATGCTGCATATCACCCACCTAATCCATTACCTGGTGTCATTCCTTGATAGGACACTTCACATCAGAAGGTTACTCAGGCTGGGGGAATTTTTCAGATACATCTAGATCCAACTTGCAAAAGCAAGATCTGCATAAATCCAGCATTGGCTCCTTGTCAAAGTGCATTCAAGATACTTTTTCAAGACCATCCTTACCACTAGAGTGAGATTTCAAGGAAGAAAGTGGTTTAAGAACAAAGAGGAGCAATTGTCTGGCAGTGAGGGTCATCATGAGGAAGGCTGAAGAGCCTCCAGGTTTTAAAGCATGTTATTCATTAGCAAAGAAATACGCTGGACAAGAGCAAAAGGGAATTAAAAATTGGAGGGTTTATCCACAACACTGATTCCCCACCATGGGGCTCTGAAACATGTGTCATGTCAGAAGAGAGTAATGTGGGATGGCATGTGGTTCCCAGTAAATTCCTGCTGTTACCCAGAGACCTCTGGGTCAGACTGGAATGCTATAGTGGAGAAATCATCAAATTCAAATTAAAGTCATAGCCTGGAATGTTTGCCGTAGCTCCTTACTACAGCCGCGTCTTGACAAATTCATCTTTCAGCTTCCAAAATACTGAGCTTTGACCATTGTAGAATAAGAGGAATGGAGATGCAGTTTTAGAGGCAGCAGGCAAAGGGACCACAAAGTATTTACCCTGACTGTGAAGGGGCAGCTCTCAGCCCTTTGCCTTTTTCCCTACACTAATTCTTGTGAAGCCTTCCTACCATAAACACTGTGGTGCTGCCAAGGGGCTTGAGAATCAGCATCGAGGGAGAAGGAGGAATAGAGGCTGCCGCCTCCTGATTGCAGAGCAGCCCAAGGTCTAAATGGCAACAAAACGTTATACATAATGTCTGATTCACTGTGTGGAGAATGTAAAGAATTGAGACCTCCCGACACAGTTTACATTGGCCCTTTTTATGACTAATTGTGCAGAAAATAGCTCTCCTTGTAGTGTGCATGGAAACAGTTCAGATTTCTGCTGTGTGTCAGCTAATGGCTAGCAAGGCTTTTTTAGCACAACTTCAAAGGCTCTGGCAATGGAGGTCCTTTGTGAGGGAATTATCTCCTGCTCCTTTGTACCCCATTATCCTTCTAAGCCATGGAACAAAGAATTGTGAAAAGAATAGACAAAGTAATTTGTAGTAGATCTCTAACCTAGATAAAGTACATAACATTTGCTTAAAAACATTTTTTCTGCTTCTGTCATCAAAACGTGGTTATAATTTTTCTGTGTAGGAACACCCAAGTTCATCTAACTTTTGAGGGATGCAACCTGATGCTTAGGTTATTGATGAGGGTCACTAGGATGTCTGAAATGGAAAAGAAGAGCTTTAGTTTATGTGGTCAATTAGAAAATACATGGCTGTCAAGCGTTGGCTGAGAAGTGTCTTTCACTCTGCCTCAGGATATTCCACTAAGAAAGGAAGAAAGTGCATTCTTTCAGCAGTGTGTTTGTGCATGGACGTGCTTTAAGGAAACCACGTATATTTCACGTATTTTTTTACATTTTTTTAGTAAAAAAAAAACCCTAATTGATGGTTTATTCTTTCTTTCTTCCAGTGAAAAATGAAACCTTGGGGAGATAAGGAAACACATTACACGAATCTGCTTTCTGTAGTCCAAAGCACAGTTCTTAATTAAAAATAAGAAAGCAAACCAGGAATGGAAGGTCTATGATTAATGTTAGCAGCCATGCTGTATAATGTGTTCCTCCACTGTCTCCAGATCCTTGTCTCGAAAAAACAAGATGAGAATGAAAGGAGAATAATCTTGGCCTCATCAAATTTAGTAAGAAACTCCCTCTTAAGTGCAGCAGCCACACTGACCACTCCACCGTGTTTGTGTTTGCATTCAAACTACAAAATTACTGTCTTTAGCACTGGGTCTTGTCCCCAAGCAAATCCCATGAGTATCTCCTTATTTTTATCTTAAACTGTTAGGGGTGGCTGCTCTGCATATCTCCATGCCCAAATACAGACTTTCTCTTCAGGTCCCTATGTAGAAAATCTTTTATGTCTGCTTTCTCTCCTTTTCCACTTCCATGGATTTCCCAAGGCAGCTGATGTTCTGACCTCTTGGATCCAGTTTTCATCAGCTGTCAAGATAAATTTGGTTAATACTTCAGGAATGGTTTATTCAGGTTTAGACTGAAGAGGGAATAGTGATGGAAATGCAAGATCATTCCCTTGCCTCTGTAACCTGTCTGATATATCTCTAGATGTGCTAAATTTTCCGTAGTTATACTTTCTTGAGGTTTTTCCCAGGCCAGGAAGAGAAGTTTTTAAAATATTTAAGCAGAAACATACATGAACACACACATGTATAGATAAAGCTCGTTTATTTTTTGTCTATAAATAAAAATTAAATCCACTGATGTTATAAAGAATATCACAGTTACCACATACTCTATTTGCATATATGAGCAGCCAGAGGCAGCAATTGGATGTTTTTCACTGATGCTGAGCTTAATTGTCTCTAATATGCAGGTTATTTTGTTTTCATCACATAGGCTGTCAAACTGTTCTGTTTAGTGTTAGTATTTAACAAGTGAGTCCTTCTCTCAAGTTGTGTGTGACATAGGAGGGTTATTTTATGTAAGATATTTCTCACATAGAAGATTTTCCTGGATTTTAAAACTGGAAAGGATAATTATGATGGACTTCACAGCAGGAGGCAGGCCAAGACAATTCTTCCAGGAATTCTTTAACATTTTGTGTTTCACATTACCTACTTACACTGGACCTCTCAGGGTGCCACCTTTTTCCTTAAACCTTCCTCTTCCACACCTCTAATCCTGAGAAACTCCTTGCCATGGGATAACATGGATCATGTTGGGAAATGTCTGTGTTGGGTGGGAAAGACTGCTGGTCTGAGCATGCATAATTTCATGCACTTTTTCAATCACTGAAGGAAAACATGATTTCAGGTTGCTTGTGGTGTGCATGAGTTGCCTACAACAGCGTTATCGTGATGTAAAATGAACAGGTGGATACAAAAACAACCTTAATATGTGAATTCTGACTGGACAGAGAAGTTAAGACAAATAGAAGTCAGAAATCTTCAATCAGATGGAGAGGATGCATTAACAGGGCAAGCTGCTGATGAGATGGGTGATAATTTAATTTACCCAGATGTACGTGGGATAATACAAACAGGTAAATTTTAAGCAGAGTCTAAAGGTTAAGTTTTGCAAAGACTTGCTTATGCCATTCCTAGTAGTTGTTAAAATTTCAGGCTCTGTTGATGTATGTGGAATGGAGAATTATTTGGGAGTCAGCTCAAAGTTGGATTTTGGTCTTGATTTTTTAATTTCTTTTTACTTCTGTTCTCTTGGTTGAATTGAAGCATTGAAAATATTTTAGTATGTGTTGGATTGTGGACATATGATGTTCGCATGGATATTTGTAATTAAGATTTTAATTTATTTGGGAATCTGAAGTTGAGGAATTTTTAATGGAAGCTGGCATTCCTTCCAGTTAGGAAAGGAGAAATTAAAAGAACAAGCCCTGTTGCCATGCTGTCTAGCAGATCACCGGCCCCAGTGGCTGGCAGCTTTCAGCATGGTATCCACACAGAAGGCATGAATGGGAAATCCAGGAAGTGTCATCTTTTGGTCTTCATCCATCACTTGAAGGACTTGCAGGCTCTGCTGAGGAGCTGACATTGTTGCCAGACCTAACATTGTGTGGATGAGGAGTCAGAGCTTTTGCATAGTTACTTTTTTCCCTGAGTTTAAAAGAGTTAAAATTGATTTCTCTTGTGCTGTCATCTTGTCAAAGATTTGCTGGATTCAGGACAATTATTTACATTAAGAAATCTTTTGGCGTTTAAGACTCTGGCTCAGGGAAAATAAAGTGGACTCGGAAACGTCTCGGACTCTGATACCTTTGACTTTGGTTCTTCAGTGTCACTTTGCCAGTGACAGAATGGGGACCTTTGTTTGCCTTGGCCACTGCATAAAAAAACAGGATATGATCAAATCCAGTTAATCATTCACAAATGTCTCATTTCTTGAATCTCTGAGGGTGTATAACACATTTTTGGGACTGTTCTTTGCTGCTTTGGCTTTTGTTATAAGTAAGTTAGAAATGGGAAAATCAAATTTTGAGTTTTCTTAAAAGGAAGTGGAGGAATCCTGGAACACACTAAGGCTCTGCAAATGTACATTTAATCAGTTAAAGAAATGTCTTTTGGCTAAAAGCTCTTACCAGCGCTTGCAAGTTGCACTCAAAGCCATACAGCTACATCGTTCCAACAACTGAGGCGAGTTAGCGCCCTTGTTGGCAGCGGGAGCAGAGGGATGCAGGCTGAGCAAATCCTGGGGGCTGAATGCTCTCAAATTCATCAGGACTTTGTGCAGGGTGGGCGAAGAATCCCTGGGTAACTCTGCTGGTGGCTGCACGAGCTGCTTGCACAGTGGTGTCCTTGGAGGGGGGCTCAGGCACCTCTTGCCTGCCTTGGTTTTTTTCAGTGCAATTTGGCTCTGCTGTGGAGCCAGGCAGTTAGAAACATCTCCTGCAAACACTTCCACTGTGCTTCAGGCAAGCACACGCTCTCCAAGCAGCAGCAGCAAACCAGAGGAGTGAGTTCTTACACCCCACAGCATAGTGGAACTCACTCCTCTGAGATGCCACAGGCACATGGAGGCTTGGGCACATTCCTGGTGAATTGGTCTGTTCAGGGCTGGCAGTGAGGTGTAATGACATGGGTGTAAATGGGGGTCACCCAGCCCTACAGAGCTGGAAGTTAATGGATATAATGGAGGAGGATTGTTCTGTTCTTCCTCCATGTCAGTCATGGCTGCAGTTGGAGACAGGTTACAGTGCTATGTGGATTTTAATAAACCTGTTTGTGGACTTTTTGCTCCCTTACTTTATATATCCAACCCATCCTGCAAACAGTGTGGGACTCTGACAGTAAGTTAAAAGCTTTGGCTGGATTACACTACCTTATTGAGTCTGTGCCCAAAACCCTTTGAGAGCTCCCATTGATTCTGGTGGGATTTGGTTCAGATTTCAAGTATATGGGACCCCTTAAGTAAACTCTTTCAAGGCCTGTACACACTGCAATACTTACTGGGCTCCTTGTTACTTCTGTGAATAGGAATGTGACCTTTACACTTCTAACAAAGAGCCCTGAATTACAGGACTAAATCTTGATGTTTTGGGAGAGATAAGGTTACCATCCCAGCTCCTCCCAGCCCCACTGTGCAGGTGGCTGAATGGCTGATGAGGCAATTCCTGAATCGCTGTGGTTTTAGTCAGACAAGTGCTGAACATGCATTACTGCAGTTTGAGTCTCTTCATTAGCAGATGTCCATGAGCAGTGATGGTCAGGGTTGTAAGTTGTTCCATTTCAAGAGTCAAAGCTCTAGTAATATCCTTTTGTCACTGCAGGGTTATTCTGATCTCCATCTTGGAAATTTATTTAATCAGTGTACATCCTAAAAATGGTCACAGTGGAAGGCAAGACTAGCAACCCATCTAGGTTTCTTATTTTCCACCCAGTCCCTTGGCCATGTGAGGGGAGGGAGGGATAAATGAGATGGAAGAAGAAAGTGTTTGGGCTGTATGCTGTCCCTCTGGTCTAGTTTTTGGTACCCTTGACTCCCAAAGCTGCTGTTCCAACAGGAGAAACTCAAGCAAGTGAGAGTAGTAGTTTGATTGACAGTGCTATTTTCTACCTGTATTTTAGGTCACTTCCTGGGTAACAACACTGTGATTGATGTACTGAGACAAGCAGGATTTGAAGTGGAGCACACCCCTCCTGGACAACCAATTGGAAAGTAAGCAGCTGCCCACAGATTATTAATCACTTTCTCTCCTTTTTTCTCTCCCTTCTTCTGTGACTAAGCAAGATTATTGCATTAGTATAGGAGGTGGGTGAGGAACCTCCCTTTCCCACCCAATTACCAGACAAAAAGTGCATTGTAAAGCATCCATTGTGTGAGTTTGGAAACATATGGAGCCTGAATGGCTGGTGTTTTTGTGGTTTTTTTCCACTTGGGGACATTATTTATATCACAGCTTCTTCATTATACCAGCTCAAAAGTGCCATGGTTTTTTTAAAGAAACATTTCATTCAGCTCATTTTCCCCCAGAGCTGTTTTTGCTTTTGCTCTCCATGGGGTTTTTGTTGCTTCTCCAGTGCAGACCTCTCTGTCAGGCTGCTGTTCTTCAGGTGGAATTTCAGTTTTTCCTAAAGGACCACATTTAATGTAGCAGATGTATCATTGAAAGTGTGTTGGGCAGGTAGAGAGCAATTCAGCATTCCCTGAGCTTCTCCACATATCTGGTCAGGTAAAGCAGGCAAGGACTGATCAATAGGCTCTTGGCAATCTCCATTAGTGTAAAATAAAATATGGCACAAAATTGTCCTTAGCTGGTGAAACAGACTTCCTTCATCCTGTAGACTTTCCTTTTTTCTGGCCGTTTAAATGAGGTCTCTGTCTGAAGAAATCACAGACAATAAAACCATGAGGGCTAGTGAGAGACCATCTAGCTTTGCAAAATCAGCCTTTCCCCTACATTCTGCAGATAAAATTTGGCCAAGGCTACTCTGTCATAGGATTGTTATCCTCATTAGGAGAAAGTGTTAGCAGCATGCTCCTATCCCTGGTGGGCAGACTTGACATGGTCCAAAACCGAGGTGAGTCTCAATGAGGAGGATTAATGGCAGAGGTAGTAGACCATGTCTGAAAAAGCTGTGTGTAATCTAGTTGGAAAATCTGGCTGATCTAACCTTGTTTGGGAAACATCCGCTGTGATTCATATAGAATATAATATGCCTCAACTGTACATAAGTGTTCTTTGACAGAGCATTTATCCAAAATGCTTCTTGGAATCTGTTGAGCAATAAAAGCATCGTCTTAAATAACAATGGGGGAAAGAGGAAGAAAAGGCTGTTAAACACCACCAGTAAGAGCATATATTCAGAGGAGATTTAAGAAGCACTTTGGCAGGGGGAGAAAAATCAACATGGTGGAGGGAAGAGTAGTAAACACTGTAGCAGTTTGGAGATGGAAATTTTTGACTAAAACTAACCAAAAAAAACCCAGCAAGACAGAAAAACCAAGCAAACTATAGCAGAACAGTCGAGGTGTACCATTCCTAGGTTTCTGACAAAGAAACTTTCCACTCAGGGAAGCAGACACTTTCTTCAGCAATTTTCATTTAGTTGAAAGTATCATCTTCCCCTGAAAAGTGTTTCAACTGGAAATTGTGAAACTACTAATTTATTGGCTGTTGCAAGCCCTTGAGAAGAACTAAAGATGCAGTAGTGTGAGAGAAGTCCAAGAATAGTCTCTGCTCTCTGGTGTTAGGCTGTGTCTGTACACATCATACACAGACTTACAATAAAGGATGGGGCAGCAAACTTGACTCAAAGCCAGTGCTTAATGTTGACTTATTTGCAGAGTGGGGCACCAATATGTGCACATTCCCCTACCTCGGCAGCAGTGTTTCCTGTTCATGATATCTTCCCTAAAATTCTCAGTTCCTGAGGGAAATACCCGTGAAAGCAAGAGGGCTTGAACTGTGCCTAGATCGATGTGTGTGTCCTCAGCTGAATGGTCCCACACTGGGTAACTTCTGTTCTGTTCTGCAATTTTTGTGTTGGGCAGGTTTGCCTGGACTAGAACCCTTATTCCAGCAGGGTTGGCTCTGAACATTGAACATACAAAACTTTATTAAAGGGTAAATGGTTGTGCAGGAATACTGGGTGGAGTCAAGAGAGAACAAACACATGGTTGCCCCCCATAAGAATTAGATGCTCTGTGAGTTTTCCTGTGGTCTGATGATAAGGCAGATCTGACAATTCTAGATGACAATAAAGAAAGAAAAATAAATTGCATGGCAAAAAAGTCCAGAGTTGCCACTGGACTGAATTACTCAAGGTGCAGAAACAGCAGAAAACTATAGAAATTGTGAATAAAGACCATTTAAATATATTCACAAGAAACAGCTTTCTGCCTTTAGAAGAAAAAAAGACTCAAAACTGCACATCAGGGACTGTATTGTCATTTTCCTGTAAGTGGGGCTGTAGGTATCAAAAGTGCTTCAGGCTCCCCCTTAGAAATGAGGAGGCTGCTGCAGACCATTTAGTCTCTTTTTTTAGAGAATAGCTTGTATTTTATGATTTCTGGGTGAGCTCCAAAAGACAGTCTAGCCAGAGTACAACATTGCAATAGCACGACAACTTAATAGTTGTTGTGTTGTTTATGTTTATGTTATATTGTCATGTTGCTGTAATTGAGTGTCTTAAGGAACCTTGCATTTTTGTCTAGCCTTCCTTTTTTTAATCTTCTCTTTCCTTTTAAAAAGATGAAATAAAAACAATTGAAAGCCCCAGAAGAGGAACTATTTTGCTGTAGTGACTGCAGTAACAAAATATATACATCAAATAAACAAATAGAAGCTCAACAAATTTTGAGCTGCTTGCGAAGCAGAAATTGTTTTGTGGGTTACAGAGGTTACAGAGGTGCAGGTGTTTTCATCTTGATTCTTGTGGAGCCATACGTGAAGAGGTATTTCTTTGTGCTCAAGCCCAAAAGAGACATTTCTGCTTTACTTCCAAATAAGTTGTACAAGGGAGTCAAGCCCACTGCATTGCATTCTGGCATTGACAATTGAAAAATTGGATAGTGTTCAAGGAAGATCAGCTGGATTCTAATGTGGAGTTTGTGGGGGTGGACAGCACATGGAAAAAATGCAAGGGTTGGAAAAAAAACTGAAGCAGCTGCATGCTTAAGTTTTAGCAAAGGGAATTAAAAAAAAGTGTTGTGGACAGACTGTATGCAGAAGAATGAAGAGGAACAGTTCAAGCTGGCACATAGGAATGTTTGAAAGTATATCAGATTGAATTTGAGGGTGGTTTTGGATGAATATCAATGATTCCTTGACAGTGATTTACAGGACAATTTTTCTCAGGTTAAGTAAGAAGCCCCATTATATGAAAGTAACTTGAGCAAAACACTCATGCTATGTCCTACTTATTACCAGTACTGTCTTGCCAAAAAAGCAAATGGTCATTTTCTTTAATCTCTCTGTTCCCAGAACAGTATGATTGTTACTAGTATTGACATGATTAGCAGTCTGATCTTTATTGTTCAACAATAATTCAGCAGCATTACCATAAATAGGGGGAGTATAGTCTGTTATGATGTTTAAACTCTGCCATCCATTTTGGTTTTAGAAAGGACAAGAGAATCCCTTTTGTTGAAAATAACTAGCACTGTTCCTATGTATCAGAAAAAGAAAAGCCTTGGGAAGTGTGAAACAGGACAAAGACCAAACCTGTTTATGCTTTCAGTTGCATATTGACTTGGTAAAGCCAGAAGATTGTTGGCTTCCTCTGTCCAAAATGTTAAGCTTGGGTTGTGAAATGGCTGCTCTTTAAGCCAACCAAACTGAATACCTAGAGTCTCACATTTCTGTTGTCTAGTGACAAGCACAAATTTGAGCCAAATCCTCCCTTTTGTAAGGTAGTGAAGAAAAATAAAGTGAGATCTTGTCTGGCTGGAAAAGATAGCCAAGACATAGAGGGGTCTCATGGCTCCAGAATTAGTGAACTGGCAAATAAAAGTTTATATAAAGTACATTTAGCTGGTGTGGGGCTATTTGGGAACTCTTACTGACTGATTTCTGAAATCTCCTGGCTCCTCCTGGTGATCTGCTTGATGGCTGAGTGATGACCTTCCTGTGCCTCTTCCAGAATTCCACCAGCTGACTATTGAAAACACCTTCTTTAAAGCTCAATCCCTTTCTGTAAAAGAAACCCTGTTCTATTCATCATGCAGAACAATGCCATAAACACTTGAGAACTTATTCTCACATTGGCTTAATTTGTTCATTTTGTTGCCTGAGGGAAGTGTCCTGAATCTGTTTGCGTGACAACATTCAGCAGCGTTCATATTTGCTTCTTAGTTTGCTGGCTGTCATCCTTGTCCCCAGATAGAGGCATTGGAAAATTAGTGGCTGAATCAGTATCTCATTGCTTTGCCCTGAGATAAGAAAGGCAAGTTTGGTTTTCGAAGTTTTTTTGAGGTTTTTTTTGGGTTTTTTTGTTTTTTGGTTTTTTTGGTTTTTTTTTTTGTGGAGTTCTGCCAACTGGCTGTCCCTGCTCCTCTCTGTCTTCAGAAAACAGAGCTGCATGCTTGGGGTTGGGAGAGAGGAGGAGATGGGAGAAAGTCTCCCCTTAGATGGATTCCAGTGGCTTGAGCAGATAAAGGGCCACAGCTGCTTCACATTTAACTGGAAACAGCCAAACTGCAAGATCAATCCAGGAAGCACCTGTGTCCATGATGACTCTATTGTTGTTGGGTTCTCAGAATCAGCTCTGACCTTCTGCCATGTGCCAAGCCCTGACGTGCTGCACACCATCCTCTTGGCCAGAAGAACATGCAGCAGTGCTCATTTTTATCAGGCTGCTCTCTCCAAGGATGGGATCAGTGCTGCCTTCTTTCAGAATCAGGGAATTCAGGATGAATCAAAGAATTCAGCACAAGTTTTTGTCTGCTTATCTGAGAGTTTGAGAGTTTATTGTAAACTCTCAGAGTTCTGCTGGAGAAATTAATTACCCTTGCTCCTTCTGTTTGCACTTCTTGTCTCAGTTGAAGCAATGTGTCTTTGCTGTTGTAACTTACTTCTGTCCTTCTGTCTGAAGCAAAGAGCTTCCTCTTTGCTTCTCTTCTGCTATAGCATCCTACAGGTGTGACCCAGGCTCTGCTACTCATCATTGTCTCAGAGTGGAAGTCTCTGCTCCCTGAGGAGTGCTCTCTCCTTCCCCATGGGATGAAAGCACACTCCATCCACACAGTGATACAGCCATTTCACTCCATCAGGATCCCTAATCCTCTCAAGGTGATGGACAGAATTGGGAAAAATGTTTGACATAACATTCCCCACAGCCCCAGTTTGGTAAACTCTGTTTAGGAGATCCCAGAAAATTACAGATGCCCTCAGGAATCTCCCAGTACTTGCTGGGTTCCTTGGGATGCCTACAAAGCTTCAACTTTCTGGTGCCTGCTAGTCAGGGTTGCTCCACTCTGCATAGCTGTTAATTTTGGGGATGTGTTAGGGAGAATGTTAAAGTTGTGAAATAAGTAGAAGTTCATTTAGAAAATACACAAGTGGGGAAAAAAATATTACAAGAGCTGTGACACTTTAATTGGAAAGAACCAAATTAATTGAGGAAAAAAGAACTGAGAAAGGTAGATTCTGGATCCCATCTCTTCTGATACAGGGAAAAATACACCCTTTTTTATGAGTGGAATAATCTCCCCATTGGGATGCAGCAGTACTTCTTAAACCTCTTGTAAACCTTTGGATCTTTAACTTGATCTGAGCCTGAGGATCATACTCCCATCACTAGCTCCCTTCCCTGAGAAGAAAAGTGAATCCATTATTTAGGGGGATTCTTTGACAACATAATTTACAGTAAGAGGTGCATAGGGATTAAATGGGGTTCATCTGCATGCATTGGTGAATTTATTGCCTCATCTAACAATGGAGAATATGACTACTCAATGCTTAAAATACTTAGCCATGAAAATATGCACATTACATTTTCATGTTCCTGTGTGCCTTTAAAATATCCTCCTTTGCAATTTAATTGTCACTGTGTCTACCTTACAGCCACAAAGCCTGAGCCAGCCATAGTAACTCTTAAGGGGATAAACATGGAAAAAGGTCTCCAAAACTTGGTAGAGCAGCAAAGTCAACTTACAAATTCTCAGCCACAGAAATTTAATTATCCTGTCACTTCCTAAGCAACACATTACTTAGGGACAGTGTATCTGTGTGTCCTTTAGGTCACCTTTAGACACTGAACACCTTCTGAGAGAATGGAATTTAGCAACTTGCTACAAAAAAAAATCTGGGAAAGAACAAGATAATTCATGGTGTTGGAGTAAGAATACAGAACAGAACTTCTCAGGAATTTCATGCTTGACTAGTTCTCCCAGTGGGACATTCACTTTGCTGTACAATCAGATTTTATCCTTGGTAAAATTTCTGGTTTCTTTTGAAAGAATTGTTTCATATTCCATATAATTCTGTTCCTCAGGAATGGGGCCTCTGGGGAAACCTGGGCTTGCTTCTTTTTGCTCAAGGGCAGCTTGCTTGCTGAGCTGTCCTGAAGCCAGTGCTAAGGTTTCTAGGGTTTTTTGCTGATCTGCAGCCTATCAGTTTTAGGAGATCTGTATCTCATACTCCATAAACTCTCTAATAGTAAACTTACAGAGCCTTGGAGACTTCAAAAGTTCAGAGCTAGTTCTTACCTTATTTCCTAGCCAAATCTCGGCGTTCTTGTTTCCACAGGAGAAGCTGCTTTTTCATCCTCTTTCTCCTTCCAGCCAACTCTAACGCAGATCTTTTCACCTCAGGTCATGAGTATGAGATGAAAATTTTGGTTTATAGTTATTAGCGATAAAGCTGATCCAACTTGCACTGAAGTTGTTGGCTTCCATCAGTGCCAGTAGCTTTTAGAGGTCATTGTTAATATGAGATGGTTGCTGATCCTCTCCCATCTTCAGTTGTGAGGAGCCATGAGGGAGTTGGTGGAAAATTCAGAGTATGTTCACACAGTTGTTCAGATGCCTTCTATAGTCCAGGTGAAAAGACTGGCTGTTCCAGAGCAGTGCTCATGGGTGTCTTCAGACAACTGGCCCAGCTGGCTTGCAGGAGGTGTCTGGCTGGCTTTAGGTGGCTCATCAAGTTTTAGATGGCTAGTCATTCTGTGAGATGTGTCACTAAGCTCATTTCAGCCTTTGGAAAAACTGCACCATGCCCTCCCCAGCGTTGTATTGAAACAGTGAGGTTGTGTGACTTTGTTTGTGTATTCAGCCTGCACTTGTCCTGTGGATTGATGGCCTCCACCCCGGGCGACATCAATCTGGGCTGAAGTGCAGCTGCACTTTGTAACAGCTCAAGGGGCACAGAGGTATCAAGTGGCATTGTGTGGTTGGAAAGACGTCGTTTATCTCAGGAAGTTTGTGGTCTGTTTGCTGTCACTCTGTCTTTGCAGTGCTGACTTCCCTTACCTTCACTATCACATTGTCAGGCAAAGAGACCTCAGACATTAGGACAGAGAGCTTTTCCACATCCAGAGCTGACTTCTTTTCCTTCAGCAAGAGATCTGTGGGCTGTGCTGCAATCGATAGAGCTGCTTGATTCAGCATGAGTGTAGTAATTTAGCTTTCAGGGAGCTTTTTACAATGCACAGGTTCCTAAAAAAGGAACAGAAAGAAAAGAAGTCAATGACTTTTCTCACTGACACTTTCACCTAAGGTTCCTTCAATAACAGTTCCTTAGAAAAAAAACAGTCAAAGATACAGTGTTCTACAGAGAATTTTGCTGAGAAGTATGTGTTTCATCTTTCATGAGTGATCAGGTGTTCGTAAGGACATTCTTTGGAGTTCAAACGGGGTTAGAAGCCCTCCAGGACACTGTAATGAGACTGATGGCATGACCAAATGACTCCCTGTGGGTGGATCTTTTTGTGGCAAGCCTTGAAATTTACTAAAACCTTTTTGAACTGCCCCCACAGGTAGAAAGCCATTCTAATGTACATTGGGGAGGGGCACGTGATTTTGTGTTATTTCTTGCCCATTTTGATGCTAAATAGTCTCACTTTTAACAACTCATGGTATCTCAGCCAAGCCAGGTGACTTCATGGTGGCCACAACCCAGCTTTGGTTCCTAAATGACTGTGTGGGTGTCTCTTTGGGAGAATATGGTGAAGAGTCAGGCTGAGATCCATGCATATCAGGCCCTCCTCCTAGTTAGGCGCTAGTAGAAGGAGCAGGAATGCCAAAAAGAGTAAGTTCTTATAATAGTAAATTAAGGATGGTGAATTTATGAAGCACTTGTCACAGTAAATACCTTAGAAGCCAGAATGCATTTTTGTGTCATGATCATTGAATCATTTTTACGAGAAGTCAAAGTAAATTCATATGCAATCTGTAAAGTTTGTAAAGAGTTTAATTCATCCAGGAAATCATGTGTTGGGAATACAGTACCCAGATCCAGATCAGATATATTTCAGAGAAGCATTTAGGTTTTAAAATCCTTCCTCAAGCTAAACTGATCTCCAGACTCTTCGGAGTTTCACCCTTCTGTGGACCTCATGCTCCATGCAAGTGAACATCATGCCAATGTGTTTCCCATTTCCTGGGGATTAAACTGTTGTGTTTGATGACTCAGGACTTTCCAAGGAAGCAACTCAGTCACTCATTCTGTCTGAAGTGGCCTCAGGTACCTCAGAGGATATGTTTTCTCTTCCACAGTGATTCATGATTTCAGAGCAGAAGATCAGCTCTCTCTCTCTTTTCTTTTCTTCCCACAAAGTTAATTAATAAAAAAATTTCTATTAGTGAGTGTTGAAAGATTTTGGTTTCTCACCCATACTCCCAAATGCTCTGCATTCCAGGAAGAATGAAAAATGAACCTGTGAACAGAAACAGGAGGGAGGAAAAATGGATCACATGCTGTAGATGGATGTAGGTACAGTGGCTGTCAAGTGATAATGTGGAAGAACTTCCAGAATAAAGACAGTTTCTTGCAATCGTGATTGCTAAAAACATACCTCCACAGTGATCCACTTTTGGGATTCACAGGTGCAAATTTAGAAAGTTTGGGGCACAGGGAGTGTCTGGCAGAAACTGAACTGTATGGGCCTCCCCACTGACCTCTTGCTTAGGTGGGCAGCTACACGTAATGCAGTTGTTCTGCTTGTGAAAACTGGATCTTCTGCCACTGTCAGAGGCTCTTGTTGGTCAGGAGAAGCACCTGGAGGATTCACCCCCTCGTGGCCACTGTGGACCTGGCTATGCCCATCTGTTTGCCTCATGTAGCCCCACCATAGTACAGAATTTTTCATCAGCATCAAGAATTAATTGTAAATTTACACCCACCATGTTCGTAACTTTTGTCACTTCTGCAAGAAAACAATTGGTTGTCACTTCAGCAAGAAAACATTTGGTCCTACTGGGAGCCAGAATTGACAGAAGGACTAAATGTGGGATATTTCCCGTTCCTACAGCTTTATGGGACATCAGAGCAGTTCACAATTCCATAGTGCCCCTCTGTGTTGGTGGCAGCTTGCAGAGAAAAAGACTGAATTTGGTGCTCTCATTTTTGAGAAAGAGCACACTGAAGTCTTTCTCCATTGATTTCCAGTCAGCTCAGGAATAGTAATTTTTCCTGCTAACCTGTAGCCCTTCAGCAGCAAGGTCATAGACAGGCTCCAAGTGCTTTAGTACCTAGTGCCCTGTCTGGCAACTAGATTTGCATCTCCTGTCATATGACCCCAGCTTCACATTTCCAAATTACTTTTGCAAAAATAAAGGCAGTCCCAGGAACTCCTCTGTCAGGACAGCACATGCCTGTTTATGTTTGAAGGGCCAATACCAATCTGGAGTCCCCAGTGATCAAAGTGCACGTTCAGAGATGAGCCTTGTGTTGTGTTTGAAGTGAGCACAGCACTTTGAAACGAGGATGAAGCAGGAATAAATCAGGATGAAGGATGTGGGCATTACCTACTTTACATGAAATCCCTGCTGGAAAGACGTGGCTAGTGTTGCAGAGTTTTCCTTGGAGAGTGCTTGGAAGTTGCACACCAGCCTATTTGTGGAAAGCTGAACAGTTTGCTATTGTCCATGATGGGAAACGCTTCCCAGATAAACACTTTTCCCCTCCACTGAAGAAAAACGATAAAGCCTCAGCAGAGTTGCTGGTTTCTGTTGGCATTGAGCTCTCTTAAAGGCTATAGCTCATATCCATGCCAGAGGCATTAAGGAAAGGTTCCATTATTGAGTGAAACTGGGATAATCTTCAAGGATTTAATAACATTTTGCACCCACATCTTTGCATCTCTGGGTTTATTATACCCCTGGAATGTAAATCCCAATCCACAGTGGATAAACAAGGTTCACATGGATCTCAAATACTTTTTGGCATTGTCTTCTCCTGATTTCTGAGAGGGAAAGAAAACATTGCTAGAAATAAACTCACTGGAGTTGTTTAGCCCAGAGAACAGGAGGCTTAGGGGGGACCTTACCGCTTTCTACAGCTACCTGAAAGGGTTTTACTGAGGTGGGAGTTGGTCTGTTATCCTAAATAGCAAGCAGTAGGAGAACAAGAAAGGACCTCAAGTTGTGCCAGCGAGGTTTAGATTGTATATTAGGAAAAATTTCCTCTCAGAAAGGGTTGCCATGCATTGGAGCAGGGTACCCAGGGGAGTGGTGGAGTCGCCATCCCTAAAGGGATTTAAAGGGTATGTACAGGTGGCACTTGGGGACGTGGTTTAGTGGTGAACATTGTTGTGCTGGGTTAACAGTTCGACTCAACAATCTCAAAGGTCTTTTCCAACCTAAACAATTCTGTGATTCTACAAAGAGAGCAGTAAACCTCTGCTGCTGTAGTGGGTTTAGATTGTAACACTGCCTGCATTTGTGGCTTTTTAAGGAATTTTAAGGAATTATTTGTGACACCCACAGAGTCAAGGCATCATATTCCATCACAAGGAAGATCCAGAAGTCCCTTCATGAACTCTGGAGATAAAAAGCTGATTTTTGAAATCAGCAATGCTAAGAACCAAGGCTGTATAACAACTTGGGGTAATACTGGTGGTGGTTTGGTCCAGGTCTGTGGGGGGCTCTCCATTTGCTTCCCTTGTCCTGGCAGGTGCAGGTCTGAAGGGCCTCGTTGTGTCCCCACCTTTGACTCCAGTTTGGTTCTGCTGGGTCCCTCCATCCTTCCTCCATGGTGCCTCCTAGGCTGAAGACCTTTTCCCAGAAGCAGCATGTGGTTCCACTTTTTGACCTACAGTCAGTGAATGCAGTAGATACAGATTCACTTTTTGCCACCATTTTATCAAAACAAACCTTGCTTTGAGTTTGTGACAAAGGAATCATCTTTCTTCCCTAGAGGAATGGGGTTTCTTGCTAATGTTAAATGGTAATTTTGCACTTGTTTCAAATTTGTATGTAGATTAAGTTTTAGGTGGGAATTGCAGTTTCCATTGACATTTTGCAGACACTGAGGTTTTAAATCGCTGAGGCAATTTTAGAAACATTTCCCTTAAGGACAAAGGACATAGACTTGAAAGAAAGCAGAGGTAACAAGAGTTTCATTTGTTTGTTTCACAAATGCAGTTATGAATTTAGGGCAATTTCTATGTATTCAAGCATTCATACTGATTGCAGTCATTGCTGAATGGTCAGCAATTCCCACTCATGTCAAAGAAAGGCATCAATTGAAATCCACAGACAACCAGAAGTGGTTTAAATGAGGTGATGTAGCTGGAGACTGATTTTTTTTCCTTCTTCTTTCGCTATTGGGGTGCACTGTTCCACTTGCTTCCTTCTTTGCCTTTCCAAGAAGCGCTGGTCAGTTGGTGAACAGACCTGATGAGGTCTAGGACTTCTATAGGTTCAGCTGTGGTGTATAGAAAAGGGCTGAACCTTTCCTCATAAAGCCTGACTCCATCATGCTTATTTTCACATAAATAAGGGCATACACTCTTTTTTGATCTTTGTGCTTTTTTGATCTGTGTGCAACTTGGGATAATTCAGTTCCAACTGGCTGTCAGATGAATTCTTACTAGAAAAGGAAGGCAACAGAGGGATAGAGTAGCTTCCCCTTCTGTTCAGAAGGGAAATCAACAGGCTTGTGGGGCAGCCCCAAGCACTCAGTCTCATTGTAGAGAGAGAGCCAGATGAGTCCTCCTGCAGTTTTAATTAAAACATCTCACGTGGGCATCATTTCAACAGCACTGACTTTCCTGCAGTTTGAGCTGTATTACAGCACCACCTCATGAGAAGTCCTAGTTTGGTCACTTGCAGTGTTCAGCTTCTTTTGATAAGAAGCTAATGTGACTGCTGGAACCTGTGCCAGATGCCAGGCATAGTTCTGATGAGTCTCTGACGTCTGTTACACTTGTTACATTACATGTTTTTCCATAGCTAGGCAGTGCTACAAGTACTCAGCTGTGATACCCCCTCAGACAACTGGCACTTAGATAAAGCATTTCAAGGCAAACAAACAGATATGCACATATAATGGAGGTAGCCCCTAGAGCTCCTGTGCAATGAGGTCTCCAACAGAGCTAGGGAGGGAGGCTGCAGGGGCTGTCACCTTTGTACTGTCTGTCATTGTCTCACACCCCTTGCCTGTCAGGTTGCTGAGATGGAGCTCTTTAATAAATGCATAATTTAATTGTAGGATTCTTAAGAGTACCAATAAAAATAATGGTCATGCATAATTTAATTCTGGGATTCTTCAGTGCACCAATAAAAATAATAATCATAGACATTTCAGTGAAGGAGAGATGTTTTCTGGGGTCATTGCAAGTTTTCCTGTTTTAAGAAAGGAAGACCTGGAGCCTGTTCTTTATAACTAGACAGTGAGATTTGTCTAAGTTCATTAAAAATCAGTCTCTCCTATGGCCTCAGATGCCTCCTGGATATTCAAGGTCTGGTCTCATAAGTTTCAATTAGCAAACTCAAAAGAGGATATAAAACCTTTTTTTCTTCATTAGGTTTCAGCAGCAATTTGCATGCTCTTTTAATGCAGAATTTTAGTGAAGGATGGCTTTGTCAGACAGAAATGATCATTTGATACAAGCAGTTCCATCAGCATGACTTGATACAGAGAGGGAGCCCTCTGTGACATGAGGCTAATACATAGAAAGACATTATGTGAAATCCATTAGCATTAGAGTTGACAGAACAGCATTAGACATTAAAGCAAGTGGGGTTTGGAGGGAGAACTCTTCTACCTTCATCATGTTTCGAGGGCTCTGTCCATTACTGTGCAGTGAAAATGCCCACAGACAGGCTGAAGTGTTGCCTGAATAGGGATTCTGACAACTGTCCTGGTCTTTTCTTGGAAACACTCAGGCACTGTGATATGGGCAAGGCCAATGGGCTCTAACAATATTTTGGAGAAAGTCAGAGTGTCTCTGTGTTCCTTTTTTTAGCTCAGCAGCCATCAATGGCTGAGCAGATCAGATGTTTTGCAGTGTTGGTCACAGAGAAGAAAGTGGAATTAGTGTCACAGAAATGTGGAGTCTCTTGCAGACATGATCTTCTTAAGGCTCTTTGGTTCCACACTTATGCCTGCCATTGGATTTAAGTGGTCTGTGTCTCTCTCCTTCTGGTGATAGCAGCTGCTTATGGGCCCACATTATCTGTGTCTTGCAATTGTAAGAGCCTTAACTGAGCAAGGTACTTCAGGAACACAAGTTGCTGTGCTTGCACAGGTCTGTGATCCACCCAGTACCTCACTTCAGCCAGGACTCAACTTCCAGAGCATCTGAGGGAAGTGCAGGAAACAGCACCAGGCAAACAGTGAATAATCTGCCCTTAGTTTCAGTCTGAAGTCAGTGAAAATGTTGTAGTCCCTCAAGCTAAGCATTTGGTGCCTTGCTCAGCTGTGTCTCTGTAGAGAGTTTTTATATTTAAGATATGATAGAGAATATGGGCTTCTGCAGATCTATGTTATCTCTGGAGGATCTAGCAAAGAAGGGAAACTCATTCCCAGTGGAGACAATCTGGGAGCAGAGCTCACTTTGAATTGTACATGAGCAGGATACAAACAGTTGTATATTAGCTGTAATTCTACTGTGGAATGAAATCAAGCAGACAGTGAGGTTGTTGGTTTGTTGGTTTTTTTGGGGTTTTTTTGTCAGTTAACTTCTTAAAATTCATTGCAATCTCAGCAGTCAAAATTTTATTATAAGACAATAAAACATTTTAGTTAACTTCATGTAGCAAGCCTTTGGGTGCTGCATGGACATACAGAGTTGTAATTTGAATGTGAAGGCCTCTCTCTCCTCTGTGAAGGAGACTTCCAGGTGTCCCAGGATAGCTGCATATCTCTGTGCTCCCATGTTGAACCAGGATGCCTGAGCAGGAAAAAGCCCATCTGGACCTATGGGATAGGGATTCTATCAAGGAGCTTTAAGTACCACTTCCATAAGACAGCGAGGCACCAGAAGTATCTATATTGTGAATATTTTGCTTAAGCTGAACTACCCAGGCAGAAATAGCTTAGTACTAAATTGGTTTGGTGGTAATAAGACTGTGGAGATTTAGGGAATAGAGCCTGAGGTGAGGCTTGTGTACCATGAGCAGAGAAGGTTCTTATTTGCTGTTTATGTGGAAAATGGAAACAAGACTGGAGGGTCAACCCATCCTTCCTCTGAGGGCACAGCCCATCCTCTGGGGCTGGAGCGTGCAGCTCTCAGAGTTTCCATGAAAGATTCATAAACAAAGGATTATTCAGTTCAAGAACTCAACCAAAAAATCAAGAAGGGAAAATAAGTTCAGAGCAATTTGAAACGGAACATTTTGAGGATGCTTTTGAAGGCAGGAATTGGGTTTTGTTGGGTTTTGTCATTTTTATATATTAGTTGGGTTTTTCTTTTTAATTGAGATCAATCTCTGAACAAAAAAGGGCACTTTGTAGCATGTAAGTCCTTGAAAACAGAAGACTAAAAAAAATTAGAAGCTTTGTTCATAAAATGCTGAAATGAAACATTTTGACTTTTCTGAAAGAATTCACATGAAAATGTGGAAATGACACGTTAAAAATGTTACAGCTGCCCTCTTTTTTCTCAGCAAATTCAGCCTCTCAAGTGCAATAAAGCTTGCATTTCTTCTCCTGTGCCTTAGACCAGCTCCACTTCCAATGAAACAGAATAGATAACAAAAGTTTTACTTGTTCCTCTTACTTTAGTTTCTCAAAGTGGGAAGGAAAACGTTACAGTCCATGTGAATATCTTCACGTCACATTTCATTTCATTTATTAAATGAAACTTTTCATTTCATTTATGCACAGAGTTATACATATGTGTATGCTGATGACTAAATTCACTTTCAAACTAAGGTTACAGTTCTTGAGCAACATTGATTCTTCCCAGAGAAATAGTCTGACATGGATTCAGAACACAGAGATACCATCCAAGTTTGGGGTGGACTGTAATCTAATTTAACTACTTAATTTAATTTAAGTGCTCATGAGATGTAGTTGACTATGGTGCAAAAAAATGAAAAAACAACTTTGTTTCCAAATTCTGTTAAGAAGTTTTAACTTGAGTGTACAGGCCTAAGGCAACTACATCCTAAATAAAATAACCTCATTATAATTAAGCTGATCAGGTGGGTGAATAATCAGGGATTTCACAGGAGTAATCAGGGATTTCTCTTTTGCTGTCTCTTGAGCCCAATTCATCCTGAGTAATTTACAGCACTTAGCCTGAAGCAGCTCAGATAAAGTTTAAGTATGGGGAGAATCTAACTCTCTGATCTCTGTTTTGCAGTTACTCTCCTTTGCAGTAAAATATATTTATGCTTTTCATCTTGAAGGACATTATGTCCATGGTGTCACCTGGTTTTGTGAGTCTGTACTCTCAACCCACACTTCCCATCACTGGAAAGAGGCCCTAAGAGCAGTGCTGGGGTGGGTTAGGATTTCTGCCTGCTTTTCTCTTCTTTTGTTTGCTTCTCTCCCAAGAGCTTTGAAAGTCTGAGCTTCATCCTAGTGTGGAAGAGGGGAAAAAAAGCAAAACCCCTTGTGGGACAAGACATTGTGGTGCCCATCTTGTGGGTGTGCATGACTCTCTCAGAGAGATGTGTAGGGAAAGCAAAGCCAGGAGCAGATGTCTCCGTGGCCTGCAGTGAGGGGAGCGAGGGTGCATGCGAGGGACTGACGAATTCCTGCCTTCACAAAGACACCCCAACTGGAATTTATGAGAATCCATCCACAATAAAACACTTTTAACTCGCTGTCTGGCCATCGGCCGGCTGCATCCCAGGAACGGTGGCATGAGGAGGAAGCTGCCACATCACACATTCCTTGCTATCACTGCAGCTTCTCTCTTGATGAAACAAAATCTCCCCTTATCTGACAGTTCTGAGAACTGAAGCAAGAAAACCTCAGTGATGTTGCTGTGCTTGGAAGCCCGTGCAAAGTATGGCAGTCTTCTGAGCAAAACTTTTCCATTGCTCATGCTGCAAAGTCAGGATGCAAATAACAAATTGGCAGCCTGGGATTTCAGAAGATTCTGCACATATCTGAGGGAACAGAGATGTTACCGCAAGATTGCTGAAAAAAAATTAGATTGATGATTTTGTTGTCTGGAAGATGTGTATCATCAGCAAAGGCATACAGCAAGGGCAAGTTCCTTCCCTGTGGAAGCCCATGGGGAGGCTTGATGGGACTCAGTCCAAATGTTGCTGGTGTTACTCTGGCAGGTCAGGGGCAGAGGCGTTACTGGAGTCTGCCCTGCCTGACCTGTGCAGTTTTAAGCCTGGGAATTATGAAAATAATATATTGCAGGACATCATGGTGTTAATGTCATTTTTCTGACCAGATCCACTCAATAGCCCTAACAAACCCCAGTGATGAGTCAATTTTCAATGGTCAGTGCCAGCACAGAGTGACACTGCAGACCACAAGGCAGAGAGAGAAATGCTGAGACAGCCTAATGGAGCATGCAGCTCAGTCCAAACAACTTACATGTTTTGTTTTGTTCTTTTAATTCTTGGAAAGAATTAGAAAAGGATGGCAAATTTCACCAGAAGTGAAAGAAAACCACAGAGGTCTTTGTCTGTGGATTAAGCGTTTTCAAGAACTAGCAAGAATAAATGTTTTCCTGTTTTCACTGCTTTCTGTACCTTAGGACCAAGCCACATACGATATTTGTTGAGACTCCAAAGTTTTCTTATTTGGACTTGGTTGTTTTAGAGAACTTGTTTTGCAGGACTGCACATCCTGGGGAAGGAAATTAAGGTCAGAGATGAGAAAAACCCACCTAAGGGCCTGAAATAATTTTCATTTTTCCAAGACCACCCTGTGTGGGAATGATACATTTAAAAATGGGTGGAACCTCTAAGCCTGGAATTGTATCAAGTTATTCATGAAAAATCTCTGAGATCTTTGTGTGGACCAAGATATTTGGGTGGTACTTTCTCGCTCTTTCTTCAGAAAAGGCACTGTGGCCTCACAAACTGAAAACTAGCCTTGCTTTTTCCCTGACTTTAAAAATAACTATGTATCTTGAAAAGCTGTCTCAGCAGTAGTGAAGGAATGGAAAAAAAAGTCCATTATATCCCCATGGTTTCATATAGTGCAGCTGTGCTAACAGAGTGCACAGAGACTGAGACCAGGGAAAAGGCACGAAATAGTCCATGAAATGAGCAGTTGAATTTAACAGTAAAGCTTCACGTAACGCAGAGATCGATTGTCCAGGTATACAATTGCACATGGCAGGTTTTGCCTTTATTTTTCAGGGGAAAAATCCAGGCTGCAAATAAATTCTAGCACTTTGTATTAATAATTTTTTTACTGAAATCAATGGGGAAATTACTATCTTATAGGAAATCTTTCTTACATTAAATTAACATATTTAAATATTCTTACAATATATTTGGATTAAATATCCATATTCTGTTCTGATTTTCCTTTTGGTAGAATATCTGTAGGATGACAGTCCTATTTGAAAATAACCAGGTTCATCATGAATTAATCATATTTTTACAATATTGTTGTTTATTGTGATTATTACTTTTATATATAATATAGTATAATTATTGTAACTGATTTATTAAATTAGTTTTAAACTATCTTTCTTTTCTTTTAGAGGAGCAAGCATGCATCAACATACAGCTTTCAAAAGTCCCTCTTAGGTTTTGATGCAATTATTAGCAGTTACTAATAATTAAAAAAATATTAGTGCAGGCATAATGGAATGAATATCAACCAAATGTAATATGCAGTTGCCACAGTGGATCTGTTCCCCCTGACTCGACTCTAACATGCTGGTGGTTAGTTTATAACCCTCTTTAGGTTACAGCATTTTAACGTTTCTCCAGTGTTTATTTATTCTCTTCCCAAAGAATGTTCTGAAATATCAAGTTTACAACCTGTGGCTCATGTGATGGTAGTGGAAACAATTAAGCCAGAAACTTTCAAAGCCACCACTGGGATTTTGATGCCCAAAGTCATTAATTTTAATAAGAAGGGAGCTGCCAGTCGTCTTAAGTGGTTTGTAAAATCTCAACCCATAAAAACACCTCTCTACTGGTTCCAGTTTACGGGGAGCTCAGAGCAAGGTAAACACGTGTAAGAAAATAGTAGGTGTTAAAAGGTGGAAAGTACATGTTCAGATATCCCTAAGACCACTCAAGGATCAAAGAGCAGCCCCAGCCTTGAGCTGGCACATGGGGGCTGCTCCTGCCTGCAGCATCTCAGGGAGTTGCTGACTGATCAGAGCATGAGGCACAGAGAAGGAAGTCAATGGAAACAGAAATCTTGGCTACAGCTCAGCTCCAGTGGCTTCCTGCCACCCATTGGTCTCTGCTGCCATCTCAGGACCCACATGGTGTCTGTAGGCGCTTGGTCCAGGTCCTTCCTACCTGCCTAAACTCTCTTGTCCAAATTCACACTGTGTTAACCTCCAAGCTGCTAAATAGCTGCAATTGGATGTTGATACTTCGCTGATCCACCATCATGGTTGGATAAAAATTGAGAGCTCTCTGCTGTGGCCTATGAGATCCCCCCAGTGCAGACCTGTGAGTGCCTCTTCATTTACACGAGTCTGGAGATGGCTTTGCTTCAACCATGAGCCTGTGCCACAGCTGAGGAATTCTTAAAGGCTTTAAAGAGCACCAAGAACTCTCAAAGGAAATTGCTGCACTGGGGAGCATTCACCCTCAACATGAAGCATGAAAGAAAATCTTAATGGGGAAAAAAATTCAGAACGAGCTGATCTATCTGTGATATAAAATAGAGCATGGACTGAGTATGAATGAGTTTGGAAAGGACTCACTGGGAGTCTGAATGATTGGGAAAAGAAGTAAAAAAAGGGATTTTCTTGTGTGTTTTATTAATAAACCAACCATGAAGAATTTTAGAATTAGTTTTAGAAAACTTGCTTTTTTTCCTCTATCTCTGAAGAACTTCATGAATCTTGGCTACAAGTGACAAAGTTACTGTAGTATTTGCTAGTGAGTGTCATAATAACAATAATTAATTATCAGTAGGTATTGGAAGGACTTTCGGATGAAACACAATACAGTGGAAATAGAGGTGACCATTATTATATATGTACCAAGACTGGTATTGTAACAGACTTCAAGAAAGTCAAAAAGAAAAAAAGCTTTCATTAGTAGTAGATGTGACTTTTTTGGAAGAGAACAAAATGTTCCATAAATGAAACATGTGGTTTCACTTGCGGCACATTTTGTACATTGTCACCAATGAAGTTTAGGATTTTTTATTACTTTTTCATTAAAATGTCTTACTGGTTTCACTCAGGAGGCAAAATTTTTCACGTGGCTTTAATTGTTTCTGTCATAAAAGTCATAGCATCCATGTAATAGAAATAGTTTTGCAGACCACAGCTTCATATTGCTTATTAATTCTCTCCCATTTTCTGTATGTACAACTCATTGGCCCATCCCAGGGACAGGAAAATTTCTTGCAATTAAGACTTAATATGAACTTCTACTGAAGTTAGGGGGGAAGAATAACTTTATGTCAGTCCTGGTTTATTAGGTTTTTGTTTCAGCTATCTTAGCTCACAATAAGTTCACATGGCTACATACCAAAGGAGAGAGTTTATATTGACTTTGTTCTAAAATCAGTGAAACTCTAGAAGATGAAAATAAAAGGTCTTTTTCTGCATCATTCCAGTCATGTACAAGAGGTGGTAATACTTCAGACAGGATTGAAGAGCTCTGGCAGAATTGTTTCATGGAGGCTTTGGACAGGTCATTTATCCCTTTTTTCTTCATTGCCTGCTGGAGTTCAGGTCTCACATATCCCATCCCAGCTGCAAAGCTTCCGTGCTTCCATGCTTCTGTCATCAGCCTAGGCTTTCTTGTCCCCAGTCCTGATTGGATGAGGAGACATAATTGTTGTTGCAGTTAAAAAAAAAAACAAAAAAAAAAAGGTAAAAGGTAATGAGATGACTTGTTTTATGTCATTAATTTAAGATTAGCTTATCTTCAAGTATCTGTTTTCCTATAAGAGAGTCATTTGCCAGCTTGGAGAGAGTTTTGTCATTCAACCTTCAGCCCAGGGGAGACAACATTGACCCCTACCACAGACTTTAAGGCCTCTAAGAAGTCATTAAAATATCTGTTGCCTTTTCCCTGTTTTTCAGCTAAGTGTTTACCTAAGAAAATAGGCATCTTCATAAGCATGTTTGATTCCTATGAAATGCCAGTGCTGTCTTTACTTGCTGCCCCAGAGCAAAGCCCTGACACCTTCTCAGGAGTCAGGGGCACCCACCAAGCAGTGCAGTCTCCTGCTTTCACCTTTGCTTTGGCACCCTTCCTCCTTTACTCATATTTGAATGTTGTGTTTTGCAGTTCAAGGACAACAAAGACAAGCCCAGCCTTGGAGGGACTCTCAGTGACAGCCCTGCCCCCTGTCCAGCTTTCTGAGCAGGTCCCACTGGCATCTCCTTCCCTGAAACCACAGCAGATGGATGAAGAAGACAGCCTGTCTCCTCACCTCTTGTTGCCTGACAGCATCAGCCAGCTGGAGGAGTTTGGCAGGCAGAAGAAATGGCACAAGAAGCAGCACAAACACCATCGCCAGAGGCAGTTCAATGACCTCTGGGTTCGGATAGAAGACAGGTGAGTCATGACTGCTGTGGTCCCTGTCCTCTTCCTGCTGGCTCCTAACTCAGTGCTCTTTGCAGATCCCAGCTCTTGCTGATTAGACCATAGGGAGGGTTGGACAAAGGCTAACTGGGAGACAAAGGGAGTGAGATGATGTTTTTGCAGGCTAATGAAGAGCTAGGAGGAAAATAGGCATCTTCATAAGCATGTTTGATCAAAAAGTAAAGAGGAAAAAAGAGTTAATGCCTAAAATATTTAAAATACACAGAAACAAAGACTTGTCAGAGTGAAAAGCAGAAAAAGACCAACAATAGAAAATACTCTGTGCTTGTCCTTTTTCTTCCAATAATTCTTTTCCTATCTGTACCAGCAGTTTTCATCACAAAGGCTTGCCCATTTTCCAACCATACAGAATATTCCTGAGAGATTTTAAGATTCTGACAAATCTGACTTTCAACCTTCTTAACTGGGTTGTGAGGCTGAAATGTTTTAACATCTCAGACTGCTCTGAAAATAGCAAACTGAAACAAAATTAAGTACTTAACTAAATCCTCTATGTGAAGAGAATGGAGGTAGGCACTTTTCCATGGCTGTTCCAATCTTGGTCTGAGGTTAAAAACTCCCATTCAATGTTTGAATAAGAGTCTTCATGTTTGACCAGGGCTTCTCAATGTGTGCTTTTAGGATTCCTAGGCAATTTATTCTCCCACCTCTAAAGCTCTTAGTGCCTTTATCCAGGCCAAATCATGGGCAGATAAACAGCCACAATGTTTATTGATCTTCTAACAAGTAAAAGGAACTAAGTAATATGTTGGGAACTGGCTGCTCACCTACACATAGAATAATTGTCTTTGAGCGTTACGTATTCCCATTTTCATAGCACCTAAATTCCTTGAAAGTCTCTCAGAGATTTCTCCCTTTGCTAAGAAAAAAAAGCTTCACATATTTGTGTTTTCAGGTTGTTATTATTATTACCATTATTTTTGTTCATTCTTTTTAATGGAGCAGTTACCTCATTTTTTGTAGTTTATTGTTTTCTCAGGGTGAATGATGTAAGGGTTGCTATTAAGGTAGTGCATATTAATCTTAATGTAATAAGGCTGTTTCTGAGGTCAGTGCCAGCCTTGTAAGAAGAAATAATGTATTTTCTTTTCAAAGTGTGTTCAGTGGTTGGGTCCCCTCCACAGAGGATATTTAAGTATGAACTAGGTGGTATTTGGTTCACCATAGCTGATTGCCTCAAATACAAAGGACTTTTCTGTCCTTCTGCCTGGGGTCCGCTGACTTGTGGTATCCCATGATGTCCCAGCATTTCACAAGGGTCTGTGGCCAAGTTCCTCATGTGTTGTACAAGTGAGGTGTGTAGGTCTGGTGGGAGCCTGGCACTAGGGCACAATCCTCCCACCCCAATCCTATCTATCCAGAAATGATACTGGATATTGGCAGTGGAAATGTACAGTTGGGAGCTTAAAGTGGTGCTTATGGATTTTTGCACCTTTTGCTAGGTTTATTAAATGTTCCTAGGAAAGGGATTTAAGAGGTAGTTCTGAAGGTTAGAGTTGAATTATTTGCTCTGTGCTCCTGTGAGATTTCACCTGAATCAAAGCCTTTTATCCCTCTATTTCCATTTCATAAGGGTGGAGATTGGGGTGAGGAAACACAAGTTTCCTCTCCCACCACGCTGGTGATGAACCAGGCACTGTGTGTTGCCTGCCTTGCTGAAAGATCCCAGGGAGATATTAGTGAGAGATCACAGGCCTAGAAATGAGGAAAGGCTGGAAGAAGGGAAGCCTGCCTTAGTGCTTTCAGATGGTTTTAGTGCTTCTACAGTTCTGGAGTAACTTCTGGTGTTTTCCTGGAAACAAAGCAAAACAAAACACAAAAAATACGAGTTCACTAAATCAGAGACTCACAACCAGCTCTGGTTTTCCCATAAATTGGATGGGGTCTCAACTTTCATAAACCAGCTGCTGCATATTGTGCTTTTGGCAGTTGGGTTTCATCAGCATTAATTGCAAGCTGGACCCTGCACAAAGCAATAAACAGTGAGTTCTCTCCAACTGGTTCCTTTCTGATTGGCAAGAAAAGAGCAGAAATGTGTGTCTGTGACCAGACCTTGTATGGTGATCATTTTTGGGAGGAAACAAGCAGGGTGGCTGATCATACAGGCAATAGAGTGTTACCTGTGCAGGAGAGAAACGTGGACTTCTTTGCATTGCCTCAATAATGCTTCAGCAGTGAGACTTAGCACTCATTTTTGAAGGGTAATTGGTGTACTAGGGAGTTCTTGCTCTGCCTGTCCCAAAAATCCATTGTGCATTTGCATACATTTCAGTTGGAGTCCCCCATGTTCTATATGGACTGAGGTCTCTGCATTTAGTATTAACTTGAGCTATGGCTCTGTATTTCCAAATGTCTGTTCTTCCAGTTCCCTAACTCACCAGTTGTCACCTGAAACTTGAATTGTTCACCTTTGAGACAAAGTAGAGGGATTTAGGTCTTCTTTGTTACGGCTTTTGGGGGAAAGCTGCATAAAGCTCATTGTTTCCATGCGAGGTCCCCAGAATTCAGCTGTTGGAGCTGCCTTTCAACCTGAAAAGTCAAAGAGAAATATGCAGGTGGAGGACAAATCCAGGCGAATTTAAACCAGGTTATTGATTCCTGTATGAACCTCATTGAACTGTGAAATGACTGTGGTTCATACAGCTCTTTTCCAAAGCTTTATTGACCATGGATTAGAGGACTTTATGAGCCATGAATTGCAGGGCTTTTATGGACTACACATTTCTAGGCGATCTCATACACTTCCATGGAAATCTTAGGGTGTTTTCTTAAGCTACCAACACAGAAACAAAGGAAATGAGCACAGGAGAACAATCTTAAAGGAACATCAAAGGTCTGACTCCAACTTATAAAAGCCAGGAAATCCATAATTAATGGTTCCACTAAGACTTCAGCTCTCACAGTCATTCGGGTCTGATCCAAGGTTATGGCTACAATCTGAAATGGCCTCATGAAAAATGAGTCATCATTTAATACCACACATCATTATTAGTATTTACTTTCAGTTATACCTTGGAGATCGTCCTTTTCTTTTTGTTCTGTCTTCACAGCTGAGGCATTTGAGTTGGCACCCCTGGATGGACAGTGTTTAGATTTGTGTGTTGGAGGCTTAGTACTGCTGTGGAGGATGAGAAAGCTTCTGCTCTGTCTCCTCCCTGTCTTTGACAGAGCTAAGATTTGCTGATCTCCTGGGTAATCGGCTGCACTGAAGGCTATTAAAAAATAAAAAATGCTGATGAAATGTGTGGTTTCCTCTCCCTTCTGCCTCCTTCCCCCAAAATCTAAACAAACTGAAGAAGTCCTGCCTGACTGCAGTTTCTGTTTGAAATGGCTTATCGAGAATCAAAATTGAATGGAGATTTCAAGTAGCAAGATTTTTTTTCTTCAATTCCTTGATTTTGCAGAAATGTGCAGATCTGAAGTCTGTCCTTGGGAGAAATTTGAACTTAGACAAGACTCAAACCCTGGCTATCTCCCACAGCCAAAATCCAGCTAGGGCAGCAGGGAGGGGAGGCAAAACCCTCGGGCTGCAGGGCTGCAGTTTGGCATACAGAGTATCATTGTTTCTGCTGACACTGTGTTAGCTAGGCTTCCCCATGTAATATAAATAATTAATTACAGATCATTCACTGGCTTTTCATGATGAGATGCTCAGTTAATTGAAAGAACAGAGAAATGCCTGTGAGGTTTCAGAGCGGTCAGTGAAGGGCAGGTCAGGATTGCACCTTTACTGTAGCAGGCAAATGATTCAAGGCTGTCAACAAAACCAGTCCAGGAGAACAGAGAACCTCTCCCATCTGCTGGGGAAAGTTATCCTGGGACCTAAGGCAAGGAGGGAGGAAAGCTCCTGGGAAAGAGGAGGGAGGGGAGTTATTAACTGGGAGGGGTGAGGTTTGGAAGGAGCAATGGCAGCTAGGGGATGTGAAAGAGAGAAGCACAGTGGTGGGAAGAAAAAAAGTAGAAAGGATGTAATGAGAAAGTTAATTCCTGCTGCCAAGGAAGAGATCTGGGTGAAGGTAGTGTTTGAAAAGAGGGTAAGGACACACATGCTTCAACAGGAAAGAAATTAAGGGCAAAGAATTGTTCTCAGAAGAGAAAAAAAATAAATTCTTGTCTATCCCAGATGTAAGCTCAGCCCTGCAAAAGCTACCATTAGTGGGAAATGAAATTAATTCTCTCTGTAAGTAGAAATGGCAGCTCTCTGATAGCCCAGTGCAGACTATTCAACCCCAGATGAATGCAATAACATCACAAATATCAATTTATTTTGGAAGAAGCAGTTGTTTTAGGGGGGAAAATAATGTATAGCAGTGATGGATGAAGGGAGACAATACGTAATAAACTACACTGAGTTTGCCTGTACAGAGTGAACCTTATCAGTTTGGATGGAATTTAAGCACTTAGTCTGTTATCCTTTCTTTCAAGACAATGCAGTGATGGAAAACAGAACTCTGTCAATTCAGACAAACTTTTAATTCCACTTAACTGCATCTGAAAGGTAAATTTCAGTAAATTAATCCAAATTGCTTCCTTTTCACAACACATGGTGCTGAAATACAGTACTTAACTTCATTAAAGAAAAGACTGCTTTTATTTAGAGGAGACCTAGACACCTTTGAAGTCTAACAGGTAAATTGTGGTCAGATGATTTCCCTCCATATGGTAGCTTTGAGCTTGAAATTTCCATCACTGGGGCCTTGTTTGTTTAAATTACCCTGTCTGCCTCCCTGGTCAGGACACTGCTCAGGGAATGCCTCCTGATGCTCATGGGGAGGGGGATCACTGCCTCCTCCAGCCTGTGCAGCCAAGGAAGCAGTGTCACCTTTGCATTTATTTGCCTGTGTTCAACCAGGGATGAAGACACAGCTTCAGGACTTCTCTATCTTTGCAGGGCATGGCATACAAATATCCACAGTCAGCAGGAGAACTCAGGGTTTGTCAGTTTGGGTGCAGGAGCTTTCTGTGATATGGAGTGGTCCCAAAACACCTCCTGAGCAAATGCTCTCTCCTGGTTCCTTTGTGGAAGGTGAACCTTTATATCTTGAACTGGCCTAAATTCTGCTCTTAGTTTGTCCAATTTTTTTGAACCCTGGTGGATATACAGTGTCCAGAAGAAGACATTTTGGGCAGTTCAGCAATGCATCAGTTGGTCCTTCTTCCTCCCAGCCCTGCCTGCCTCTTTCAGACATGCCATCTTGCTTCTGTGAAGGCATCCCCTGCTCCTTCTGAGCAGAGAGCCAAGTGTAGGGAATACTACATGTTCCCCTCCTTAGTTTTTTCTGTTTCTATTTGATCCCCCTTTAAGGTGAGCAGATGGCTCAATGCCTCCTTTAAGCAAGCACTGGCTCTGGCAGTTCTGTCATCATGCCCTTTGCACAGCCCCAGGTACACGAGCCCTCCAGTGAAAGTAAAATAGGAGCACGGTGTAACTCAGCACAGTAAAAACGAGGCAAATCTCCCGACTGTAACAAATGATATGGTGATGACATATCCTCCCTCCCTAGATGGTTTTCATTGAGGCTTCTTGGATTATCAGGTTGGTCAGAGTGCACAGAATATATTAATTAAAGCTGTGGGACCTGGCCTCAGCACACAGCTCTCTAATGCATCTCAGTAACGAGGGGAAGTCCTGACATTCATGTCCAAACCTGTAGCATCTCCGTGCTAATAGACCTTCCCTGTCAGCTGGCTGTGACTGATAACTTCTTCCCCCTTGTAAAGTCAAAGAGTTAATTTGTTACCCTCCAGATGGGGCTGAAAAGATGTGCAGCCTCACTTTTACCTGCTAAACACATGAAAAGATCCATGTGTTTTACTTTGTTCTGTTGTTCTTAATAATGTGCTGCCACTGAGGGATGACACAAACACAGATAAAATTAGAGAAAAACAAGCAAAAGCCTTACATGTTTACTTTCACTATTACTTAAGTGTCTCAGCCTCAGTATGACCAATTCCTATGAAGCAGTATGCAAATGCTGTTTTAATGAAAGCTATAAATACCTGAAAGTAAAATCATTAAAGAACACAGAAGTCTTTTGGAAACATAATTTGTGTATAGATTTCAGTTTTGTTTCATTAAACTCAATTCTCTATTGGTAATGCATTAGGTATTTTATTTTAGTGAAATTTAAATCCATCATGAATATTAAATCCATATTTCTGAAGGCAAACGAGTAACAAAATTGGAGCACACAAGTCGGGATTTTTGAACAATGAGGTATTTTTCAGCACTGGATATCCAAGAGCACTTTCTGCTCTTTCCTCCTCAATGCTGATTAAGATTGAAAATACAATGCAAGATGTTTTATGGAGCTTATGAAGAGCTTTCTTTTCCTTTCTTGTTTTCTGCTTCTCATTTGAGATGTGTTGAGTAAAGATGGTCTATAATATCTATTTATAGCTGTCCCAGCTTGATGTATTTCTGACTGGGGCTGGACACAGCCCTACAACTGCTAACTTTGTTAAGCTGTGTGAGATCTGTCTGATGCAGCACAAACAAAATGTTTTCTTAGGATTTCTTAGGATTCAAGAAGCAGCAATGGCTGAGTTTAGCTGATCTCTTCCTCTGTGATCCCCACTTGTTGTACTGTTTCTCAGCCGGTGCAGCCTCGTTTCCTCATCCACTGCCTGTTAACTTTTCAGTTCCATATTTCTCCATTTCCTGCTTAAATATTCTCTTCATCAGTGCTCTTTCTACCTGCCTTTTTAAACTCTGGCTGCACGTGTTTGTATGGGCCCTGGATAAAGGATTAGGAAGGGACCTCTGCATCTCCATCTCCTGCACTCACTTCCACCTCTCTGAGCTCACTTTGCAGGAGGCTGTGATCACACAAACACTGCACTTCACTCTTCAGTCCATCCATGCCAATTAAAGTGGGGTATTTTGGAGCCTGCAGTCTTCAGCAGAATCTCTGAGATGGGGACGTGTGTCACTTGTATCTCCTATCCTTGTCACCTGACATTAATGCAGACTGCAGGAAGTGGGAGGCAGAGCTAGGCATCCTTCTCCTTCATTTTGTGACCAGGAGGTGCATCCCCTCCATGTTCCTTCATCATTGCTTTTCCTACCATTTTCATATATAGGTGTATGTGTGTCCAGCTGTACTGCAGACTGGACAGACAGCATGGAATCCATTCTTTGCTAAATTCATGGATAGCATAAAACAGTCCAGGCTCTTTCTGCTGATGCTTTTCCTTCTCATGACAACTTGGCAGCCTTGTGGGCAGCCTCTGTGGCAGTGGCCAGTGCCAAGAACACTGGGGTGAACTGTGGTCTAGACAGCTACAATAATAAGTCATTAGCAAAACCTTTATGCTCATGCATTGATCAGTTTTATATTTCTCATTTGGCACTAAGCTGAAGAAAAGATGCCTGTGGTTACAAATGTAGGATCACATTTCTTTTACCTGTAGTTTGTTTTAATGTTAGTATTGAGCTACCATGGTCAAATAGGTTAGACTTTGTTTAAAGTCTTGAGATTCCCATCCACAAGTACTCAGTCCTAAAAGCAAGGCTTCAGGATTAGATTTGTAGTACAAAGTGTCTCCTGTAGAGCAAGGCAGAAAAGGAGCTTATTTCACTAGAAGAGTTAACACTAAGTGAGTTTGACTGTCTTCTGTGTTAATGCAAGGCTTTTTCCCCAGCTATTTTTAGCCTGTTCCAGCAGTGTGTGTCCCACTGTGGTCTGGTATGCATGAGCTTTGCTGTGAGGTTTGCAAACACTTGTATTTCTGTGTTGTGAGAACAGAGCATTTGTGTGTTATTGGAGCGTGTGTTCCTGAAAGGAAGGGCAGGCCATGCATGTGATCCATGCACGTTTTTGTTGTTGCCTGTGAATAACCATGTACAGCAAATGGGCTCTGGAAGAAAGCTTGTTAGCAGATGTCGTCATGGCCCTTCCAATTTATAAATATGAGCCTTGACATTTATATTTTCCATGTCCAGGGCTTTCACTAGCCAGATGTTCTGAGCATTGGCTTCTTGGAGTCTTTAACAATGACTCCTCATGGCACATTAGCTATCGCACACACACACACACACAAATAAAAGTGATCTGGCTCTTATCAAACAGATAACAAGGGAAAATACACTCAGTACCCTCAGGTAATTCCTCTAAACCTGAGCTGCATTTTAACACAGCTCTACAAAACTCTTTATGTTCACTCAGCTGAAAAATAAGTTGTCTGGTTTAACAGGCAGAGAAAATTCAATACCCAGTAGCACATTTACCCTGCAGTTTAGGGTGGGTGAGGAGTGTGGTTTGTGTTAACTCAAGGCTGACTGCAGTTGCAGACACTAGAAAGGGCTGAATGGGCTCATGCCCAGGCTGAGTTGGATTCCTCAAACACATGAATGGCTAGTAAAGCACCTGCACTCCCTGTATTGTAGTTCTGAATACAGAGGTTTTTCCTTTCGCAAAGGAAGAAAATGCCAGAATAAACCTACTAAAACACCACAACCCCAAGTTGGAATTTTTTATTTGAGTGCCCTGTGTATCTAGCAGTATCTAAGCCCTGAAAATTGCAAATCTGCTGTCCCTCTTAGCAAAGTAATATAAAATCCATAAAATACAAAAAATTTCATCTTCCAGTGAGTTACTGTAAAGAAAGAGAAATGTCTCTAAAATTCAGTGGAAGTGCAAACACACAACACTGTCAGTGCTAGCGCAGAGGAAAAAGGTAAGGGATATGGGATTTATTTCTGATTCTGCTATTCCCCTTCTGACTAGTGAGTTTCATGGCCTGGAAAAGGAAGTGAGGAAAAGTGTGACAGGGAGTAAGGCCACATTACTGTTGTGGCGGGCAGCTGCTTTACAGGAGGGCTTTAACCACAGTTACATTGCAGTATCTAATAAGACAGCTTCATTGTGGGGTGAATCAGCAGGAAATTGGATTCCCTTACACTCCCAGGACCGTGGGGTGCTCTGCAGGCTGGAAACCCAGCAGGATCCCAAAGGGCAGCTTTGGTCTAAGTCCAGTTACTCACTAGGATGAAGGAGAAGTAGGATTTATTTGAATTCATATGGTTTCAATGCTGTAAAAGCCGGGTTCCTGCAATTATGAAAATGCCAGGCCAAATTCAGATTTCGCTCAGATCACCTCCTCACAATTCCTGAATAACTTAACTGAACAAAGTGAGCTTTATACCTGGGGCCTGAGCCCAGGCTGAGGGAGCCAGACTTAGTGCCTGGGAGCTGCTGGGTGCCAGGGATGCCTCATGGTGCAGAACCATGGAGAGACATGCTGCAGACCACGCTCTCAGAAGCTCAGATCTACAGAGACACTTCAGCAGGGAAAGGTTTTTCAGTCCTTCCAGCCCTACAGGCCAGCAAGCAGCTTTTTATGAGCTACTGATGGCATCTCCAGGCCTTCAGAGGGTTTGGAAGTGCCTGAGGAGAAGGAGTTTGTGCTGTGACTGCTGTCACCGTATTTGCTTTGCCAGCAGCAGGAGGAACCCAAACCTTGTGGCCTACCAGCACTTCAATGTGCCTGGTAGATCTGGTCTCTGAACCTTTTTTTTTTTATTATTTTATATGTGAGTCTGTTGGCAAGAAAAAGAGGCCAGTGCTTCTATTCAGTGGTACAAGTTTGAATTCGATACTGCTCCAAATAACAGGTTCAAAGATCTGACCCAACCTTAATTATTCTTACTAAGAGAGACACTGGAAAAATACAAGCAGAGAGCAAAAAAGTGAGCCCAGTGAATTAGTAATAAAAATGTGATACAGACTAAGCAAAGAGAAAAACTGTTATGTAGAGATGGAAAAAGAACAGGAAGAAGGAAAAAGAAAATTAAAATCAAGTGGAAAAAGGCAGTATATTGGACATCCATTTAAGCTAGTTTATATTTTGGTTGTTCATTCTGTTCCTTAATACATTGCACAGACATCTCTATAGCTGAAATAATTTTATCTTAGAGAACAGTCTCCGAGAAAATACTTAATTTGACAGGATGTGTTAGGTATTTCCCCACTACCACCTATTCTAAATCATTTTAAAATCTGGAGGGGAAAGTCGATATCTTTTACAGTGTTTAACAAAAAATTGACAGGGTCAAGTGTATACATCTCTACAAATGTATGTGTTCCCCAAGCACATCTAAACATGCATGGTTAATTCTGTGCATCTGTAAAAAATATTTGAGCCATAGGGCCCACACAATGCCAAACAAACACTTGAGTACACAGAGGAAAGGGCAGAGCGAGTCACTCTGGTTCTAATTAATTGAAAAGTTGAGCCTGAGATGTAAAATATGGATTACAGTTTTGACCACCCCAAAAATATAAATTCTTTTGCACATGGGGCTGTATCGGTGAGAGCGAGCAGTTTGCAAAATACAGACAAAAAACAGATATTCTTCTCATGCTTAGGATTTGGTTCAAAACCACCTGGTTGCAGCTCCATCAAATTAACTCCTTATGTGTTGTGTATCAACAGGTTGCCCAAAAATCTTCACTGGCAGGGTTTTTCCAATGCTAAGCCCATCTGTGTTTGTGCCCTTGATGTTCTTGCTTACTTTGGCTGCAATAATGCAGTCATTATCTGTCCAAGGAGCAGTGGAACAAGTCCATGGTCATTTGAGCTGTGATGATGAGTGCCTTCATCACACACACAAATCAGGTACACAGCCAGATGTGTGCAGTGGGTGGGGGTGAGTTTGGGGCTGGTTTGGAGCCCACATCACTATGGTGAGCACATCCTGGCTCAGATGTCAGTGCAGAACTGGTGGAACAAAGGGCTCTGAGCTATCCCCTCTTAGCAAGGGCTGGGGTAAAACTGGGATGCATTATCCTAGCCCTGGGATTGCCTTGTCCCACTGCAGAATCACAGGGGATATTCTTAGGATATTAGAGAATCATCAAAGCATTTCTTAGACAGGCAAAGGAAAGAGCTAATGTTGTCATCTCCTGTCTCAGGACCACCCAGACACTACTACAAATCATGGGTCTTCAGCTACAGTATCTTGAATACTCTTCACAGGGATTTTAAAGAATTTAATTTCTTCTTTTACCTTTTTTTTTTTTTTTTTTAAGGATTCACTTTTTTTTTC
>VZRH01007670.1:207685-246908 GCA_013397555.1 Urocynchramus pylzowi | reverse complement strand
TTTTTTTTTTTTTTAATGAACCTAACCTTGTGAAAGCATGAGCCTCTTGGCCTTGGTCCCATAAAGAGCTTTAGGATGTGCTGAGTTGTAAGTATGTGAATACTAGTGCTGGAAGCTCTGGTATTTGTGTGCTCACACTCCTGCTCATCTGGGACCACAAGACTCAGCATCCTGCAGGATTTATCCCTCAGGCTGCAAGAACAGTGTCTGTAAGGAAGGTAATGATGAAGAGAGAGATGAGGGAACAGAGCTTGTGTTGATCTAAAGAATCCCTTCCAGAAACACACAAAATAATAATATGAACATTTTGGAAAATAGGGATTTCATGTTCCTTTTAAAAGGCTACTCTAGTTGTCTTCAAAGTTAAATGCTTGTGACATTTTTCTAGTGAATTTTTTACCCCCCCAACATACTCTAATTAACTCTTGGTTGAGCTCTATTCTTTTCCTTCAAATGTGTGGTCAGACTTCTTGCCAGCCAGCTCATTTACAGACTGCAATGGGTTGGTCCCAGCACTTTAAGCAGATGTATTTTTCAAATCTTGATTAATCAATTTTGGTGACATAAATAGGCCTGCTTAGTTCCAAGAATAATTGTCTTCACTTGCAGAACATTATTTCTGATCACCAGAAAAATAATGTGATCAGTCCTTTCACATCTGTTCATTAAATAAAAAGAGGGGAAAAAAAGTAGGGCAAATTTTGTTTGAAAGGAAACAGGAAGCATATGCTTAATATCACTTAAGAAAACCCCTAGCCATCATAAGGTTAACATCAAATCACAAATGCAAAACAGTCATTATTGTATTTACTCAAAAATTTTCTTTCACTTTACTAGCTTTTTAGGTTTTCAATTGAAGCATGCATTTTTCAGGTTTCAATCTAGCTTCTTTCATCAGATGCTATTGTAAGAAAGGCTGTCTGAGTCAACATTTGCTTACATTTATTAAAAATAGTTGTCTTGTGTTTACATAGCTCCTTTGATCCAGAAAAATCCCCAAACACTTTGTAAGTTATACTTGAAAGGGTTACTTCCTCCACCCTGAACAGAACCACGTTGGGACCAAGGCATTGCAGCAGATTAAAAATGGCTAGAAATATCACAATAATTGGATTGGTCCTCACCTCCTCAGAGAACCATCAGTTTTCCATGAGCTTCAGAGCAGTTCCTGGGAGCATAATGGTGGTTTGGACTTTGGGGGCAAAAAGCAGTGCCAATACTGTCTGTCCTCTTGGAGATTACATGTTTTTCATGCACTTTCCAGATAAAGAGGCAGTGGTACATACTGCACCAAGCACAGAGCTGGTGGGATCTCACCCATGCCTACTGTTTCCAGTTTGGAGCATCTCATTCCAGAGAAGACATGGATCAGAGCCAGGGCAGAGCAGAGGAAAGGACAGAGGGAAAGCACCTGAGGACTTGCAAAGAAAGGTGGAGGGAATTGTTTAAAAAAGAGAAGGCTGAGGTGAAACATGGTTAAATCTTCAAAATACGTGAAAGGCTGCTGAGAAGAGGAAAGGAATAAACTTGTCCATGGGGACAGGACAAGTCATGACCTTACACTGTAGCAAGGGAGATTTTGGTGAAACATTAGGCAGTAATTCTGGAGATCAGAAATGGTGAAATGCTGGAATGGGTGTCTGGACAGATTCTGGAATTGCTATCATTATCACTGCTTTTTTGAGACTGGATGAGACATAAATGTCAGGAGGGGTTTAGATCTTGTTCTGTGTCTGGGGCAGATGGGCCAGAAAGACTCTCCTGGTGCTGACCTGTGTCCTTCTTTAGAAGCAGCTCATGGGGTCAGATGAACCCTGCTTACATGGATGAACCAAGTCATGCTAAAAATCAGTTTGTGAGCTCCCTTCAAAGTTCTCGCTAGACAAACCAGAGTGGAAATTCTCTCAATGTGTTGCTTGTGTGTTTGTTTTATTTTTCAGCTTTAAAATGCTCCCAAACCATCAAGCACACCCCCAGCTTAGAGGACTTGAATCATGTAATTGCATTCAGTAGAACCTGTGCACAAAGCCTGTGCCTGAGGCCCCATTTTTGGGGAAAGTTTTACACATTCTAATGATAATAAGACAATGTATGAGTAATGCACTGATTTGAAAAACTGCTCTATTATCTGATCAAAAGAACAAGCTCATGAATATGATACCACAGGTCATTTGGCTAAAACGTACCTGGAGTCTTCCAAGTTCTTAAAACAATCCCATACACAGAAGCAAAAAAGAGAGGTATGAACAGCGGAGCCAGTGGTTGCCTGTTAACCACAGATCATGTGGAATGTTTTATTAAAGATATTTTTATCAGACACACAAGTCTGAAATGCAGAATATCCTGGTCTGGCAAGAGAAGACGTGATAATAATTTAGATTATTATCCCACAGATCTCTGGTTCATTTTTATTATTTTCTATATTCATTTCAGGAATGCTGAAATCCTCCCCAAGGAAGGTTTCTGGTTGAGTTCAGGGGATTCCCTTCATCCTTAGGGAATGTCTGAGGGTCAGTGAGATCCTACGTGCACATGCAAACGTGCTCAGAGGGAGTTTGCAGAAGTCATCTCCTGACACCAGAGCCACCTCTAAGATTAGGTTATAATCCAGCCTGGCTGTCCAGGGCCCCTCTGTAGTGCCCAGGAAGTGAAAGACCCCAAGCAAGAGTGAGACCCCCCCCTAGAGACCTGCACTGGAGTGAGGTGGACCAGCTTCTGGAAAGGTTTCTCTCCCCATTCAGAACAGAAACAGCCTAGTTACAAACTGGGACCAGAGGTTTTACAAGGACTTGTAGCATTTGGTAAAAGGGGTCATTCTCCTTAAATATCTCTGAACCACCTTGGCAGTCAGCTAAAAGTACATTAAGAAAATGTTTTTTATGGATAAGCTGTGATTCATTTGCTATTAGCAAATGCTTTGTAGACGTTAGTGGAAACACACTGTTCTTCTCTTGTAAAGCACTCAAGGAGTTTTTGAAAACAAACAACCCCACCTAACAGTATTTATCTTAACAAGAATGCTTTTATACAAATATCATGTCTTGAAAACAGAAAATAACCTCATTAACTAAGGAGAAGTGGTCAACAATTCTCAGGTCCTTGAATAAGGGAGAAAAGAAAATCAACGAAAACCAACCAACAACAACAAAAAACCCCATCCCCCCAAAAAACAAAACCAAAACGCTTAGGGAAGTTGATTAGAATGCAGAACCATCAACAGAGACATAAAATGTTGATTTAAGGCTGCTTTAGGAATCCCTTAGATGTAGCTGGCTGATGAGTGGGCTTGTGATGCTTTTACAGGTTCTCTGGCCAGCCTGTGTGCACAGAACATCCTTGAGGAGTTGAAAGACAGTTTGTGCAAGGGAAACTTTAATCTCACTGGAGTATCAAGCCCACAGAATATGTCAAGAGCAGGATACACCCAAACTGGAAGTCTGAATGGCATTTTGGTGATTTTTTTTTTTTAATTAAAATTTAAAATAGGTCCCTCCTTATAGTTTAAAATTTAATTTAGGACAAAATTTTGTAGTTCTGTAACATGTCAATCAGTACCAAAAACTGAGGACAAACACCTACCCGTGCTTACCTTAGGGAAACCAGCTACAGGGGAAAAACCCAAGTTGTGATCTCACTGTCAGTGCTGCCAGACCTGTGCACCACATCATCACTCAGCAGGATAAATGAGAGCTGGATCAGAAATTGAAGCATGACTGCATTTGTGTTGGATTACCCAGAGCGTGCAGTACCTCTTTCTGTCAGAAGTTTGCTTTAATGATGCTTTGTGTTCACTGTGGGAATGATGTTACTTATGTTACAGGAGCTTGGCCACACAGTTCCTAATCCAGTGCCATTCCTGCCAGGCAGATTGGAAACAGCAACATTAGTTTATAGCAGATCAGCTCTTTGTGTTACGTGACTGCAGCAATTCTGATGCAATATAGCAGAAACTCTAAAGCTGGGTGTCTTATATCATCACTTCAAGACATAAACCAACCACTCACCACGGGAATTCAAAGAACTTTCTCCAACAAGCCTTGATTTCAGAGTTCTCTGTTCACAGCAGTTTGCTGCGCTGGAACAAGCACTGCTTCTCAGTGTCAGAATCCTAATACTGGTTAGATGGATTATCTGCTCCCATGAAGCAATTCCTATGTCTTTAATTGAAGACTGACTTCTCTTTTTACTCTAATTCATTGCACATTAGTTAAGATCACTTCTAGCTGCAGAACAACTGTCCCACCCAGAAGCTGTGGTGACAGTATAAAGGATGAGGGAAGAAAGGAAGTGACTTTTCCCAAAACCCAGGGTGAAGTGTAATGTGCAGGGATTGTCCATGGGATTTGATGTTGACCAATGCCCTCTTCAGGGTGGGCTCTGATCTTCTCAGTTTGTGATTGACTCAGCACATTTGAAGCATCTCAGCTACAATCTATCTTGGTATTGCTTAGACAGAAAAAGACAAAGGCCTTTAGTCCTTCTAAATTCTGTTTCTGTGCAGGAATCTGAAGTAAGATGTTATTCCTTTCATCTGATATTATGCAAGACGCAACCTTTTTCTTGCAAGGTCAAGATCTTGGATACTGTTGCTAAATATTTATAGGACTGCATAGCTTCTTACCCCATTAAAAATTACATGAGGGTCATTTTCAGTGCCTCCAAATCCCCTCTATGCAAGATTTAGAGAATCTACAGGTATTAGTGTCACATCTTTTTTTTCAGGTGCCCTTGCCGTTTTTCTCCTCACTTCTCAGCAGAATGTCTTGAGTTTAAGTCCAAAATCCACTCTGTGCAGTTTGCATGCTTAGTTGTGCTGCTCCCTGACAACTGGTGGATTATGGATCATCCAGTAATGGATGCAATGGGGGCATTTTATGAAATGGAGATTACATCTTAAACTTCCAAATCAATCGTAAATGGACCTTTTTGACCCCCAGTGTCATGGGAGTCATGATGAATTCCAACCTGCAAATTCAAATCAAAGTACTAACTCAAGCTACAATCAATAAGCAATCACACTGCTATTGAGGCAAATCCACAGTCAGGGAAACCTAACAGCAACTGAGTCTGGTTTTGGCTTTGTGATTTGAGCCAGAAATGGCTTAAAGCCAGGAAAAGAAATGAGCCTGCTCAATCTCCCATGCTCAAGGTTATCAGTGTAAGGGGATCCTGGGAAGTTCTTTAAGGCTTGTGAAGCAGGGAGGGAATGTATTCTGGACCCTCCTGGTCGCTCAGTATGTGGTTTGTGGTGAATAAGACACGTCACTGAGACATGGCAAATTTTCAGACCTTTGGTGGGAAGAAAGGACATAAGAACAAGGTCATCCTGGGTCAGCATGAGGATACATTTAGCACCATTTCTGATGCTGGCCAGTAATGGATGCTTAAAAATGGAGTGCAGTATGTCAGATACATTAAGAGCAGTCCCTCCTTTGGCTATATTTTGTCAGCAGCCAGAAGCTGAGGGACATCCTGGATCAGAGCTGTTTCCACATCATTGCAGTTATCAGTCTCTGTCTCTCTCTCTGGGGTTTAATGAATGCAAACAATAATAATAATAATAATAATTGGAATTACCACTGTGGTTGCTACCACTTGGGATGACAGTTCACAGAGTAGAGATAAAGGTTCTCCTGCTTAATTTCCTTCTCTTGTGTTTTCTTCCAGCACCACCACGTTGCCTTCCTATATCAGGATAACCAATGGCTACATCACAGTCAAACCTCCCATCTGGATTTCCAACCAGCTGGATCAGAGGCCGCGTCCCGAGCGCCCATCCCAGCCCCAGCCCACGAGCTCAGCCCCAGCCAGCCTCTCATGGCAATCAGGAACATTTCCTCTCTGCATGGCCATAGCTTCTTTTCTCCTGAACCTGCTGCAGCCCTCCTGACCACATTAGTATTACATGCAATCCTTGGAATAGAGAGATAATTTATGAACAAATTGGAGTTTAAGACAACAACAGTTACAAGCTGGACCTTCTCAGTGACTCAGTAGTGCCTTCTAGCTGATTTTGTCTCTTTGCCCAGATACATTTTGAAACTCTAAAGCTTTATTGTAACACTGACTTACATCTTCTTTTTGTAGAAGGATCTTTATTTCCCATAGTGCTATGGGGTTTTGTAAAATATACATGTTCATATAAAGAAAAAAAAAGAAAAAGAAAAATGTATTTATTCGACTGGTAAACTTATTTTTCTTGTTGTATATGTTAATAACATCCCTATTAATCAGTAGCGATGGTGAAACAGATAAATTAATATTATCTATATTTGTTTTCTGACAACTCTGCAAATGTCTGAACTGACACCAAATGAATGCTTTCTTTGTTTCTTTAACCATTACATTTTACAGCAACTGTCCAATAAGTACATTTCTGCTGAACTTCTTTATTTTACTTCTTTTATCTCATTAGCATATCTTACACTGAATAAAGCAGATCCTGCTCTCTGGGGCCTGTGCCCTTTAGAAAAATAAATGCATTCTTAACTCATTAGCTGCCACAATCTAAAATACCAGTTATTTTTACATGACTTAGAAAGTCATTAGTCAGGATAATCCTCTATGTCCCCCCTGTTTTCTTTAACGAAACTATTTAACTTCTTCAGAAATTACCAGTTTCCCCCTTTGCCCTGAAATTAATTCACCAGCTAACACATATTAAGACACCCTTTTCTTAATAAAAAATTGCTTTTAAAGTCTGGAATAATCCTACTTGGAATTATTTTCTTCTCTCCCTCATTTTATATAAGTATAAGCCTACAACCTTTTCGAGCATAAATGAGAAGAGAGCTTGGTCTGTCTATAGATTATAAAGATGTAGTGTGCTCTTAATCTATAGAACTCCTTTGTACCAGTTGTATCGATGCCCATGGACAACCTGGAGGCAAAAAACATCTACAAATTCCTCTTTCTCTTGCTACCATGAGCTGATAGAGCTGATATCTCTGTGCTACAATAATTATGTCTTGTCCAAAATCTACTCACACCACTGGACTCAAACTAACCCCCATGTTATGGTGACATGTAGAACATTCTTCCATTTTTAAACGATGGTACCTGACTTAGATGGAAAAGTTATGACACCTAACCCTCAGTGAAAAATGTGCTCCCTATCCAAACAGCTGTAGTTGAGGAATGAGATTTACAACATCTCTGTAGAAAAAAAATCTGGTGCTATCTTAAAAATTATTATGTTTAAAAAGGCATGTAGATGTTTTTTTCACTAGCAGAACATGATGAAAAATCTCTTTGGATACAACAGTTTGAAAAATGAGTTTTGGTTGAAATAGTGGGGTTTTCTCCTAAGTCATCTACAAACCAAAAATCAAAACTATGTGATGAAAATGTCACATATAGAAAAGAAGTCTCAAAATAAAATTAAAAAAAAAACAATACAAGCTTTTCTTTACAGAAAAGCACTGCTTCTTCACCTTGGAAAAAAAGATAATAATGATGATTATAACAATGTCACTGGTAAAATTCTGGCTGAAAACAACCCTGTAAGTTTCCCAGCAGCCCTACAGCCTGGTCTCTGGAGCTGCAGATGATTCCATGCAATCTGCAAGACTCTGCAGTGAGAGAGAGTTCAGAATTCACAGTTTGCTTATTGTCATACCAGTTATTTCATGAAAGTAAGTTAGACAATAACTAGACTACAAAAATCACAGGATTTCATGATATATTAAATATATCTATATAAATACTGAGCATTTCCATCATACATCCCAGCCCATTGCCTTGCAAAGGCCAGGGCCAATACAGGTAATTTCTTTTTAGCTTATTGGACACCATGATCCCCACCCAGCCTTTGCTCTATTTTTGACAGCAGGTTGGGCAGGTTTCTGGTCAATTTAAGTGGGTAATAGCACAGAGTGCTATAAGCTTCCCCCAATAGTTGATAAGGCTGAATGGAAAACTTTGAGCTTTGCCCCAAATGTGAGATTCAAACAGACCCCGTGCATACTTTCATATTGTGTATTTTGGCTAGCAGAAGATTAGAGATGTTAGTTTTGGACAGAAGCCATTCACCTTGCATAATATTTATTGCACAGAGATGGATATTGAAAACATATTTTGAGAACTTTCATTTTGGTTTTATTTGAGCTATTACTCTAGAAATACCTTCATTTGAATATTATGGTTTAAGAGACCTTCAAATTTAACAGTAATGCATCATTCTCCTGATGTGTTCAAGGCAGAGATGAAAACTGAATTATAATGTCTTATTTACAAGACTGTAACTGGAAATAAGGTAGGTAAATCTTAAGGGCGATGATAAGTTACATAATAAAAGTGAGCAGCCAACAAACCAAAACCCATTGAATTTTATTTGTTGTAACCGGATCATATCCAGAAATTATTCTGTGGTACTAGCCCAGGAATAATTCCAGGTGTTGGAAAACCTACAGTATAAATAGACAAGACCATGTAAAGATAAGAGAGAAAAAAGAGCAGAAAAACAGAAACAACTTGTCCAAGACTGCAAGGAAAGCCAACAACAGGATCAAGACTAGAAATTACAGTTCTGAAGTTTCCCAATCTGTGGCTTTCTCCATAAACCTATGGGGCTTTCTGTTTTTTTTTGTTTTTTTTTTTTTTTTTAGTATTAGGAGCACACAAATCTTTCCACACTCCCAGCTGTCATTGTGCTGCACAGAATAGTCACTCTTTTATCACCAGTGAGGTTTTCTGAGTCACTCCTACACTGGACAGTAATATTCAATTTTCATTAGCTCAGACACTGTGGTTTGTTTGGCTATCACAGGATGTAAATGGCTTGGATATCAAAGTATGTTTTAATGTCTTTGCATTTCCTGGCATTTTGTCTGCAATTCTGGGAAATTAATGAATTTTACTAGAACCCTTGTGCTGGTGCCCCACATTTGTGCAGTGCAGGTGTCAGAATGAGGTGTCTGTTGGATTTGGGGTCTACACACCTGATTTTTGCCACCTAGAAGCAGCTCCCTCATTCATCTGAGCTCTCTCTGGCTCAGGGAGGAGACATGACTTAAAGTTAAGTAGGTTTCTGTAGCTCTTAGCTCAGGAGCCCCATGTGAATGGCTTCAGCATAGGTCTCTAAGCAAACACTCCTTTTATTCTCTTGTCTTGCCCTAAAATACAACTTAGGGTCACTTTATTCAATACTATGTGCAGAGCAATGCTGGATAATGAACCCTCACTGTGGTTGATAAAATGAGTTGTTTGCTAATCAGCTATGTCAGTCCAGCATTAATTAAAACACAGTAGTAGTGGTTAGCACAGACCTATGCACACTGTCCCAATGGATCACAATTTCTGAGTTTCTAATGGTTTTCTAAACCATGAGTTTAAAACCTGGACCAGATTTGATACATGCTCTGGAAGCAACACTGACTACCAGCTTCAGGGAGCTTCAGTTTCCTCTGGGTTTCTCAGAAAACTAAAAACTGACTCAATTCTTTCTTCCAAGGAAAGCTCAGATTCCCATGTTATCACAAGATTCCAAGAGCAGGAGATTTAGCAAAAACATTTCATGCCCACCACATAAAATAGCAAACACTGGTGATCCTGCTTATCTCTGAGAAACAGATCAAGAGAGTCACCCAAGGTCTGGCAGTCTAGGACACGACTTTGGGTGAGTCCAAAGCTCCGTGGTCACACAATTCATCTTCTCAGCACTGTTACAAGGGACACCAACACAATTCACATTAAATGTAACATTAAATGTAGCATTATAAATAAGTGCTGAGTACCTGCCAAAACCTTGCCCTGGTGGAATAAATAATCTCATATCATCAGCAACAAATCTAATCTCTCCCCTTTCAGTGTTTTAATGCTTTTCTTGCTTGACTACAGATACTATATTAACATGCACTGCCACTTGGAGAATCAGTCAGTAAGTTGGGACAGAAGGTATTTTATGACTGAAGTAGTTTCTCTTCAATCCCTAGAGCTGTTGAATAATGCAGTAAGTCTTCTGGCAATAAATGATGAACATGATTTATGATAACTATGCTTTATACAGGTGTCAAAAATCTGCTTTGTTGAACTTCCCTTCCCATTCCTTCAAGCTCCACTGTAATTTAGGAACACCCAAGGTACAGAGTTGTATATTTATCTAAGTTCTGCAATATACAGTTGTGGAGAAAGAGAGAATGGAAAGAGGGAGAACTTAATCTATGTTTAGTGCATTGATTAGTCAAATGATATGACTCAGTCATTACCATACACCACCTTTAGGGAGGAATTTCCCATCATATATTTATGTTAGAGAAACCAAAGTGCCAAGGTTATTATCTCAGCATAAGTGTTACCATGCCAAACTTTGCTTAGTACCATATTTCTATATTATATCTAAAAATTATATGGTCTTGTCATATCTCTGAAGTGATCAATGTTCCATGGAGTGTGCTAAAACCCAGCTTCAATTTAAGCATGTTTCAGCTTAACTGAAGCAGAAAGATAATTTGCTGAAGTTCAAGATCATAGGGTGGGTGTGTGGATGGGTGTGGGTGTGTGTGTGTGTGTGTGTCTACATTTACATGTGTATGTTGTCTGTGTTCTGTCCCAACCCAAATTCAGCCTTTTCTATGACTAACATTTCAGGAGGCACCTTAATCTAGCTAAAGGCAGAGAGGTCTTTGCAATAAGTAGGCAATACTTTCCTTCTACAGGACTGATTAACCATCCTGCAGATTCATGCTCACACCAAAATTCAGATTGCATATTTGTCAGTTTTCAATTCAAATGTGTTTCAGATATTTTTTCATGTTCCGCCTCCTGCTTTTGTGAACTGTTTTGAAGAGTGTAATAAAAAGATGCTTTCTAATATTATTTTATCAAAATATTTTTGTAGCATAATATATTAATAAAATGTTATTATAAATCCATAGCACAATAATCTTGTGTGTCTTGATTCTTTCCTTTGCACTAAAAGCTAGGGAATCACTGAAAAAAAGGAACATTATGTTTGTGGGGCTTAGGCATGCTGCTTCTTTTATGCCCAACACCAACATGTGATGAAACTTGGAGAAAGCAGAACAAAGCTCTTTCTTTTTATTTACTCCCTTCCCTCCCTACTAAATCCATTGCCTGGGTACTGTAAAGCAGCACTGCAACCCTTGGAGCTACACCAGCAGCACCAGTTCCTGTCACTGGTGTTAGAGCTCAAGCACTGGTGCTGGGAAGCACAGAACCATCTCTCCTCTGGCACACGGGGCAGTAGGGCCAGGCAATGGTCCCTTCCACACAAATTAGCTGGAGTGTGTGCAAAAGCCCAGGTGGAGCATCCATGCTCACTCCTGGTGGCTGCAAGAAGCTCTTTTTTCCTCCCATTGGTGTCCTTTTGAACCACTGTTGTTGCCACTGGCAAAACAAAACAAAAAGAAAAAAAACATTGAACTGTGTCTCCATTGGGGATGGAGCAGAAGCTGCCTCTCCACATCAAGATACAGACACACAGATTTACTCATTTTTCATGGCATATTGCTTTTTCTTGCATCTAAGCCATGTCTTGTAGCTGACACTGCAGACTTCTTGCTGATCATTGTTTACTTCTTAATTATGTGCTAAATCATTTGGTCTTTAGCACACCATTTGGAGAGGACTCCACCAGCAAAGCTGGTTTAGAAATATCCACTGTAGGAAATGCAGTGGGAGGCATAACACTGGAGCTGCTTTGAATGAGCTAAACATGGCACAGGAAGGGCCTGTTGCAAAACAGAAGGGCAACTCTTGAAAAACAAAGCTAAAAAGAGTCCATCTATTGAAATACCAACCAGACTGCCAAAGCTGCTTGCCATCCTATCTTCGGAGTCTCAGCCCATCTGGAGAGTCTGTGTGGTCCAGCCATGGGCTATCCCTGGCCCTGGCAAATGTATTTGAGGCAGCACATCAGAGGGAACACACAGCACTGCTTGTGCACTGAATCCCCACTGGATAAGGGCTGAGCTGCACCTGAGTTGTGGAGGGACTGAACACATCATGCCAGACTGGGGGAAAGCTGGAGTTCAGCTTAATGCTGTGGCAGTTGTCTGCTCCAGACTGATCCCAGAGATGTGTTCATCCAACACACACAAATGGGCTCCATAACATCTCCAGGGGCTCAACTGGAGCAGAGGGAACCACTGAAAAATGCATTAAAATATCTATACCCAGTTAGATGTACACAGGGGGTGTCCAAAGACAAAAATAACCAGACATCCACAAGTCTACTGCCAGTAATGGAAACAATAGTAATGGGAAAAATAGTGTGTTCAGATTGCTAAATAGCTGGATGGTGGGAATACAATTACTGAATATCACTGGGGTCTTAAAATAAAAAACATTGAAACTATATAGAGCATTGAAAATTCTGCATTGGCTTTTTCAACGTACAGTTACATTACAAAGAAGAGCAGTGAGTCCTGAACACCTGATTCATTTGAGCAGCAGGTCCCAATCCTGCAGTCTCAAAATCTTGTTCCACAGCATGCCAGCACTTCACTAGTTAAGGCTGCACCTTTGGGTGCAAGCCACAGTGCAAAGCACTGCACTTCATTCCCCTTTCCACATTTTCATTCCACTTTTCATTCCATTTTCCACATTTAACAAGGATACAGTTAAAACAGCAGAACAAATTCCAGAGAGCCAAACCTCCATCAGGCTGGTTTTCAGAGGAATGATAACAATAATAACTGTGACAGTGAGTTCATGCTCACAGCCCTCATTCACACCTGGAGCTCTCTGCCTTCTTGGAATGAAATACAGCTTGAACAAGGGGACCAAGATAATGTGAGAAAACATCAACAACAGGCAGATAGAGGCAAAGCAAATGAAAGACAGATGTAGGAAGGAGAGTGAGAGCTTTCTGCTTTGCACTCATCCCATATCTCTATTGTCCTATGGAACATCAGTTTGTTGTTCTAATGTTATCAGTTCTCCTGTGTGACATATGATGCACCTTTTCTTTCTTCATATGAAAGCCACTGGTTTTCGTTATGAATTGATGGATATGCAGCCTCAATCAGCCCTATGTGACTGAATCATTTTGAACAGCAGTGCCCTTTTTCTATCCTGCAGCTCTCTGCAGCTGTTTGTCTTGGCAAGGGTAGGTTTGTCCCCAGATTCATCCTGTTTGAAGTCCTTTCCACCCACTCATGTTAGCCTGAGCATTCACCTCATTTTTAATGGGAGCATTATCATCTTCAGTTTTGCACTGGCAAAAACAATTCTCAGAAGGCAAAGAGACAGAAACTCACACCTACCCATCGTTATTGAACAAACTGTCTTCATCCAGACTGGAGGAGGCAAGCACTTCGAGGAATTTGCCAAGAATTGTTTTCCTCTTAGCAACAGCCCAGAGCTAAAGTGGACACAGATATAATCTGTGATATCATCTCTGAACCAGAAGGATCCAATGAAGACCCTTCAGTTCAGACAACGTGTGCATGGTGGCTGTGGACTGAAGGATGGACAATGCTGGCTGTGTTCTCTGGCTGTGCCTGAGCCAGTTGTGGCCCTGAGGGCAGGATCCAACCCACATAATAACCTTATCCTGCTGCTGCCTTTTCCTCCAAGCTGTTCGTGGACAGCCAGCCATTTGTTCTAGACCCTGTTTGTGGCACTGAGTCTGATTTGCCACTGCTCAGTCGCTGGGAGACGTCTCACTGTGCAGAGCTGGGGCTGGAGGTAAAGCTTGGCTCCCCATCACTGAGGGCTTAGTGATGACACCAGCACCTGGGTCCCTCCTGGGGTTGAGCAGGCCTGTAAAAACACATGTGAAGTCAGATCATGATGCATGTGAAGAGAGTGGAATTCTGAGCCCTCTTTGGTTTCTCTTAAAAATACCTAACTTTCCCTGGAACCTCACCCTTCCTGGGCCATCTTTATCCAAAAGCAGTAACACCAAGGGGGGCTGGAAGGTGAGGGGAAGGCCAAAGTATTGGTGTTAAACCAAGACTCAGACATTAAAAGAGCATCCCAGGCTTGGAGCCTCTGTTGCCTGCTGCCAGGAACAGGCCCTGCTTGAAAGGAAAGTACCTATCTCAGCATGCAGTCAAGAGGAATAATAAAACTCTGCTCATTCAGAGGCAGGGAAGAGGAGAAAAACACTCATAAATGTGCAGGCTTATGTTTCTCTTGAACTTTCAAAATAATTTTCTCTCCCACCCAGAGATTAGTCACAGAAGCAAATGATACCATATCTGGCAAAGAAGTCAGGTGGATGGAAATGATCTTTGGGGAGAAGGAGAGAAGGAAGGGAGCAGACTTTTACTACTCTGCCTGCCTTGCTCACCTTCCCCTTTCTCTGACACTGAACATACAAATGAAAGAGCTGAGAAAAAGTTGAGTGTTTGTGTCCATCCTCAGGCCAGTGGGGTTTTTCTACTTCTGTCTGGTGGAGTCAGGGAACTGACTTTGCTACTACATGATCCCCTAGAGCTCCCACTCTGCAAGAAGCTTCATTTCTCTCAGAGGCCCCCATGAAATGATTTTCCACACATTTTTCCAGACTCAAATGAAAAAGAAAAGGCTAAGGGACTAATGAAAGCATGCTCATAAACACCATTCCCTGGGAGAGACTAGCATTTGCTATGGTTTTCAAAATAAAATTCCAGGTCCTCCAAGTACTTCTGAAGCACTGAGTTGGGCTTCACAACACCCAGAGGTTTCTGGTAAAGAACAACCTCAGCCCCCTCTTAATAAGGTGGGAAAATGAGGTGGACAGTGGATTTTATGACATCTATGGGAGCAGGATTCAGAAGGCAGACCTTCCTCTATGGTGCACTGTTCTCCAAAGCACGGCTCATTTATTTCAATTAATAGAGCTTTATAAGGGCTCCCCTGCCACCTTTTTTTGGCATGACTTACTGCAAAGACAGTCAATTAAAAGCACCAAAGGGCATCATTTTCTTTTAGTGTTTAAAGAAGCTGTTTCCATAAAAGCAGACTATGTGAAATTGGCCCAAAAGAATAAACTTAGGAATAACATAAAGGATTAGAACTGAAAAATAGATGTCTTTAAAATCTCTTCTTAGACAAGCCTGACCTGACAGTTCAGCTCTGGAGTGGTCTTTTTGTATAATACCAATCAAGTGGTTCAACCAGGCCTGGTTCCTGTCACTCAATTGCAGGATTAGGGGCTTCTCCAACCACGAGATGAAATTCTTAAAAAAGTGTAAAACTAATGCATGCAGCCCCCTGTCTCCCCATTTTCTCTCTTCAAAAACATGCAGGTAGGGTTCAGTTCAAGTACCATGCACTGTCTGAAAGCTGTCACCCAAACTTGCCTCCTTCAGTGGTGCCACCCAGACTGACTCAGCCCTTAGAAAAATATTTCCAGCTGATGTGACTTGCCAGCTATTTTAACAGAGGCTCTTGTGCTTGGTCTCAGTCAGTTCCTGCCCTCAGAATGCAGTTATATGTGTAGTGTTTGCAAAGGCATTTCATTTGTCTCCTATATAGGATGATTTAAAACAAAGCCAAAACTCAACAACTGACTCATACCCACTGTTTGACCACATAAAATATCTCTGATGTGGCAGGCATGTGGCAGGATGCTTGCCAGGCAAGCTGTGCATTGGACAAGGTGAAAAATGAGCTGTAATCTCCACCTAAAATGCCTCCACTGATTAACCATTTAAAAAATTACCACTTCACAGAGTTGAAGCCCATCATAATCATCTGCATAACATAATTTGGTGAAAACTGCAGGACTGAGTGATGCTGTGACATTCAATAAATGTCCTGAACCTTGGCTGGAATCTCTATTTTTTATACCTAGCTGCTAGCTATATCTCAGGTAAACACTAAATAGTCCACTATGAGTAAGAACTGTGGAGTTTTTAACTTCAAATTGAAATGATTTCTTATTACAATGTGCTTTCATACTGCAAGTTCAAAATTGGTAATAATAAATCACATGGTTTGTACAAAACAGGAAACAACCAAATTTTAAAATTTTGTTTAAGTTCCCAAATAATAATAATACATGTAATTGATAAACAGCAGTAATATTTAAATGTCAATGAATGGAAATAATCAATATTTCTGCTCTAAATTAAAGTGTTGCTTACAGTGTTGATAGTTGAAACTATAGTTTCATTGTTGACCAGCACCTCTCCTCTCTCCTAACAGCATCATTCTTCCTCTCATCCTGGTTTTGAGGTCAAGAACTGGATTTTAATTAGTCCAAACAGACTTTGAGGTCCATGGTTCTGCATGGGGCTCTACAACAAGGGCTTTTTGAGTACTCCTTCATTCTGAGTTTATAAGGCCTTTTATTAAAATTAATGTATGGGTTCTACTTAAAGCAAACTTCCTGCAATCCTCCCATACTTCAGAAGTGCTGAAGACCTCAACTCAGTTCTCTCTCTTAGCAAACATTGCTTTGAATGAAATCACTGTGTGAAGGAAAATGCCAGTGCAAGGTGATAATTTGATGATGATGATGCTGAAGTACTGAACCAAAGCAATAATCTTTGGTCAAACCATAATCACAGTGCTGAAATCCATTGGTTAATCATGGAAACTTCCAATTCAGTGTGGTCTGCTGTGCTGTTCTGAGGCACTATGAGAAGTGGCCATAAGGAGGCTGACAGGAATGTCATGTACTCCTGCTGCCATTCACATCGTGTGGCATGCACAACATGTGCTTTGAAAAACTGGGTTAATGAGTAAGACCCAGTATTTGAAATGAAGTTGTATGCATCCTCTGTTCCTTTGTTATGAGAAATGAGGCACCATCTCCACTTTCAGTAAATTGTACTCTTTTTACCCATGCTTTCTCTCATGACAGTGGTCTGTGGTCACACCTAGAGCATCAAACTGGGTGAAATTACAAGGTGCTGCTAACATGTGCTACAGCTCCTGAACAGACTACCTGGCTGTAGGTACCTCTCAGAAGGAGACACCAGTGGTGGGGGAGCTGTGATGGGGATCTGTGAGCTGTAGAACATCTCTCTTGTTTCACTCTGAGGTCTCTGCACACTGACACTGAGCTTTTTAAGGAGCCATGTGAAGGGCTGGGGGTGGCCACGCTGTCCTGCTGTCCTCACTGGGGCTGTCAGCTCATTCCACTGCTGACACCAGCAAGGCACAAGCAAGCAGTTGTGGGGAAATGGCTGAAACCTCATCCTGAATTACCTGCACCCCCAGGTGCAGAGGGTTGTATGCTTGTGTTAGAGCAACATTTTGAAATCCATGGAATGAATGGTCAAACGTGCCAGTCCTTCCCACCTTGAAAGACAGGCAGGCAACGTGCCCTGTGCACCAGCTCTCAGGCAGTGCCTTGTTGAGGAGCTTAAACCCATCCACAGGCATTCCCTGAAATACTTTTTGAGCTTCCTCATGCTCCTCCTCTGTGCTGGGACACACAGATGCACAAAGCCAGCTCATCTCTGGAAAGGCAGCACCGGGAACCGCCGCTCGCTTGGGTGGTTGCTGAACAGCTGTTTCAGCTATGACATAACTGCTTTTAAACTTCAAAAGAGATCTATTTCTGAGCTGGAAACATAGGGATTGTTTCATAAAAGCAAGGCTGAGATGTTAGCAGGCCATGGAGTGGGTAGTGGACACGGTGGCCCTGCAGAGCACGTAGTGGACACGGTGGCCCTGCAGAGCACACATAACATCCTGTCAGCCCCGTCTTCTGCTGACTTTCTCTCCTTAAGGGTCCAATCCTGCCATTTTTTCTCAAGCAATAACCTTATCCATGCCAACAGAGCCTGTTATTCCATCTGCTGGTACTCACACTGGAATGTGTTTGCTTTGGGAGAGATTGTGTGCTTTGCTGGTGGGCTCAGAGGACAGATAAAAGCCAGTGCCCAGCTCTGCAGAGTAGTTTCTAGCAAGGTGAATGAACTCATTAATAAAAGATTCCTTTAAAAAGTAGGGTGCTATGCAAACCCAATGTGGATTAGCCTTTTTGTAGGGTAAGTGGAGTTCAAGCATGACCTGATACAGCTCAACTCTGTTTCATGCTACCTCCTGCCCCTGGGAAAACTTTCTGATGCCAGCTGGTACAAGCTGAGAGAGTGCAAAAGTCATACAGACCAGGCTTGGAGGGGTGGATATCTTACAAAATGCAAAGAATGCCCAGATTTCCAGACAACTGGGAGGCAACAGGTCACACAGATGCTCTGAGACACTGGAGCTGCATGTGAAATTCTGGCCAAAAAAAAGATGGAAATGTTTTGCTGCAAAACCTGATTATTGTTTTACTGATATATGCAAGGAAAAAGGGAAGGGATTATATTAAAAACTAACAAACAAACAAGCAAGCAGATTCTTGTCTGGAACTACATCATCAGTCTGCCAGATTTCAAGTTTTTCTCTTTCACTGCCATGGGAATCCTTCTGTTCCCATGAATGGTGACTGAAAGCTTCTTCTTGCAAACAGCTCCCTGAATTAAATGGATGACTTAGATTAACGTTAAATTTAGAAGTTTAACTTATTGATGTTGGCAGCTAGAACATGGCCAAGGAAGAGAGGTATGAGGAAGAAAAGGAGGTGCTATGTTCTAAAAACAAAGAAAAGTCTCCCAGCTGCCAAAAGAATGGTCAGTGGAGGGATGTGGTGGTGGTTCCAGACAGTGCAATATGCTGAGGACAGATGGATACAGCATAAAGCAAGAATTGGGGGTGCCAGTATGCATTTAACACTTAACATGTAAAATCTTTGTGTTAGGAACCATGCTAGTGACTAGGAGAGCTTGAGAGAAGAGTCTGATGTGAGTCATCCCAGCGCCTGCTGAAATCCTGGTGCTGGCACCAAGCAGTGCTCAGATTTTTAAGGGCAGACTCATGAGCCAGGCATCCAGAGCTCTGTTACCAGATGAGCAAGTGAAGAAAACCTCACCCAACCAACACAGCCTTCAGGAATGGCACATTTCAAAAACACACTGGGAAATATTTCCACACCGCTGAAAGCATTTGCTTGGAGGTCATACTCTGGGTGCACAATTGCTGTCAGGTATTGCAACTCCAAAATAAATGTAATAGACCTCAGTTAAATCATCCTGCCTCTAGATTAAGGGTTACACTGAGCAGCTCTGTCCTGTAGACTAAATATCCTCTCACAAATGCATTCTGGCATCAGAGATTTCCGTAGGTGGGTGGCTTTGACAGAAATTCATGCTAAGTCCAGAGCCAAACACTGCAAGAAAAGCTATCCCAAACACCCATTGTCCTTTGCAAAAATAACAGAAAATTGATCATTCTCCACCCCAAAACCACAGCGTTCCTCAAGCCTAATTCCCTGGGCAGCCAAAGTGCTGCTCTTTAATCCTGTGCTGCTCAAGCCAGGCCCAGAACTGCTGCTGGGGGCTGTGGCACAGCAGAGGCTCTGCCCCGGGGGCTGCCTGGGAATTTGGGTCCTTGGGGCACAAAGTGAGCACTGAGAGCTGATGGGGACAGCAAGCACATGGATGCCCAGCCCAGGTAATAAGGTTGAAACCCCAGTGCACTGCCCTGAGGGTGGCCTATGACCTCTGCATCTCTCATTTTTCACTTGTGCTGCAGCAGTCCAAGCAGCAGCAGCACCCCAACAGAGACAGCAGCCTCACATGCTCGGGTCTGGCACCAGGGCTGCAGCAGGTCAGGCCCAGATGTGATCTGCAGCAGGGCCTGTGACAGGTTATTTATCCTCCGGGCTATCAGTGGTTGGTATGATATTAATTCTCCCTAGAAGTCGTGTGCTTTGTGCAAGGATGGGACTTGGCTGTTGCAAAGAAATTGCTTTAGGTTACAGCAAAACCAGTAAAATAACTCCAAAATTATCCCAAAAAAATACAGTGCTGATGTACAGCAAGACTTTATTTATGTCATGTGCAATTAGATTCGTTTTCCACCTTTTGACAGGAGCTTTTCAGGCCAGAGTAAGAAAGAAACACACACAGGCAGCATGATGCCACAGCCAGAAACACTCCCTTCATCCAGGAAAGAAAGGGCTCTTACATTGTGAAAGGGAGCCTCCTGTTGTCTTCCAACTGGCATTTTCTGGCCAGCTGAAAGCTAAAATAAGCCTTTCTTTATGCTTTCAATACTGTGATCTAATGGCTAAATGGATTTTTAGTACAAAGCATAATTTTCTCTTTTGGTTCCACTCATCACTTAATGGAAAGGCCCCATAACATTCTGCTTACATCCCAAACAGTGGCTGCTCAGCAGAAATGAAGAACATGCTGTCTTATAGGCCTGGAGTTATGTTTTTTAATAATACGAATAGTAATAATAACAATAATAACATTAACTACTGTTGTTGTTGTTGTTGTTATTGTTGTTTTTATTATTACTTTACTGCAGCTGGCTGGCTGCCTGAAGCTGCTGCAGGCTCACACTGGACAAGCAGTTCTCAAAGTCCAGGGGCTGAAAGGCAACATCAGTTTTTGCTCAATGCATGTTTCACCCCTCCTCACATTTTGCTGACAGGAGAACACAGTGGCCCAGCTCCCCAGGGTTTAGTTCCAGACCTGGAATTCTGACTGCACTGGGCACAGCACTGCTGCAGGTGACAGGAGAGCAAAGCCACTCTGTGCCAAAGGTGCCATGTAACCTTTAGATCACTCCCTTCTTGCTTTGCATTAGGCACTTGTGGCACCCAGGACCTGGCTCCTGGACAACTGATTCTCCCAAGAAATCATGTGTGGCTTCAGGCATGGAGCAGGTTGGTGCACTGAGGTCACAGTGAGGGACAAGAGCAGCAGAGAGCCTGACTGGGGCTGAGCTCTGCTCTGGGGTGATGGCCCCCAAAGGCTGAGCAGCAGCAGCAGGGTATGAATGTAAAGTGGGGGGAAGCAGAGGATTTGGATGCTGTGGGACACCCCCATGAGAACAGAACCCCAAATCTTAACTCATGTGCACAAAGGGATTCTACAGGGACAACCTGCAGTGCAGCAGTGCAGCTGCCAGGGACTGACACATGGCAGGGCCCAGAGCAGGGTGGTGGTGGGGACAGACTGGGGGCTTACAAGGACACACATCCCAGAGCATCAAGCACTTCCACACATGCTCTGCACATGCTCCTCAATTGTTTAGGGCTGTCTTCCTAATTTTCTTCAGCTGTCCCCATTGTAGCAGAAGCCTCCTTGCTCTGGAGGGGCAGCTGAATGCTGGAAGTGCAACACCACTGAAAGGGGGGATAGAGAACCTCATTTTCCTTGGAAAATTCAACTAACACATCTGGAAAGGGAAGCTGCTTATTGCATGTGTTTCATTATGGAAAGAAAATGCCATTTAAAACCTAAAATCAAGAAACTGGTGGAAAGGTAATTCCTGGAAGTTAGCTGAGTCTGTATCTTCCATTACTGTTCCCTATAAAGAAACATTCCTGTTTCCTTTCCTTGGTAATCATGGGTTTCATGCCAGCTTCAGCATGTGGCTGCTGACTCCTTCAGGCAGACTGATGGCTCAGCTGAAACTGGATTTATGGGCACAAACCCTCCCCTGACCAAGGCTCACACCCTCAGATAGATCCAGGTCTGCAGCTCCCAGTGAAGTACAAAGGATGGGAGGCACCAAAATAACCTGTGAGCATATCCATAAGGAGGACAAGCCATTTCTACCTAAACCCACTGAATTTATTTGCTTTCACTCACTATCTGGAAGCACCTACCTGTTGACAGTGATAGCCATAGTTCAACTGGATTCCTAAAACTGGGCTGAGCACCTTGGGAAAAGTTCAGCATCCCAAGCTCATCCCAGGATGCTGAAACCAAACCCAGCCTTGCTGCTGTTAACTGAAGCTGTTTCTTCCCCTGCAGCTAAAGACCCTGGGACAGGTCTGCTCGTTTGCCCAAAGCCAGGGCTCTACTTCAGCTTCTCTCTTTATCCAGCACTGAAGGCAGAAGCTGTGAAGTAAGACTGCTTCCTTTTTTTAACTTTAATTATTAAGAAGGAAGTAAAACAATTCATTGTTCTGGGGAGAATATCCCCAGAGTCTAACTACTGAAAAATCAAACAGCATTTGAAAAGCAAGACAATAAGGCTAGCTTGAACTCACAGAGCATTAGAATTGCCCTGGCAGGAGCACAAGTGATTCCCTGATAGATGAAATAACAACGCTGCAATTACATGAAACAATATGTAAACTGAAAATGCAGTGCCACCCTGCTATTTGTACACCCTGTGTTCCACTGTCATCCTCTTATTGTTAGCCCTTTAAGTATTGTGTCTCTTAGGCTTTTGAATACTTCATTAGCATGATTTGCCAGTCATATTTTTGTCTTAAAGAAGAATATTTTCTCCCACCAGGACTCCAATTAAGCCAATTTTTAATGTAAGAAATTCAGGCTTCAGTGATATTTCCATGCTTTAAGTGGGAATGTCACAGAGAAGCACCTGATATCAACAGAAAAATAAGACCTGAAAAACTGATGTAATATCAGAAGTATACAAAAAGGAATCCTTCCCTGTGGGCAATAGTTTATGGAAAATTTGTAAAGGATGACAAAGGTGAAATGGATTCACTTCTGTACTCCCACCTATGAAGCACTTAGAGATGCTGGAAGAAACTAATCTCCTCTGGATCATAAAGCTAGTTTTAACTCCTGAGAAAGAAATAAGTTGACTTGTTTTGATCGATGTCTTTCGGGGCACTAAAAAAAATGTGATTCGATGTCATTCCCCTGCAGCAGAGGAACATCCTGGCAGAGGGCAGGAGCCCGCAGCCTCCCGGCTCTGCCTCATCCCAATCTCACCGCAGAACTCCTACTGCCATAGTGCCATCTACAGACAGCTACGGAAATTCAAGAGGGCTTTTCCCAAACCTTTTCGTGTTCTTTGAGGGTTTGTGGGGTCATATCCCAGCCATGGTTACTGCTTGTTATTCCACCAGCCCTTAATTACAACTTTGGGCTCCACCACTAAACCCCACGGAGCAGAGCTGGGTTCAGCACAAGCCAGGATTTGTCTTGTCCCTCTTCCCCAGGAGGAGGATCTCACCATGATTAGCTCTTTAGTAACATAAAAGTACTAACAGAGCATCCAGCACAGAGCAAACAGCTCTGGACACTCGTGTGTGTCCAGACCACCACAGCGGTGCCTGGATCACCAAATTAACATTACATAGTTGGAATTACTCCTGTCTGTTCCTTAAAAGCCAGTGTAGGCAGAGAGAGAGGACACCAACACTTGTTCTGGTATTTCAGCATCCTCATGTCCCTGTGACAACCTGAATAAAAGCAAGAATCCATGGCTCTATGATTCTAAGTACTTTGAAGGAGTGAAAAACAGGGTTTCACAGAATTACAAATGAAAAGTTCAGTCATGTGGGAGGGAAAAATAGCATGCTGACATTTAAAGCACTGGACTGGTAAGGAAGACACAGGTTTAAATCCAGATTTCCAGCTGTTTAAATCCAGTGTCCATGTTTCCATCATGGACACTGCTGGACCTAGGGCATACAGAAAGCTGACAGTGACTCCTTCACTCTCTCCTTATAGCTCTTATTTTATCTCTTTCTTGTTAAATCTCTGTGTGGCTGCTCAGTACCTCAGCCATGGCTTTCACTTGTCATAAAAGTAATGAATAATATTAATAAAAAATACTACAAGTGTTTCTCCACATAAGAATTATTTAAAGATGTTTTCTTACACTCCTGGGAGAATAGATATACAGACAAATTTAAGCTACTAAATCAAAGGCAAATTATTGAAATGCTGTAAAGCTAAGGACAGCGAAATTACAGGATATAAAATTGATGATCATCTTGCTAGCACTGAAAAACCTCTTCTAAATCATAAGGCAGGTGGCCTCTGATGGCAAAATATCTATATTCCACTGCAGCTGGATGGCCCCAGGAGAAAGCTGGATTAAACAGAAGGCAATGAAATACAGACCTCGCTCAGTGGCTGCCTGAGAGCAAAATGTGCATGTTTATACATCCCTAAAAGATTTCTCATTATCCATGATTATAAATTTCCTTGTATTAGGGGTTCCAATGGAAAATATCTTTTTGGTCACCTGGAAAGGAAGGACAGTAACATCATGATCAAAATCCCACTGATGGGATGGTGGGAAGGAAGAAGGAGAACTGTTCTAGAACTGGTGTCTTGTCTTATAAAGAGAGCACCACATCTCTGTTCCAGCATCTCTGTGCATCTCTGTAGGTCAGAGCAGATGGGAACATGGTATAAACACCTGGACATGTGATGTTTGAGCCCCACATGGGTGGGCCCTGCTGTAGATGGGCATCTTGGACATTCAAGGCTGGGCAGCTCTTGGTGGCTGGGCCTGATAGTGGCAAATCACCCTCCTGAGAGCCCTTGGCTGGTAATGCTGGTATTGCAGAGCCCACAGTAAAGCAACAAAGGGCTAAAAGGAACAGTATTAAATATTCTGCTTTTCAACATTTTTGTCATTTCAACTACATCTTGCAAGCCGTAGCTGAACAAAAAAATCCTTTTTGAAACATCTCTCACTAAAATTCAATAGTACAAACCATCTACTAAGCACTAACAAAGACCCTAAAGAAGACTTTAAATTATCATTTGCTTAGGACTGTGGGGGTTAAAGTGTGGTTAAAATCCACTGTCTAAACAGAAGGTCTGGTCTGTCTCTTAGACAGAAATGTGAGTTATTGACCTCCACGTGTACATGCATTGACTTTGTTCCAAAACCCACACTGCAAATTTTACAAAATTGAGAAATCAACCAAATAATACTTCCCCATGTGCAGACAGGTGATCCACACAGAACAATTCCTAAGTAGCAACAAAGATACAGAGCATATGCTGCTGCTGAATCTACTCTAAACTGAAGAGGAGCTGGAGACCTCAAGGAGAATCCAGAGCATGACCCAGACATGGGTCAGAGGGACTGAGAGCACCTCCTGCCCTGACACAGGGACTTTCTGGGCTGAATCCTGCCTGTTAGGCACAAGGAAGAAATTTTTTACAACAGGAGTGGTGGCACACTGGCACAAATTGCCCAGAGAGGTGGTGGATGCCCTGTCCCTGCAAACATTCCAGGTCAGGCTGGAAAGGGCTTTGAGCCACCTGATCTAGTTGAAGATGCTCCTACTCATTGCAGGGCCCTTGGGTGAGATGACCTTTAGAGGTCCCATCTGACCCAAACCCTTCTATGGTTCAATGCTGTTGATGAGTCCTACAAGAGGAGGGCAATCAATAAAACAAGCACAAAGTACATGCTTTAAATCCTCTGGGGTGAAGAGCCCAGGGCTGAAGATGAGGAACCTGGAGAGAGTGAAAGCACAGCACACTCAGAGGGGGACTGTCACCATCCTCTCCCCTGGTGGTCTGAGCCCTGGCAGGGACAGCTGTCACACAGTCCCTGGTGACCAGGAGGGCTGCCAGGGCCCCCTGGCCACAGNCTCAGAGGGGGACTGTCACCATCCTCTTCCCTGGGGGCCTGAGCCCTGGCAGGGACAGCTGTCACACAGTCCCTGGTGACCAGGAGGGCTGCCAGGGCCCCCTGCCCACTGCTCTCACACCTTCTGCAGCAAGGCAAGGACCTGCTGCAGCCATCAGAAAGGCTCTGCCTCACCCCCTCCCCTGGGAAAACATCCCCCAGCACTACTGGCACTCAGATCCACAAAGAGGAGCGTGGTGAGGAATAAATTCCTGCCACGTAATTTCTCCAGCACAAGGAACTAATGCAGGCCACGGATCTGACACGCTGCCTCTGGTGCTGGAGAAGTGAGCAGAGAGCTGTGTTTTAACATTAGCTCCTAAGTATGATTTCCTGTAATTGTAAAGCGCTTTAGAGGTACTTGTGAACTTGGGTGGATGGCTCCTAACGAAGCTGATGAATAACCCAGGACTGACTCAGCTCCTAAACAGACCCAGCACTGAAGGAGGGAATGTGGAGAAAGGTTTTGCCTTCCATTAGCAACACTATCCAAACAACTGACCCTCTCCCTGAGAGATTAGCTCACAGCAGGTGAGCCATAATCTGCTCTGATCGGCAGGCAAGGAAAGCATTCATTCCAGCTGCATTACAGCCAGAGCTTTTCTTCTCTTCTTTTTTTCACACATTGTGAGTTCCCAACTAAAGGTTCCAGCTACCAGATCAAACAAATATTTTGCCACTTATTTGCAGAAATGCTTCGGGTCCCAAGTTGGGTGGTAACCAGCTGAAGACTGGCTGGTGGGTAACTTTTTCCCAGCAAGGCCATCAGCACTTTCTCATCTGGAAAATGGTGATTTGATAGGGATGAGGTCGTGGTCGGGGTCAGTTCTGTGATGGGAATTTGTTGTCAATTTATGATGCTAGAGATAATCTACCAAAAATTATTATTTGGAAATTATATTGTATTATCCCTCATCTGAGATACTCAGTTGCCAACTGGAGAATATTTTCAGAAAACAGTCACACAATTCCTGGCTTTTTGGTCCAGACAGAGCATCATGGGAAACATACAAGATACAGTTAAAAGATAAGATTAAATCCCCAGATCTGCTGCATGTTAGAGCTCATAGACTCACTTGTTATTATGGCACATATATTTCCCTAAAACCAGTGAAGCCTTCATCATCCTGCAGCCAGTAACCATCCATCCCTTTGTTTCCCTCTTCCTCTCTCCCTCTGGCCAACAATCTCTCCTCACTAAGGCAACCTTTTCTCCACAGGTAACAATCACACTTTTCTCTTCCACAAATCGGAATAATCAACAAAATGCAATTACACTCAGAGAGATTGTTATCAGCTAAGACTCAATTTGAAGATGGTAATTTTTATTTTGGAGTGAAAAACTCCTTGTGTGTTTGAAAGCTGAGCTGTTTGGGCTTATGAGGGTTTTTTCTCTCCCACCTACACCTGCAGGCCTGATAACAGGTATCACCTCTGCCTACACAAATGGCTTTGCTCTCCAATCCTGTTAACTGCAGCAGGGGGGCTGTTCACCAGGGATGGTGCCAACCACTGGCCCCAGGAGCTTCTGCACAGCTTCTGATCCTCTGGGGCTCCTGTTCACCAGGCTGGAGTCAAAGAGACATCTCGTGGCCACAGCTTATACTGCAAAGGAGTTGTTTTGTGCATGGAACATCCCTTGCATGCAGAGGGCCAAGTGCCTGTGATGAACTGTGACTCCATTGGGCCAAGCAGCAGAGGGTGCCAAAATACCCTGCACCTGATTCAGCCTCCAGCCTTTCCCTCTGAGTCCCTTCAGAGCATGAGGAAATCTGGAATACAGGCATATTCTGTCTCTATGCTTTTTGTTCAGACTTGTAAGTACATAAAAAAGAAACAGCTTGGCAGGGGATGGCAGAGAGCTACAGCTGAGTCACTGGGAGAGACCAGAAAGGGAGAAGTTGCTCACTCTCTTCCAGCACAGGATCAGAGCCAGCAGGTGAAGGTGTTGATTGCCAGGCTGAAGCAGGAAGAGGAGGAAGAGATTCCTCTTGGGCACTAGAGGATCCAAGGGAGGCTCCTTGCTGGAGGAGGCTGGGAATGTTTAAAGTCCACCAGGGTTAAAGAAAAAATTCCACAAACATCAGGAAAACAGAGCTCCACTGGAGACAAGCAGCAAAAAGGTGTAGCAGTGCTGGGAATCCCCTGTGCTGCAGTTCTGGGAAAGCACTCAGGAATACAATGTCCTTTTCTCCAAGGCATCAGCCCATGGCTCCCACAGGAGTCCTACACACAGGGCAGGGCAGGCCCAGGTGTGTAAAACCCAGAACTGTGGGTTTTACACTCACAACTACAGCTCCAGAGAAAACCAGGAGCATCCTAGGAGCAAGGGCCAGTTTGATCCTGCCTGCCTGTCTTTGAGAGCTATGTGGAAGGTGAGCAGTGGGAGCACATTAGCAGTGGGGAGCCTCAGGTCTCAGTTTAGTGTGGGTAAGGTTAGGCTCAGCATTGGGGATTTTGGGTAAACTGGGAGAAGATTTTCTCCAGGGAAACACTCCTGGTACTGCACCATCCCCACCTACCCCAAAGACATGGCTTAGTCTTGGCTTGCTATGAAGCATCCCCTCCTGCCCCCTTGCCTGCCTGGACATCCTTCTCAAGTCCCCCATCCCTGGGCAGGGGAGGACAGGAGGCTGAGGTCTGGCTGTACCTCCTGTGTTCCTTGTCATTCCCTTCTGTGTGAGGTGAAAGAACCCAAACCACATTCACTCTCCAGGGTTGGAAGACCTGGCCCACCACCCAGAGCCTCTGGATTTTTACAAAGATTTGTTCTTTGACCTTGTCCAAGCTGCTCATTCCTTCCTTTAAGAAGTGGCAAGAAGACAAAGAGAAACAGGCATGAATGCTGCATGAGTGGTGTCCCAGAATTTGAGAAATAACCAGCTCAGACCCACAACTAGCTAGGAAAGGAGTTTAAACTAATCTTTGTTGGCTCCTGCTAAATGCTTCCTCCATGATTAACACCAGAGGTGATGTTGATAGCAGGATTCATTGTCAAAATAGCTTATAAAACAATTCCATAAAACCGTGTAAATCTTGTGTTGATCTTACTTTTTACAAGGAGTCTTAAAGCCATATATCCCAGCACCATTTACAAGGTTGTTGCAGGTGTGGGACCAGCCTCAGAAATAGAGCTACTACTTAAACTGTGTATTTTACGAGCCTGGGGAAACATCCGTTTGAGCTGTAAAAGGAGCTTTCCAGCCCTCTTGCTGCTTTGTGCAGAGACCAAGCCACTGCCCACCAGACTTCAGCACCCCCTGAGCTCAGCCAAGGTGCAGGGACAGCATTCCTTTGTCAACAAACCTTAGCAAAGTTTTCCAGGCTGTTGACCTTTGCCTTCAGGAGGAGCTGGTCTCCCCAAGCCCAGGTGTCCCTGCAAACCACTGAGCACCCTAAAACCACTTGCCACTTGTTTTGCTGTGGGGGCTGCAGTCATTCCTCTGGTGGAGCTCACAGGCCATTTACTGCTGCTCTGGAGCACAAAGAAGCAGGTGGAAAGGGGAAGAATGAATAGCCCAATCATGTGAATCAGGTGACAGAAGGCATTTAAGTAGGTGACATACACCATAATTATGTAATAACTATTTAATAGACATCAGGGGGAGTCTCCTGAGGATAAAGGAAAAGCCAAGACACATTCCTCCCCGTGAGTTAAAATTCATCAGGATTTAATCCCATATTAACACTCAAGATTACATCCCCTCCTCTACACCCTTTGAGCTCTCCTTTCAGCTCCTACTGAAACACTCCTGAGATTGCTCAAACTCCTGCCCTCATCCCACAGTGACCATGGAATACAGGACTGATCAGGTCCCAAACTGTCCCATATCTCTGCTCTTCAGGGTACATGGGCAACCAGCTGCCACACTGCACCCAAAGAGCTCTGTGCTGTGCAGCTGGACACATGGGGTCCACGTTTATAACTCTGGGAGGAAAAGGGTTGCATTGGATTTGAAGCTCAGGGGCTTTGAGTTTTAGCAAGGATTTATACTCTGAGCTTGGCCAAGCTGCTTATTCCTTCCTCTAAGGGCTGACAAGGCTCCTCATCTACACACAGCAGAGAGAAATATCAGAGAGCTGCAATGCAGTGCCACCATTTCCACATGGGGCTGTGCAAAATCCTCTGCCCTGCTGCCCTCACCTTCATCCTCCTCATCAGATGCCTGGCCTCACCTTCCCAGCAGATGTGTCTCTGTGCCCTCTTATCTGCTGTTCATATCCTCTGTGTGAGACCAAATATTGACACTGTTCAGGAATGGCCCTTGGCTGTGAGCACATCTCCTAACCTTCAAGATAGCCCTTGATCCCTCCCCCGAGCCCTGAAACAATAGAATAAATGCAGGAAAGAGTCACAGTGATAAAAGCTGGTTTACTGCAGTTGGAGGGATAAGCCCAGCTCACAGTGTCTGCTTTGCAACAGCTCATTTTGGGAGTCTCAGTGACACTGAGGACAGGCCCTTGGACAGTGTTGTAGCATCATCCTCTGCTGAAATGAGCTTTTCTCTAGCCCTGACAAACCTCCAATTCATGATGTCCCTCAGATTTAATACAAAATAGAGAAAATGCTTCCCTATTTTTCTAAAACAGGCCTTCTAAAAGAGTGTCCAAATCCTGAATTTTACAGTATCCTTAACAATGTGCAGTGGCTGTGCCATGGGATGACTGAATAAACACCACAGTGGAGGGGCCAGGATCATCTGTGGGTTATGAGCTTATACAACACTTGACACACTGAATCTCCTTCCTAATCAGGGGCTGTTAAGATGCTGCTGTAATAAGATAACATTATATAAAATGCTTTATATATTTAATCTACTAATTAGCCATGATAATAACAAGTAACTTTATAGCTGAATGCATGAAACCTCATTATCTGAATCCAATTTTTATGTGGCTTTACTTGGACTATATCAAGTGCTGGGCTCATTTAACGACCTTCCCTTCAGCCAGAGCAGTGATCTGGGATTCTTCCCTAATCCTTGGCTATTTATTTCCACAAAACACTAAGGGTTCTAATAGGAGTCTACTCCACACTCACACCTGGCTGAAACCTGCCTGTTTTGAGTGATTAGGCAGAGACTGATAGACCATTGTGGCCAGAGCAATCACACAACTCCTCATTTGCTTTGGAAACCAGGCCAAAAATAGGGGACAGGCAGTAGAGAATGAGACAGGAAGGCAGGAATGGATCTATCAATAGCTCCTGCCCTGCTTCCTGCTTGTCAGTGTCTCTCAGCAGATGTCAGGTAACCTTTAGAAACCCCCTAAAGCAGCAGTCATTTATCAGACATTTCTTAAATTGAGGTAAAGGGAATTTGGACCATCTACAATTATGGGAATCCCGGAAGGAAAAAAAAAAAATAAGAAAGAAGAAGAAAAATGACAAATATAAGGGAAAAAAACCCTTCTCAATGCATGTATTGCCTCACAGAAAGTTTCTGTTTCTAATACAGCCACAGACCAACTGTGGGCTTGGTACTCCATCTGTAGCTAAATGACCACCCTGCACGGACTTGTCTCCCCATTCCCCTGGTGCTCCCACTGCTGTGACTGCAGTCCCCAGCAGAGCAGGAGAGGAAACACCAGCTTTAGCAGCACTGCTCCTCCCAGGAGCTGAAACGCTTAAACTCCAGGTAAGAGTAAATTTCTGCCTGCAAAAACTTGTCAGCAAGATGCTGTTGGCGGTGGGTGGGAGAGTACAATTCGGGTCTAGCTCGGTGTGCCGGCGGTGGGGAAAGGATTTGAAGGAAGGATTTTCCATCCGAGCCGTGGAGCAGCCCTTCCTGCAGCGCAGGAGCCGGTGATGGTGGGTGTTGCTCACTAGATGGCGAAGGACGCCTTCCTCCCTGCAAAGCTCCTACAGCAGCGAGGAGGGATGGAGGGAAGGGCTTGGATCACCGAGGGGAGACATCTGAAGCCTGCTAAAGGCGCTGGAGAAGGAAGGGTGAGTCATTAAGGTTGAGGAGGTGGTACAGTTCTCCTTGAAGAGATGGTGTCACATGTTTGAGAATCTCCCTCTTCACTTGATCTGAAACAAACCTGTAGGCAAGGCCACAGCTACCAAAGCTGTGTGTCACCTCCACAGCAGCATTCCTCTGCTGTCCCAGGGGTGTTCAGCAGATGCAGGATCGTAACATCAGGGACAGAAGTGTGTCAGAGCCAGATTTAAATGCTTCCACAGAGGCTGTGTTTGTTTGACCTGAATAAACCTCACGATTTGCCAGGCTGGAAGACCTGGCTGCCCCAGGTACCTTCAAGTCTCTCAACCACAACCAAGGAAGTACAAGAAAGGACAATGCTCTATCTAGGGTGTTTGGCTACAAGCAAACCTGTCACTCTCAAACAAATAAAACAAAACCCCCAAACAAACACATAAATTTAAAACACTCAAGTGAGACAAAGCTGTGAGCCAAGCAAGACTGTTTTGAAAGTGTTCAACTGCACTAGTGAGTCATAAACCAACACAGCAGCTATGGCAGTGAGTTAGAGGAGAGTAATTTCAGCCATGTTTTTGCAGCAAGTGGATCCCAGGAATGTCCTGCTCTTGCAAATCACCAGTGTTTACAATGAAAATTCTGCACCATTTTAGCCAGATTCCTTTACACAGCCTCAGCTATTTGCAAACAGCTCCTTCTCAGTGATGCTGGCAACTTCATCCCAGGTGTGTTCAAATTTGCACCTTCTCTGTCTGCCCAGCCCTGAGGGAATCTGTGGCTGAAGCTGCAGAAAGGACCAGAGGGTTTGTGTGCTCTCCCAGCTGCCCCAGTGTGACTGTGGTGGCCATGGCACACAGATGCCAGCTCAAGCATCCAAGATGTCCCTTTACATAGTGGAGCATCCCCTATTCCTCCCTGTGAGATGCCCTCATGAAAATGGAGGCCCATCTGCATTAACCTCCAGGCAGCAGCACCACTAACTTCATATCTGAATTTACAAATATGGGATAGCACACACACCTAGTGATGTGTTGATATATGCCCAGACATGAATACATAAAGCAGCAAGTAGATTTTTGAACATTGCTCACAGCCCTTTGGAATAAAATCAGTCCTGAGGGTAATATTTAGCAGCCTGAGTTTTTCATTGCTTCCTGCAGCCCCAGATTCGTTATCCCCATGCTACATTTTTTGCAGAATAATGCAAATGCATTTCTGTTCAGAAAGCCAAGGCTGTTCCTTCCCAGCTCCCCAGGATATGAAAATACCTGGAAGGTGGTACTGGCATTTTTTCCTGAAGCTTTTTTCTATTTAACAGGAGCAAAGTCACGTTGCTGAGAGACCCCTTAGTAACAGGAAGCAGTTGTCCAGTTTAAAGAACCAGCTAGAAAGCAAACAGCTTTGCCTCCTTTTTAAAGCCCCTCAGGACAATATTTACTTTTCTAAAATATCATTGTGCCACGGCTTTGGGACTTTGCTTGACAAACTTGGGGGTCTCTGAGCAGTTCAAAGTGGGCTTGACCTATAGCTGAGCATGGAAAACAGGAACTGCATATAAATAACTAAATTACAGAGAGATCAATTCTCAGTCAACTCATTAGCAATGCCCGGCGTCTTTAAGTGATAACTCCACTCTCTAAGACCTTTACGTAATTACTTGCACAAGGCACATTTTACCCTTTGGTTCACAAGTTTCATAAATGAAGGTTAAGTTTACTTAACCACCCAGGATTTACCAGCCATGTTAAAGCATAAAATGCATGTGCTGCCAGGTGTCTCTGCAGAAACTGCCTTGTTGATTCAGAGACTCCAAGGTTAAATGATGGCTCCTGAGTCCAAGTTAGTTTCCCGTTGGGGAATGGGAGGATCTGCACTGTAACATTGTACCACAGTTCAGACAGGGTCGATTTAACAAGGCTTTGGAGTTAAGATAGCATGATTGTGAAAGCCTGAATGAAAATCAGGGGGTTTGCTGTACAGCACACCCACAACTGGAATCTTAAGTGTGTCACACTCCAGTTTGTTACAGAAAGATAACTGCACTTTTTCCCTAGACTGATACCTTCTTCTATCTTCTATCTTTCGACCTGCATTTGCAGACCTGCATATCTGTAGGATCCAGATTTGTACAGCCTTCATATCTCTTACTCACAGTTCCTACAAGTGAGTGGTGGGCCAGCTGATGTGAATCAGCACAGTCCTATTAATATTTTTGGCAAGTCACACTGGCCAAAGTTAGATTGGGTGGTTTAAGGGTGGTGGGTTTGTACCTCTATGTTTGATTGATTCTTTCATGACAGCATTTTGGATGTTCTGGTTTTTCAGCTTTTCCATGCATTCAAGTTTTTCAGACATCACTGGAGCACCCAGTGGCTTAGTAAAGTTGTGTGTGCACCAGGAGAAATTGGGTCAGAGAGATGTGAAGCCACTGGCTTGTGTAATGCAGGAAACCTGGGAGGCAGCAGCCCATGGGACATGCATTTTCCTTCCTCCAAACCAAGCTCTTTACCTGACAGCAAAGTTTTCCCAATTCTGCCCCTCAGCCCAGGTTCTCCACCAGAACAACATGATGGGCCATGGTGCTGACTTCCAAGGAGGGTCCTCAGGTATGGCCAAGGCTGGATCTACCATTCCATGGAATGCTTCAGCAATCTCTCCCCACTGCTGCCTCTCCTGGAGACCCTGCACTCCCTCCTTCAGCACATGGACAGAATAGAGAGGTGTTTCCTTGAGGGTCACACATGCTGCCTGATTTTTTTAAGGCAGAATTTGAGCTGATAACCAATAATGTGAGCTAGTACAAGTATGGAATGGTCTTGGCTCATACAGACCAGTAGGATGGGTTTAATTCCATTTTTACATATTTAGCAAACTGTGTCCATTCCCATGAACATGATTATGACCACTGATGGAACACCTCACTCACATCTGAACAGGAGTGCAGCAGCTCTCTACCACTGATTACCACAATGGAAACTTGGAAAACAGTGGGTTGAACTTCCAGCACAGCTAACAGTGGCAGGTTAGAACTTCCACCCTCTACAGTTCTGGATGCTTCTGTTCTTCCTGCCCTTCTTGAGGGACTGTTGGTGCAGCTGTCGTGGTCTGGAGGGAGGTACAAGGCACTGTGTGCAAGAGCAGGTAGCATCTTTTATTAGAACACACTGGGTTGGAAAAAGTAGGTTGAGCTTTAAAGCACATGAGCCTTTCTTCAGGTTTTGCCTAATTAAACCTCTCTGTCTATTACAAATCTGAGTGTGATTTTAAAGGCAGGATAGAAGTGGTGCAAAGATTTTGTAAAGGGCTCAGCACAATAGGCTATAGATTGCAATAACTAACCATTAGTCTTGGGGAAATAGCTCAGCCTCTGATCTGACATTTTAGCAGCTAAGAGCTCTGGCTAACAGAGCCTACTCTGAATTACTCTCTCAAAACCTTATCAAAAGGAAATGGAGCCTTTTGAAATTGCTGGCATCTCTGGAAGACTGGTTTATCAAATTTCCCCTGGTTCAAGCAGAAAACCTCTGTTTTCCTCTGCTCTTTAACCTCTTATTTAAAATGTCATTTTACTTTGAACTGTCAAAAGAGGCAGCGAGGGAAGCAGCAAGCTCACCATCAGGAGGAGGTGAAAGCTGAAACTTTACCCGCCCTTAGTGAGTTTATCCACATATCAATGGCATGCTATACCAATGTGTTTATTTTTATGACTAGAGCATATCCCTTAACCTCAGGGATCCGAACATTTCCCTGGAATGTACAGACGTTTCATATCATTTATTTCCCAGCGGCCCTTCCCCACACATGCATACATAAACACACACGCTTCTATCCACATTCTCTTGATCACATTGCTGTACACAACCAGACAGCAGCTTAGCACAAGCACACAGGCATTCCCATCCATGCCACCATCCCTATCTACAGCCCTCTGCAGGAAATATAAACATACACATTCCTGTATTTAGACGTACGTATTTATAAGACGTCGACGAACATTAGTGTCTATGGATTGTGTGTGCATCTGTTTATACAAGATACACATGTGAAAATGCACATATGTGGGAAACCAGGACTGCAAAGGGCACTAACACATGCCACTGATTCCCATGGTGCTGCTTAGGACCTTGCTGTGTGGTTTCTACGGCCTAGGGGAAGCATTTGGGTGGGATCCAAAGAACTTCCATTAGTCAAACATTTGGATTTCACTTACCTCTGTCTTTGTATCTGTTTTAAGGGGAAAACTCCTTCCTGGAGCGAATAACCAAAATGATGGAGCAGATTCCCCCTCAGAAGCCTTACAGCAATTAGGATTCTGTGAAGCTGCTGCAGCTTTGCTCTGTTACAGCTCTGTCCCCTTGCCATATTGACTCAGGCTCTAATGAGATGTTACCAAGCACTGGGGTTGCATTCAAGCTCTCATATAAGCAGCCAGCTGAGGATTGGACTCCTTTATCAGTTTGGGCTGCTTACTGTGGGCCAAGGTCTTCAGCTGGTGTAAATCAGCCCAGCTCCACCGAGGCCATGAAAAATGAGGTGCATAAGTTAAGCATCTGTCTCAATGGCTGATGTTTATCTTTGCTCCCATGGCCTCAATTGCACTTAAGATGAACATAAACCCATGAAAACAGTTTAATGGGACATGGGCTTTCTGCTGATCATCTGCATGCAACTGAATTTTACTCCATTTGATTGCTAGACTGAGTTCAACAGATATGCATGTTACAAATAATTTGTCATGCTCTGAGGCGCGTTCCACCCCAGGCCACAAAATGTTCACAGTAATTGAAATATACAGCCAAATTCCAAGCTAGCATAAATCTCTGCTGATGTCAAGCCATATGGAAATCCATATGATTTGAGGGCTGTAAAAAAACCTAACAGCCAACCATGCCTTCTAGTGAGAGACTTACGCAGCTCAATTTGATTTTTCTATCACAAAGAAGATTAAGAGGTGGCTTCACTAGGCTGTCCAAGTACAGATGGAAAAAGGAAATACCCAGTATGGAATGGTTCTTTATTCCAGCTGAGAAATGCCACACAAGATTCATTGCTTGAAAATAAATGCCAGAATTTGAATGCATGATAAAGCATAGATTTTTTTAACATGGAATCATTGATCAAAGGATAAAGTTGACTCTACCATTAAAAGTTTTCACACCAAGGTCAGATGCTTTTCTTCACAAAATTCTTTCTCCTAGGATATCTTGGTGGGTTCAATATAGCAGTAACAACATTAGCTGTTGAACTTAATGTTCTCTAAGAGGCTGTGACTATTTATAAGAAGCCAGTGAATTAAGGTTGAGAAAAGCCACTGTGCTATCAATAGGACTAAATTTACTACAGATTGATTTATCTTCCACTTGAAAATGCTTATGGGACTGCTAAGGAAAAATTAGAGCAGAAAGCACTGAACTTGATAAAACACAGAGCTGAAGGACAGACTAATGATCCTTTCTCTTCACAATTATTTATTTACTTCAAAGCCCAGTTGGTTATCCCTAAAATCAGAACATTTTTAGAGCTGTGAAATTAAATTCTTCCAGTTATAACAGAGAAAATAAAAGATGAGCACTATCAAACATGAAAGAATAAATATTATTGATCACTGAGAAAGAAATCTGTAACTTGCCAAATTTACATTCTTCTGCAGCAAAATCAATGGTTTTCAAAGGATCTCAACTACTGAGGGCTGTGATTTCTCCAAGTTTCAACATTTAGCCAAGGTGCCAAGCTGATTTTTTTAAAAAAATTTTTTTTAAAAAAAGTCTTTGCACCATCTGTTCTCTAGCAGTGGTGCATTCCTCAGGCTGAGATGTCATCAGCTTCTCATTATCATTCTTAACGATTCTTCCAGTCGATCAAAATCAGAGACAGAAGAACAGATTTGGGGTGTTTGTGCTGGGTTTGCACACACTGGGCCCAAAGTACATATGGTTTCTTGGTTATTTCCATCCATGGCTCTTTGGCAGCAGAGCTTGGAGTCAGAACCCTAGCTTGTCAAACAGATGATGATTATGTATTATATATAATCACAATGAAAAGGAGATTTGAGATGAAAATCTAAAACTGGGATGGGGTGGGAGTGAAACCAACTCACTCCAGGCAGCTTTCTAATTTCAGTCATTAGTTCAAATCCCTCCCAGAAGCCACAAGGCAATGCAGGATCCCTAAATTTCTTGGAAACTGGTTCCATACTGTCACTAAAATCAGTGGGACACTTTGCTGTGCCTCTGCTGGAAGCCTGGGAAGGTTTTAACCAGGGACATCCCAGTCTGGGGTGCACACACCCCCTCTGCAGTAGGTTACAAGGGGCTAACTAGTCCAAAGAAGAACCAGGGGCTGCCAGGGCCAGGAGGGCACATTTGCCAGCTGTGCTTTCACCAGTGGCAATGCCCACAAAGGAAGAAAAGGTTGAGGAAATTCACGCTCCAAGATGCAGAAATAAGTCATTTCCCTGAGAAAGAGCAGCAAAACCCAGAAGTCCAGATCTCCTTAACACATTCTTGGGTTCCCCAGGGCTCTGCACAGCTCCCAGCTGGGTGAGTTAACTGCTGATTTATCCAGGCACACTGCTCAGATTACTATCTGAGCAGATTATCCAGGTTACTGCTCAGATGAGATTTAGCAGAGACTTGGATTAAACAGCCAGTGCAGAGGTGCAGGGCATTTCCCTGGGATCAGTAATTGCCAAAGGGATCAGCCAGTGGCACTTCCATGTCAGATAAAGCTCAGGAGCAATACTGCTAGGGCTGGAGGAAGGCCCAAATTCCAACCAGGGGAAATGCCACCATCCTAGAGAAAGGCCCCGTCCCTGAGGACATTTTTGTGATATTCACTGGCCCCTAGCAGTGATTAATGGTGTTGGGCAGAGACAATTACATGGGAACTATGTTTCTGGTGTCCAAATCAGGCTCCAGCCCAGTCTGATGTGCCCTCTCTGATCTGATGATCAGTAAGTCAAGACCAAGGGCAACTGAACGGTGTCAGGTCTCTGCTCTTCTCACTAACCTGCAGTGTAATCTCTGATGGCCAAATGGTTAAATCAATAATTCCAGCTCAGATGAGGCTATATCATGCTGGAATATTAATGATGTCATTGTAATACAGCCACTACATCATCTTGCCTCCATAGAGGTTCCCCACCCTCGTGGAGCAAAACCTTGAGCCTCTGCAGGCAGAGCTGAGCCCTTGCACCCCAGGCTGAATGCAAGTAAATGTTCTTAAATTCTGGCTGCTCTACGGCCCTGGGTGTTTAACCCTTAAAAAGGGGGTGGGAGAAGTGATTAGAGGTAATTAACACAGAAGAGATATGCACACTTCCCTCAAGATCAAAGCATAGTTTTTTTCACTACATGGTGCTAGAAAAAGAAAGAGCTCGAAATCTTCAGAGCCGAGATTGACACCTGCACTTGGCACAGAGATCTCCATGCAGATAGATGACAACAGCTTGCAGGACAAATCAGGCCTCCTGATCCCTGGTGTGGGATTGACACCTTCCTTTAAGCCCTTTATTGGCTGGAAGGTGTCAATCCAACAAGTGGCCCATCAGACAGATGAGCATGGAATACTTTAGTCGGTGTGGCTGAACTGAGCCCCTTGGGGATCACTACCTCGGGGAGTAGAACCCAAAATGTTTGTGAAGCTACAGGAAAGGTGCTGCACAAACCCCCCCCATAAACCCCTCTGTAAGACAGAAAAGTCAAAGGTTGGAACAATTCTTCCCTCTCCCCTCACCAGTTTGTTTCTGATTATTTTGCACACAGATCACACGGAGGGGGGAAAAAAAAAAAAAAAAAAAAAAAAAGTGTCTTTTTTCACTAGGGAGGGGGAAGAGAAACACACTTGATGGTACTTCAAAGAAACAATTTTCTTTCCTTTCAAAAACAACAATTCAAATAAATTAATAAGCCTGACCTGATGAGTATGAGTCATTTTCAGTAGAAACTAACCACAAA
>VZRH01007670.1:74061-201274 GCA_013397555.1 Urocynchramus pylzowi | reverse complement strand
TTTTTGAAGATGATTTCTAAAGACACGGGAACATTTGTACAAATAAGGTGCAGATGGGAGTGGGGTGGGGGAGCACACTGGAGCTGAATATCTGGGAAGGGAGGTGAAATGGTTTTCATCTGGGAAGGAAGTGGAGAAGCAGAGATTAAAACCCCCTTAGACTTTCCCACCACTCATAAATAATACATTAAATTGCACTTACTGTTTTCTGCTCGCTGAGGAGCACTGGGCAAAGGCCTCAAGTCCTGAAGAAAATTCACAGTCTGGGGCAATGGCAGAATTGGGAGGCAGGAGTGGGGAGACAGAGTGATATTTTGGAAAGTTGTTTGGAAGGATGGGAAACTACTAACACCAGCACATAAAGTCTGTGCTAATGCACGTGGCACACATCTGCACCCACACACGCAGCCCTACACATGTGAGTAAAATGCACCTACGTGCACACAAATGTGCAGATTTTAAAATGTGCAAAAATAACCAAAATATACTCACAGACTGGCACACAAGTGTGCACACAGGTATCACACACACTCACAGAGGGATGTGCATATGTGTGCTCACCTCCACACGTGTATATGCACATCCACAGGCCCATCACACCTCTGGGCTCATGCACGCAAGGAGGTGGGGGAAGGATGTACATAAACAGGCAGTAAAACTTGTAGTAACAACCCCCACGCTGAGTGTGGATATGGTAAAGTCATTTGAGAGCTGGGATTTTACGTGGGCTGCGTCAGACATCCCTCCAACTTCTCAAAGTGATGATAATAACAACTCCACCACTCAGTCTCCCACTGCACACTTGAAGCCTGTGATTTTCAGCTGCTAACCCACCATTTATTTAGCAATCCTTCACAGTAACCAGAGCAGGCTACCCAAAACACGTCGAGCCTGCTGAGACGAATCTTTTGCTGAAAGGCATTGATCATTTTCTGCAGCTAAAAGTCCTCTGCAAATCAATGCCATCCAGACATTAGTTCTTCACAGCCCAGCCTAATGGGCCATCACATCCCCATCCAAGAAAAGGAAAACACAGCTCCTTCCCAGACCTAAGTGCACAGGCCAAGGTTGGCAAAGGTGGGGGAGCTTTTGTTTATCACTCCCCTCCTTTGGTGGTAGCACTGCAGAGAAGTGGTGTCATAAATATTTGTCTTTCTGCCTGGCTGTCTGTCAATACACATGTCTAAAATCCACTCTAACTACAAATATATAAACATGGCTTAGCCTGGACTTGGCAGGGCTGGTTAACAGTTAGTCTCAATGATCTTAAAGGCCTTTTCCACCCTAAATGGTTCTATGATTCCACGAACCGATAACATACGTGTATTTGTACACATCATGCTATATATATAACACAGCATTAAATACATATAACTTAGTGAGTGTATCGTTATATGCACACCTACATCCATGTAAATAAACCCAGGCATGAGTGTCCCTTGGGTATTTTATTTTACTACTTGATTAGTAGCAGCGGTAGCAGTAATAGACATATTTCTGTCAGATCTAGACTGGTAACATAAGAGCATATTATCCTTTTAGGAAAGTAATTAGCATCAGGGATCTGATTCCTTTTGCTACCCTTCTAATTAATTATACTTGGTAATGCCATCATTAAGAAGAGCAGAGTGTTTGTTCTTTTAATCTCTCTGTAAGGGACATGAGTTGGGAACAAGCTGCTTTGCTGCGCTCTTTATTCCACCACTCGGCCCTCCTCTTTTTGTTTTTTTTTCCCAGCCAGGCTTTTTGCAGCAAGAGCCTACATCCCCCTCCGCTCCCCAAACAAAACAAAACACCCCCCCCCTCCAAAACCCCCACCAAACTCCTCCCTCCAAAAAAAAAACTAGGAAACACAGCGAATTAAAGAAATCTTGACTTAAAAACGACCCATATGTTTGCNATCCATGTGTTGTGCAGGGGGCTTGGGCTGGGGGGCGGACACCCCAGCGCAGATTGCGGCTCCGATGCCGGGGTTTTTCCTGAGCTCGGGGGCTGTCTGCGGCGCGGCCTGACCCTTCTGCCAGGGGTCGGTGCACTCGCCCGGAGGGCGGCTGTCCCCACGGCGGGGCACAGCCACGGCCCCGCTCCCACACGTGGGGTCCCGGAGCTAAACTGCTAATTGCACGGGTTCACAGATCCCCCAGGCCAGCGCCTCGCCCAAACCCGCCTCCTCGCCGGGCCCGCATCTCGGGGGGACCACACACAAGCACCGCACAGGGCTTTTGTGTGACAGAGAAAAGGGGACGCATAATAGAAAGGGCGAGAAAGAGAAAAAGAGTTGGTAAACACATTGGCTGTGGTACCTAGAGACCAAGGCAGTGCGACAGGTTCCCAAGAGAAGATCAAAAGTTGGCCTTTGGGATAAGCAACTGAGCAAACTCAAGTATGTTTCTATAATGAACTGCACAAAAGCAGCAGAAGGAGGACTGTGCTGAACTCAATGAGCTGCTCAGAATGCGCTGATATGTATATTATATAGATATTCCCCTACCTGCCCTGCTGGCACACACAGGTGTGTGTGAGGGCAAAGTACAGCACAGAACTCTGCCACACACGCCACACGAGCTATAAATAGATCCCTGCAAGTAATTCTCCCCACAAAGAATTGGATAAAAAAACTTCAGACCTCTGCCTTGAGACCTCAGTGTGGATAATTACACAGATTTACCCTCAGGTGCCTGCAGAGATGTGAGTTTACAGCCACAAGAATAGTGCTGCATACACAAAATATGTGTGTGTGTCTCACATATAGCCCAGCATGTCTGACAAAAAAAAAAAAAAAAATCTGAATTTAGATGTTTGTGTTATCTATTTACATAGTTCTGTGCAAATTGCAAAAATACAGAATTGATCCTGGGCGTAGCAGGCACAGAGAGCTGTGCGTTTCTTATTGTGGGACACGGGTGATATTTGCATCTAATAAAAAATCATGCTGCTCAAAAATACTATCTTTTTCCTCAAAAATGCACAAATGAGAATTTTCTTAAGAGGGTGGGATATGTTTTTATACTCCAAAACTTCAGCAGCCTGGGAGACCATTAATACTCATTTATCTGTCACCTGACATGACATCTGTCATGTCACTGAGCTTTCCATTAAGAAGAACAGGGAGCAGTTATATTAAGTTATGTCCAAGCTATCTTCTTACAAAGAAAAGGCCTCATTTGTTCCAGGAGCTAATATGCTGGTTTCCTTCACTGTTACTCACTGAGGCAGCAAGCATGGATGTGACAGCCAGCCGGCTGATATGAATGCACATGGACATCTAAGGTCCAAAATGAACATAATACAGTGTAATCCCAGTTTAACATTATTTTAAAATAAGGGGGAAACACTTAAACTCTTCCTAGATAATGATATGAATTTTGGCCTGGATAAGATTACGTGGTTTTCAAGCATGATTAGCCATATGTCTAAACTGAAACGAGACAAAAACAAACCCAGCAACTTTGCAGCGCTGTGTGCTGAGCTCAGCGCTTTTTAGGAAGGACAATACGGAACTCATTCAGCTGAAATGTAGCCACAGCAATTGTTTCATTGAGAGAAATATGTTGCTAGAACAACTATGGGAACAGAGCAGCTTTAATTTGTCTACTGCTTTAGAAGGAGGACACCTGATGTTACTCAGTTTTTCAGTTTATCAGTGTGACTCCAATGCAGTAAATCCAGATAGAACTTAATCCACAGCTGTTTCTTAAAAACTCACTTAGACCATCCCCTATCTCTCCTAATTAATTTATCTTAACAAAATAACCAATATGAATTTGTAGAGAAATATGCCAGTAAAGACTGGAAAGGATCAATCTAAACATACACATGTAGGGAGCATCTGTGATGGGGGAAGGGAAGGGAAGGGAAGGGAAGGGAAGGGAAGGGAAGGGAAAACACCAACTTAAAGCTGTCAGTAGCAATTAGTTTTTCCTGTGTGCTTACAGTACATTCTCAGACCTCATTGAGAAGGCATACAGGCAACACTGAACTTTATTTTAGGATATTTTTAGCATTTGCAGAGGAGATTGTGACACCTAACTGGAACTTTGCCAGAGGAATGAGTGCCTAAGTCATCATCTCCAAACTCAATTTGTCTCTCTCTGTCTAGAGGAGACAGCTCTGTCTTCACTGACTTTAGAGGGAGTCAAAACTACTTGACATTACTCAAGCAGTTTCTGCACATTTTGAACTCTCAGATTGTCAGAGCAATAATGTCAAGCCTCCTGAGGATGGACCAGCCTCTCCCAGATGGCAGGAGGAAGCACCTCAAAGTAGCCTCTGGGATCTTCATGCTGTGGCTTGAGAACCACAGGAGAAAGAGGACTCCTTACCCAGCAGCCAAAGGTTTCACACTGCATACCCGGAGACAAGGACAGTCCTTGCACTCACTGGTTGTCATCTTCCCATTAACCAACTCCACAGATGAGCTGAGCTGGTCTGAATACCAGTGAGGGTACAAAGCACATGTTAATAAGCAGATTTGAAACAGCCTGTGGTGGGGGTGCTGTCCCATTTCACAGCCAAGCAGGTTGAGAAGGAGCAGCTGTGGGGAGTGGAGGATCACCCTCAAGTCTCACAAATCCTTCTGGGTTAAGGCTGCTGTCATGCCAGTCCTGGAGCCCTCACACACCACAGTGGTGACTGTTTATTTACCAAGAGAAATTACTTTCTCATGCACCTATGTGGAGCTCAGAGTGCCAAGAACCTCAAGAGGAATGTTAGGAATGCATCAATTAGCTTGCAAGAGTAATTAGCCTTGATTCACTGTGGCTTAGTGTCTCTTCCTTGTTGCTCCCTGGCTGTGTGATTCAACAGGTGAGTTTGCCCACGCTGAGCTCCTTTTGGCCTCTTGAGCCAGTTTTTCAGCTGATGACTTAAGAGGTGCAATTCCCCTGCCAGTAGCTGGGTGTGAGTTCAGCCTGGGTGTGAGTTCAGCCTGGGTGTGAGTCTGGTGTGAGTTACAAGCTGAGAGGGAAGATGGAAGTTACTCCAAGTCCAAGTCCTCCACAGTCTTTAAATATTTCAGTTCACCTTGGCTTCCCTAAATGCAGTCCCTTCACTTGGTTATGGCTTTTCTGTCAGCCTCCAACACTCAGTATAAAACCAAACTCCAGCCCTCTGTGTCCTTTAAATTATTTGCCTTTATTGTACAAGCTCCAAGAACAAAGCTAAAGAAAAACAATGAAAATAAACAAATTTTAAACACAACCACATTTCATGCCCATCCTCAAGCCAAGCTCTTATTATTCCAAAGAACGGGGCCACAAATATGAGGGACAAAAAGTGACAAATTAGTTCCTCTGACAACCAGCAGATCATGATTCTTGCTCAAGAAAAAGTAGCTCACAGTGCTCTTTTTAGGCCATAGATATCATGAGACTTCATTAACGACTCACAAAGTGCACAGGGAGCTTTAAATGAGAGCTATTTTCTTTGTGTGCAAAATAACCTGGTATTAATGGCTGGAGCAGGAACAAGTTGGCAAGGTATAGGCAGACCACAGTGTGGTCAGCAGAAATTATTGCCATTTGCTGGAATAATTGCAGTGGCAACTGTTGCTGTTGTTGCTAAGTGGTTTTTTGTTTTTTTGTTTTATTTTTTCCCCGTGTGTCTTCATGGTGCACACTATTTATGGCCAGATTCTGCCATTCCCATGGAGTCAAGGCTGCCCCCTCTGAGATCTGGATCATCCTGGCTTGGTCTATTTTTAAGGATGGACACAACTTCATTTCCCAGCCCCAGATACGGTCTCTGCCTGAGGCAGGTAACTCTATTGACAGCAGATTGTGCTGAGTGGTAGGGTGACATTATGGTCTGTCGTATTGCAACTGGAAGACTGCAGTCCCTAAGTGGGTAGGGGGTGGTGAATGACTGTGCAACATGTCTTGTCACATGAGGGAAGGACACCCCTTGTCCCTTGGCAGACATGGGGCTTGGGACTGCTTCCAGGCTTCTGCAGAGCTGGTGGCTGTCTCCAGCTTTCCACATCTGCCAGGTAGTACCTTGGAGTGGGGCAGACTTGTGGCATCAGGCTGGATATAAGTGACTTCCACAGCAGAGCAAAAAACAGAAGCAAAGGGCTGGGACCGAAGCCCTTTCTCCATGATTGTCCAAAAAAGTAATTGAATTGTACAGGAGTAAAAGCTGATCTCCAGAATGGAGGTAACAGTGTTGGTCTTGACAGAAAGAATGGAAGATAAGCACAGAGCAAACCAAAGACAGGAAATAAATGGATAAGAGTGTGATTATTTTTCCAGTCACTAGAAGCATCTTAAATATGATGAACCAGAGAGCTGATAAACCAGATTTATTAGCATCCTATTACCTTATAAGAGCAGAACAAAGAGCTGAAGCTGTGCCTCAAGGGAAGGTGATGCTTTCTAACACAGTCGTCCCCACGCTCCCCCAGTACCTGATAATTAAAATCAAAGAGGGCAGGTGCAGCTTGGGTACAAAAGGGAGAACAAAGAGGTGAACTGCTCTTTGAGCAAGAAAAAGCATGTTTTCCCTGTTGCCTTTGACAGCTTTGTGCTCCACATGATTTATAACTTCTGATGTGCCAGGACTCTCCATCACACATTATATCAACATGAAGATGCCACCTTTGAACAATTCATGCTCACATTTAAGCTCACAGTGACACCACTCAAGTTGGATGGATCTCCAATTCCCTTGTTTTATATACCTCCAAACTTTTTCAAACCAAGTTCTGTAAGGGATGCAAGGACATAGCAAGAGTGAAAAAAAAAAAAAAAAACAAGTCAGGTCCAAGCCAGGAGGTTTCTGCTATCTCATCTGTGTTGAAAAGGAAAGATCAGAAATATCTGAATTGTCTCTGAGTTTCAACAGTCAGTGCAGAATCAAATATTTTTCTTGTGTTTGAGAATTTGAAAATGGACAGTGTGTTCCAGCCTAACACTTTGGAAATGAAAAGGTATTTGATGACTATAATGAGGAGGTACTTTAAAAAGGTACAGCTTCAAAATATGAGTGCCAAGCTGAATCTATTAAACTATGGCTGAATCCTCCATTATCAGTCACAAAATAGTGGAAGATTCTGAATTTTCATTTCATGCCTCAAAACACACTAATATCCAGAAAAGTACTGCAGTACATGAAAATCATATCCAGCATGAGACAGAATGGATCAAATCTCTCCTGTTGCTCCAGCTTCTGAAATTCCCTTCTCCATACTCCCTAGAGTATCTGTCCTATTTGCCCTTCAAATTTGTCAGCATGAAAAATAGCATTTAAATAGGAAACAAAACAAGGTTTTGGTGCAAGCTCTGCCTTTGGATCTCTGACCTAGTTCCAGCCCCCAGTAAGGAGTGAGGAGTGAAACAGTTATTTTCATGCAAAAGATCTCAGATATTTCTCTGTGACCCCTCGAAGAATGAATTGGTCAGTTCATTTCAGCAATGATGAACACACCATTGCTCCCCCTTCCTTTGCCTCCCTCCCAACCTAGCTTCATCTGCATAAATATTAATACTACAACTCCTAATTAAATCCAGGAATATATTTACCTTCACAGATGAGCTACTTAAGCAACACAAGAGGGGCCTCTTGTTTCTGTGAAACTTTGCAGCCTGTAAAATGCAGCAGTTCTGTCTGGGGTTATTGCTGCTCAGTAAATAATGGGAAAAGATGAGGAATATTTCTGAAATAGGTCAAGTACACTCCAAACATAAACATGCTAATAGGGAGAGATGTAAGAACAGTGCCAAATGTCAATGATCACCAAGTAGCTCCCGAATATATATTTACTGAATGCAATACTTCTCCACTGAACAGAGTTGACATAATGGCATCCTCTTAGAGAAAAGTTTCCTGGTTATTTTATTAGAGGAGTTAGAATATTTTTTTTTTTCTGAAGTGCAGCGAGAAAGTTCTTTCCCTCAGGAGACACGTTCTTTGAATAATAATAATAATAATAATAATAATAATAATAATAATAATAATAACAACATAGTAGCATGCACAAGGCAAACAGTGTCTGTTTTTCTCAGAAAGGTTTGTATAAAGCAGCTAGCTTAGCTGTTCTCTCCAAGCCCAGCACAACAGAATGGCTTGACTGGTATTGACTGGACTGTTACTTTTATGGGAATGTCACTGGTTCTGAAGTCAAGATAAAATACCCCAACTGCAGCTTCCCTGCCCACAAGAACTTACTATTTTGCCAGGAGAAAAGTCTAGAATGATGTGACATGAGATCAGATCAATCCATGCTGTCTGTTCCTTATCAACCATGTGCATGCAAGCAGTCTGGGCTACAACCAGCTGAAAAACATTTCCAGAGTGGACACCCATGTGGAACAGGACATAGTGAGTGGGGTTTTATAGAGTCTGTCTGGACTCTGGCAGGTTGCTGTTGGTGAGCTGGATGATGCATGACAAAGCAAACCAGGAGGGCTGTTGTTTCAGTGTGGCTGTGGGCAAAGTTCAGCACCTGTACAGTTTCTCTCTCTCCTCTATGCCACTGCTTCTGGCTGATCAAAAGCCAGTGGGACATGCCCAAGAGAAAATCTCAGCCTCACACTGGAATTAATAACCCAGAGCATCTTATGCAAGACACGTGAGCTAAGCTTGTCCTGCTGCTCACTACCAGGAAGGTCTTCCTTGTGTTTATCTTCTGCAACTGCTTTAAAACTGCCACATCCCAAGAGGACAATGGGAAAAAATGCCATGGGACTCATTTGCTTTGGCTCCAGTTCAAGTCAAAACCACAGAGATGATCCGTAACCAACTTTTGATCAGAGCTGATCAAATCCAGAAGTAGTCAGACCTTGGGGGAGATTCTTAAGGAAGGCACAGAGCAGCTTGAATTCAGAGGAGCACAACAGCCACAAAAAGTGGATAGAACATCTAGAAAACTTGAGATGAGAAATGGTTGAAAATTAGTGGGTTTGTTCAGTCTAAGAAATGCAAAGAGGCCCCAGTGTGACAGTCCATAAACTCCTGAGTGAGAAGAGGGAGTTTATAGACCTTTCTGTCTCCTAAGGGAAAGACAGGAAAAGTCTTGTCCTTGAGCTTTGAAAGAAGTTGAAAGAACTTTTGAAAGTTCTTGTCAAAGTTCTGTCAAAGACAAGACAGCACTGGAAGAGTGTGCTGATGGAGTTTATGGTACCTCCATCATTAGGGAGTTTTAAGAAGAGGTTTGATGTGTGTGTGGCAGGATTGGTTTAGGGTTGGCTGTTTAGGTCCTGGATGAGGAGGAAAAATATCAGTACCTTCTCAAGGTCCTTTCCCACTCTGTCTTCTAGGATTTGTTAATTCAAGCATATATAAAATTCACTGGATAGACTTGCTCAGACACACTCGTGATTCAGACTCTGGTCTTGAGACAAGGCCTTACTCCAAGTCACAGAAAAAGCTCCAAAGTTCAGTCACTTTGGACTCCAACCCACCTTGATGCACTGGAGACGGTTTCATAAATCAAAATGAGAATGAGAAGATTTCTTATCCCAGTAAATCAAATACAGAGCTGTGACCAGGGCTACAACACAGACCCTGCTCCACATCTGAACTGCTCCTGGCCCCAAGATATTATATCTAAACTGTTGGCAGGGGCCCTCTCTGCAACTTTACCATGTCAGCAGCTATTGTGGAGCAACACATGAGGCGTTTTTGAGCCGGGAGGCCTTTCAGGGATCTTTATTTTATCTAAATAGGGACAAAGAGCTTGTGCAGTGCCAGCACTGCCCCACTGGAGTCAAAAGGCCTCTCTGTTTAAACACCAATGGCTTGAGGCCCGAAGATGTGCAGCTCCAGCAAGAAGGACCCAGGAGACGATGGTCTGTTCCTGCCAAGCAGCAACGTGGCTGTTTATCCAGAGGAACAGCACTCTGTGTGAATGATGGTAGGTTTATTTTGCAGTCAGCGTCACAAATTATGGCGCTTTTCCATCTATTGTCCTATATGCTAAGTAAACATCATAAACCATTCAGTGCTATGTGCTTCTGAAAATCATAACGCAAGAGTTTTACCATCAAGAAACAATGAAAGGGCAAACAAGGAAGTCAATCCATGTAAGTCAGCTTTGTTTTCCGTATGACAGAGTGGTGTATAACTTGTTTTCTCCTCTCATGTCTTTTATGGTGTTTTTTTAAAGCTACTATGCTGGGTTACATGGCTCCATTCATAAAATTAAATTCTACGGGGCAGGAAATCACTCCCTTTTCATGATCATATCGTCTGAACCCATGCTGCAGGCAACAGGGAGAAATTACTACTCCTGATGCATATTTAAGGAGTTTCTTCTGCTGCACGGTTCCCACATCAATAAGAAATCCTGCACATGCAGCAAGGCAAAACCCCACTGGGTAGGCTGAAATGGTTTCTGTGTGTGTGTGTGTGTGTGTGGTTTGGTTTAATTTAAAGATGTGCAGATAGAGTTTTCACTCAGCGCGCGGTATTCATTAGCACGAGGCAGCAAACTTGCCTGGAGATCTGAAGGCCCCAGAAATCAAGCTGTGGGCGGGAAGTGATTGGAAAGGCTTAAAGGGTGATGATTTGATAATTTCCCTAGTCCAGAAGCCTGCTGAGAACACACACATACAGAGTCTGGTCTAGAGGTGCCCCACATCCCAACTGCCCTGGATGCAGGTACTGCGGGACCATGCGTTGGTCCATATGGATGTACTGACATGGAATGGATCAACCTAGGGGCATCCCAGGCAGGGATACCAGCATGTGCCACAGCTGACTACTGAAAACTAGAGAAATAGCTTTTAGATGCATAACAGCAGTTTGAAAATGAGGGCTTGAAAGATAACGCCCATTCCTATATGATACGGCAACTCCTTCTTGGTTTGCCTTCATAAAATTACAATGCTCAGATCTTGCTTGGATGGGGCTGGCAGCCCAGGTGGGACCAGCCTGAAGGTCTGACAGAGGTTCACCAGTGCAGGATCCCCACCACAGCACTGGCACATCCCTGGCAGTGCTGCTGTGCTGATGCAAAGATGACCAAATAACCTCCCACCCCACTGGTGTAAAGGGGAGCTGGCAGGCACTGCTGTAGCAAGCACTGTTGGGAACAAGTGGTGGGGCCAGTTCCAGAAAGTAACTGCAGAGATTATTTATCATTTGGTACCCTTTCTTAACATTGCATCTTACACTACATTAAAAAAACAGAACCAGCAAGTGCTTTATATTTCAGCTCTGCTCGTTTACTGCAACTGAGTCAATCTTATGTGGTTCATACTATACAATGAATGTATCTATACATGCACAGCTGAAAACATGAATTCTTAAGAGTCACTGTAGCATAAAGTGTACTTTAAAGGCCTATATAATATATTTTAGATATGTTTATACATGCACATCTCTCATCATCCTGCAAAGTATTCATACAGTTTGCTCTTAATCACTTATCTACCTGATAGAGCTGAGAAAGGGACTGTAATTACTTAACTTCCTAAGCATTCTCTTGGCTTTTCCTGCTGGTGGATATCCCACCAGGAAGAGCATGCACATAGCACCTGTCTGGCAGTCCAAGTTCTTCCCCAGTGCAGGGTACTGACATATCTGACCCTCTCCTACAAAAATCACTTGGTCCCTGCATTCACTGAGTCCCACTGGCCCCAACTGGATGGAGCAATGTCTTTAATACTTTCCTCTCCCTGTGACCAGCAAAACATCTGCTATGTCATGAGTGTTTTCCTGAACTGCTCTGTGAAGCCTTGTGAAAAAATGTGCATATTAATATAATGATGACAAAACCCCTCCAGAAGGGTTTTGGATTGTCACTGTTCAATCCAGCCTTAAAACCCCAGGTAACTTAAAGGGAGCAAGATCCAGCCCTAAAAGGAAGGTTGGAGGAAGGAGGGGGAAAGAGAAGGAAAGAGGGCGAATGTTCTTTGTGCTTGAATGTGGGAGTGCAGGGAGGGGGAGGAATTCAAAAATATTTCCCTAGATAGGAAAAATCAAAAATGCAGAATAGAAAGTGAGCAAAGCTTTTTTGCACTCATCCTGTGCCCACCTTTGGTGTAAATATGAAGGGCAAAGCACAGACCTGATAGAAGCAGCTGAAATATTTGTAAGACAGAAGACACAGCCCCTAGACCCCTGCACCCCTTCCCTCCCTTCTCATCTATGTGTCAGTATGAGCTGAACAGAATTTTTTCAGCATTTTTGCCCCTCTGTCTCCCCTGAAAACGAGAGACACCAGTGCAGGGGGCTCTTGGATGGATCCTTTCTGGGGTGGTGTGAGCCCAGCTACTCCCCACAGCTCTGAGCATGGGGATTCCTGCAGCTGCTGTCCCTGCCTCCCTGAAACCCAAACACGACGCTGACAGCCGGGTTTTAATCACGCAAGGGCCGATAACCATCAAACACTGCTAATTTCCAACAAATTATCTAATCCAGATGCTTGCCGGATTTGAGTAAACACTGCACCCAACAGGATCATAAAGCAAATAAGCACAAAGCGGTTTAGAGTTTCAGCTCTTCTCCCCCTAGCCTGGGACCCTCGAATGGGGAAAAATGCAAATCAGGGGATCCAGCGCTTGTGTTTGAAACCAGGCCGGTTCCCATGGGATCACATAAAAGTTTGTGTCCTCGTCCCTGCGCAGAACAGCCAGGCAGGCCCTGCACAGGGCACTGGCAGTGGGGACACGAGTGGCTTTGGGACAGCCGGTGCTCCGGGCGCGAGGTGCGACAACCGAGACGGCTCTTGGCAGGGCCAGCAATGGTTGAGAGCGCAGCTGGGAGGCATTTAGGGATGTTGCCACCTCCCAGCAGTGAGTGGAGAGGCTTTGTACGGCCTAGTGGGGACCCTGATTCAGCCCTGGCCCTCCCGTGCGGGGCGATGCTCAGCCCAGCACAGCTGTCCCCGTGGGCTGACCCCGCCGCACCGAGAGGCCGGCATGCCCACGGAAAAGGGACGGGAAGCATCTCCGGCTAGCGTGGCTCAGGTGTACGGGCTGCCTGCAAACTGCCTGCCCAGGGAGGAAGGCATGGGACTGTTCTGCTGGCCACCCTGTGCCCAAGGTGCCCCTGAAATCGCCCCAGATCATTCTCTAAGGCAGAGCAGAATTTAAAGTTCATGTCTTCGTAGAGGAGTGCACACACAAATACCAGCAGAGAGTATTTTTGGCAGTTTGAATTGGTTTGGAAAATGGTTAATAGGTTTAATTCTGCCTCAGGACAAGAGGTAGATCCTATTTCATGTAGGAGCCCTCTCAGACATCAATTTTGCCAGGGCTGCGACCTGGAGAGACACACAAGGGTGCATTTACACGCACCCAAAATGTATGTATATGCACACAAACAAACACAATTATACTTTTTATCCCCTCCTCCTGCACCAGCCTATTTTCTTGTATAATTCTCCTACAGGATTATTTTTGGTTTCTGTGTCTAAAGAGCAGACATATTTTCTACTGCCATAGTATTTTCTACTGCCATACAGTATTTTCTGATGTACACATATGCCTTTTGTACAGTGTGTAGGCAGAGGATATATTTAAATAAACACTGCATATAGCCACAGCCCAATCCTGTATGAACGCACATGGCACAGCCATGGTCTGCCAAGTCTGGGGACTCATGTAAATAAAGGATTTATTTTACAAATTTCCTTACACACAAACACAGACACACCAAACACACTGGAAACATATGGGATGGAAAACATTCTTTTGCATAAGTCTGCAATATTGGATTCAAAGATACAATTACCCGGAGGTTATGTAAGCTTTGAACAAGGAGGGGGAAAAAATGTAGCATGTCTGAGCAGGCCTTCTGGTGAAAACGGGGAAATGGCACTCCCCACTTATAGCATATTGTCTATTCTCTTTCAAATTGGGAAAAAAAAATTGTTTTCCCAATTCCATAAACAACAGCCATCCTTCTTTCAGCAATTCATGGTGGTCCTCGTTCACAAATGTTCATTAAAAAAATAGCCCAAACTATTCGCCTTCCCAGCCTTTTTTGCTCCATGAAGAAATAAACCAGTCGTGTTGCCTGTTCCTGAGAATTTTCCATCTTCCCCCTTTGCTGTTAAAGCTGATCTCTTCTTGCAGTTTCACTCCCCTCCGCTCCCCCTCCACCTCCTTGTCTGTCTAATCTCCCGTTCCCCTCCAAGTGTGTTATTTGGTTTTGGAATTATGTCTATTTACTCGGGGTGGAAGTTGCACAACGGATGTGTTTATGCGAGAAAATTATATCACTGACAAATGCTGATTGGCATGTGGATATTGGGAGAGAAAACTACAGAGGACGTTTTCATCAGCTTGGAATAACACAATGATTGTGTTTTCAGCGGAGCTAATGGATCACATACTCCTGCTCACTCTGATAGATGTTTACACAAAGGACGGCTTCCCAGATGCAGCCAAAAAAAAAAGGGGGGGGGAAAAAAAAAAGAAGAAAAAAAAAATTTAGAATAAGAAAACCCGCCCCAGCAAACACAGTAATAATAGTAATAATAGTAATAATGGGCGATCAGGGATAATCCTTTGGTGGAAGATCATGGGTTTAATTCTTATTTGCACTTAGATCCCTTCACACAGTGCTGCTGGGAAAAGGGGCGTCGAAGTGGATGCAAATGATACAGTTGGGTGTAGAGAGGTCTTCACCCTGCCTGGTGAGATGAGGAGGACCCTTTCACTCTGGCTGGGTGCCAGCTGAGGGTGCCACAGGGTGCCAGCTGTGGGTGCTCCCTGATCCCACCGAGTCTGTTGCAGCCTCTGGCTGGAGGAGGAGGAGGATTCCTGATGATGGAGATTTTGGTGTTTGGGGTAGGCAAGGGAACTTGTTCTTTTGTCTTCTGCATGAGCAAAGAGAAAGTTGGATTTGTAGCACAGAAAGATGCTAATGCAGATCATCTGGTCACTCTCCACTCATTCCCACTTCAAAACAAAATTAAGGAAAGCTACAGAAGTGTAGATGGTCAGGGGAATCAGAGTCCCCTCCCCAGCCCAAAGCCCCCTCATCACGCATGCATTCGACCTTCTCTAGAGCTCACCTATTTCTCATGCAAATATGTCTATCAGGGAACAATGCTCCCAGCCCAGGGAAAACACTTTACACCAGCTTTCATCACTCAGAGCCAGGCTCTGCCCAATGACATCGACAGATAGAAATACACAATTTTCTCAAACGCTTTTGGAAGACCAGATCTGCAAGACCCATTTATCTGTCTCGCTCTGTATTTCCCCTTCTCTCCTCTTTGCTAAGCAGAGAGATCATTCATCTAAAAATCAAACAAATGACTTGTTGAAATCCAGACTGTTCATCTACTGCATGCTCCCAATTTCACATATATTCATGCCTTTGAGAAATCTAAATCTGCCACATGCTGTCCAGGGAAATGTGGCTGATTTTGCTCTTTATTGCTTCTTGCATGCCTCGGTGTTTAAAGAAGACCCCTCTTTTGAACAGCAGCTTACAATCTGATAATATTTCTCTTTGAAAAGTCAACATACTATCATTGTTTCGAATTCAATTATAGGGCCGGTTCTCTCTCTGTGGTATGCAAGCACTATATTTAGGTTATATTAAATTATGTTTTAATAACATCCACTGGATTTTTTTTATCCACCTCAGCCTTTAAAACTCCGAGTCCCTCCAAAGGAGAGGGGGGAGCAGTTTATTAATGCATCACTTCAGAATTGTTTTTTAATTGGAAACATTTTGCGGAGAAAAGACCATTAATAAAATTCGATTCCAAATCAAACTTCTCTGTGTATGTTATTTTTACTCTGCAGTCAAATGCTTTTATTAGATTTAAAACTTTCACTGTTCTTTTTTATCTCTAGCTGTATAATGTTCTGCAATAAAAAATAAAGGGCCTAGTGACTCCAAAGTCTGGCAAAATAATATACTTTTTTGGATGTCTGTGTATGTTGCCAATTAGTTTTGCTGTAAATACAGACCTCCATCCATCATCAGTCTCTGGGTGGCTATAAGAGATCTAATTTGTTTCAGATGCCTTGTGCTCGCAGAGCTATTCACCAACTCTGCTGACCTGCTGTGAAGACCAAAAGCTGCAGAAGGATGACTGACAAGGGAAACTGGAGAAAGACCTATATACTTAGGGATAGATCCTGCCTCCCAAATGGGGAAGGAAACTTACCCCCCTCCCGCCTCCTTTTCTCTCTCTCCTTTTCAGAAGCCTGCAGCTTTGCAAAGGAACTCGGAGGCGTAAGACCTGTGCTATGACAGGGTAATGGAAAACTCTCCTCCTCAATCCATTCTCCCACCTCCCCACTCCTCCTTTTACAAGCCATGCTTCAAGCCTCCCGTTCCCTAGGAATTTTATGAATGCCTGAGCCCAGCCAAAATAAACTCGTAAAGAAGAAGTTTCAAAAAGAGGTCACAGACCCATAGAGCAAGTGCGAACTGGTAAATATCCAACCCTGGGCCAAAAGGCATCGCCCAGGAGCCCTGTGGTCATCCACAGTTTGCCAACCTAAAGTGTATTTGATTCTCTAGCTCCCACACCCGGGTCCCACCAGTTTTTGTCCCTCCTCATGGGCATCCCACAATCCCCAGGAGCTCCCCAGGACACAGCAGAACTCAAAATGGAAGAATGTGGGGAGACCTTTTCCTCCTGAGACTTTCGTGCTGAGGAGGGTCAGACCAGAGCCATCAGCCTGGGGACTCATTGTGAACAACCAGAAACATCCATCTATGTTGATTTTCCACAGACAATGGGTTTCCAACTAACTGCATGGTTTGTGTCTCTGCGTGTGTGTGAAACACGTCTATTTTTTTTCTATAGAAATCAATTTCTATAGGAAACATTCCTTTTTATTTAGAGTGAATTAAAAAAAAAAACCCCAAGAAACCAAAAAAGACAAACAGAAAAGAAGTTGGCCTGACTTAAAAAATGCAAATTCCCCTGCCAAGCAGTGAAACCCTCCTGATGCCTGATGCCAGTGGCAGTTTATTTATCCTCCTATTCTCACCTCTCTCCTGGGGTTCAGCAGTGCCATGCTGACACACAGCCCTGGCTGCTCACTTACTGCCACAGATGGGATTTGGTTTCTTCCATGCAGCAGCACCAGTGTGGGAGCTGCTTCTGAACTGCTCCCACAAATTGCACAGCCCAGATCTCTCACCCCAGCCTCCAGTTTAGGCACTGGAGAAGGGAGATGGTGTTTGCAGTTCACACCTCATCCTGGAGAGGCTCTGACTCATGGCCCCCAAAGGCACATGAGCAAGGACAGGGTGGGAACATCCTGTGCCCTCTCCATGCCTGTCCTGCAGAAGACAGCTCAAAAGCTGCTGGGAACATGGGATCGAAAGAGGGGGCTGGGCTTCACTGCATCTGCTCAAGGCTGCTGCAGAGGGGTCCTGGGTGCTGATCAGTGCTGCTGTTGCTAAAGCATTTTACATGGAAAAGCTACTGGATTACAAGACATGGTAGAAACAATTCTTGGAGGTGAGACCAGAATAGCTGAGGAGGAGACAGGGCAAGGTTTCTGCAAAGGACAACAGCTGTGAGAATGTACTGGTTACCTCCTCATGCTCCTACTCTTCCTCTCTCAGGATCAGGCACTCCTGTGGTATGGGCTCTTCCACATAACCTTTTCCCCTGCCTGTTTTACAGTTATCCTCCAGGGATATTTTTGTGAGCTCCAGATCATTCGTGCATGAGCACGTAGAGATCATCCCTGTGGGATCCAAAACCCATCCCAGATGAGGAAGCCCTGAACAGGGTTTTCCTGAGCAGCAGCAGTTGGTCTCAAAGAGCAATGGGCAGCTCTTTCTGTGGCCACACAAGAAAGAAGTCAGGGAAAATGATCTGTCAGAAAATTAATACAGATACAAAGACTGGAGTTTAGGGGTGCCTCCACCAGAAGAAAGGGCTGGGAATGTTTAAATTATAATATTTGGGGGGGAAAAAAAACCAAAAGCCTGTAATAGCACAGAATCAGCTTTGACTACAAGAAGGGTCTATAAGCACCTTATTGTGTCCAAGGCTAAAATACTAAAATTGTTTTGTGGGAAAGGATGTTGGAGGAGAAAGGCAGAACAGCCAAACTGCAGCAGGATGGTGGAAGAGGCTTCCCCCATCTCTGCCAGATGCTCTCCTGCCTTGGCAGACGTGGGGGGGCCACAGGAAGAATAGTGCAACCATGGTGGGGGACATTAGCAGAGACCCACCTTCACTGGCAGCACAAGCCAAGCTGGGCAGCCTGAGGGGACCATGTGAGCCCTCAGCAGATGGCCAGGGGCTGTGGGGACACCTGGGAACACTCATATCCTAGCTCCTGCCAGTGCCACAGACATCCATCCAGGTGATGGAGATATATGTGAAAACACAATGCTGCTTTCCAAAAGGAGCATCCTTATCCCAGTGCTCGGGGAGGGGAGGGAAGTGAGGGGAGGACCCTTTCTTTGCAACTGTAGGGCATGCTTAGTTTTCGTCATGTTGCAGGGGGAATTACTTTTTGCTCAAAACCATATGTAGAGCATCAACAAATGCACATCCTGTGAAGCTGGGCGTGTTGCAAGAGGGATTACAAGGCTGGCAATTTATAGCAGCTGCCTTAGTAGCCTCTTCTTCCACGCATTATTCTGTCAACATTGTATTTTCCTTGGAAAAACATCTACAGTAGTTTAAAATCTCTTTACTGAAAACAGATCTACTACAGGTGCTTCAGAGTTCATCCATGGGATATGAGAAGGTTGAACGTCCCCAAGAAAGGGAAATTTATGTCAGTAATGACTAATTGATTTGCTTGCCTTTAAAATCCCTAATGTATTTTCACATTTTTCCCTGCCTTCTTTTTTACAGTGCTAATAAAAGAAGCTACATCATATATTTGTGTTATATGTGGGTTTATTCTGGGAAATCCTTGCTTTTGCAATGTGTTTATGTTTTCCCTCATTTCCTTTTACCTTTCTTTTACAAAAGGGCTTGTTTTTATAGCAAATCAATAGGTTAAAGGTGAACATTAATGGGGGGAAAAAAGTGGTTTTGGAAAATATATGGTGAAAACAAGGCAGAACTAGAAACCAAATCTTCGTTCACTGGAAATTAAAGACATGCTTTGCACACTGAATTGGGATAAATGCAATATCTTGTGGTAGAGCACAGTGAGAACTGCATGCTCCTCTCTGAAGGCTCCCAAACCCAGCCCCAATCCCCAAAGTCACAAGAAATATTCTGATCCTCAAAAGAATGAGGAGAGGGGTTAGTGCATTTCTGTTGGGGGTCGTTTATGGAAAAGGTTCCTGCAAGATCCTTTGCAAAAATAAATATTTTTACTAAATCCCAGGAGCAGCTTACAATTCCCCCTGCTCACAATTACAATTTCCCCATTAGGAAACTTCCTTGAAAAACCCACTTTGGCTCAGTTGGAATGTGTTTTTTCAACAAAGCTGAAACATTTTGATTTCAGCCTATTTTTTTTTTACTTTGCTCTGCAATCATTCATCATAGTCCGACAGAGAGTATTCAACAAGACAAAAATGGCAAAGTCACACACAGGAATCAAACGTGCTGCTCTGAAAGCAACAGCCCATTTAATTTGGGCTGAAATATTGCTCGATTTTGGGGGAGGGATACAAAAGAAAACAGTGGCGATAGCAAAATTATTCCCTTAAACACAGCAGTTTCCAAGACAGCAGAAAGTGGGGGGTTTTGTTGATGTGGTCACAGTGTACCAGCCTGTCCAGACATCTACCTGGAGATACACACAAAGGTCCTCTCCAGGCCCTTCCAGGCCACTGGGAAATTTTAACTGAATTTAACACATGATTCAGTGGTGGAGACAAAGGCACAAAACTGGCACAGGCATCTTTAAACCCCTGAGCACCTTTAGTAAGGACACCAGCACAGAGAGGGGCACAGGAGGACTTGAAGAGTCCTGCTGGACCAAATCCCATCGCTGCACCATGCCTCAGTTTCCATCAGTGCTCTGGTGTAAGCCATGGGAAATGGCTTTAATAGCCTGTTTGGAGATTTACAAGGGATGTTGTACCACAATGTTGCTGAAAATATATGAGCATAACATGGTTTCCAACTTCACACTGTTTGCAAACAGGTATTACCAAGAAGGCTGCTAATACATCAAAGCAGAAATTTAAGTACCTAATTAGGGCTGTACTCAACCCTACAATACTGAGCAGAGAATAAAATTATCTACAAGACCACTTGGCAGGACATCAAGTAAGAAATCATGTTGCTTTTAAAATAAATTCATAAATTCATTTCTATGAAGTCAATGTCATTCTGCTTACAAAACTGTCCCTGCTAAACTTGCATTCCAATTTTAAAACAGGAATACCGAAGGAATACTCCATGAATCACTAAGAGGCCAGCTAGGAACAGAGGCATTCCTTTAAATTAGAAGAAGTATAGGAGAGCCTGGGCCTGAGAACACAAGGTCTCCATATGTCTCTTTATGTGTCCGTACAAGCTCCCACGTTCGATTTATAAACACCCTATGGAGCAGGGAACCTAACTTGCAAGCTGACAAAAGCTGTGGAGGTTACAGAATAGATGGCTGCCCATTTCCTCCTGGGATCCTACTGTCAAGATCTTCTGGGATGCAATTTGTCCTAAAATCAATTAATTTTTACAGGGACCACTCCCGCTGAACCTTGCAATATCCATCCTCTGCCACTGTCTGCTGGAGTTATTGCCCTCAGGTCACGGGAGCTTTGGCACACCAAAGTTTGTAGATGGTGAATGTTGCTGGAAGCTATTATCCCAGGGAGCTCACAGGATCTGAGAGCTTGGGGATGTTGTTTCCACTGAGAACCAGAAATCACTTTCTGGACTGACTGATGTTCGAAGAGGGGCCATCTGTGCTGCCCAAATTGACGCTGACAACTGTGTTTGATGTCAATGTCTCAACTGGTCAAGAAAAATCACTGTTCTGTTTTCTTGGCTCTGCAATTTCTAGCATTGTGTCAGTGGAGGATAAGATGGGGAGTGATAGTGTGACACTGCAGGGAAAGTTTGGATAAAATACTGGGGAGAAAGAACAACTCTTTTAAACAGGAAGAACAGTGAAACCCTGGAAGAGGCTGTCTGGGGAGGAGGTGGTGGGATCTCTGGAAGCTAAGGCCATTAAGAACAGGTTAAACAAACTTCTGACCAAGAGACTTTGGCATAGCTTGGGGCAGGAAGTGAGCAAAGGTGAGCTCTGAAGGTAATTTCCAGTACTAATTCTGTTTCTAGTAATGTTCATGTAACCTGTGGTCCTTTAGGTTGAGTGTCTTCCCTAGAAGGTGCCGACTTCAACTGCTGCCCAGAACTAATTAATTCAGATCCAAGGAGCTGGAATGGACACACCAACCACAGACCCCCACATAATCTCAACTAAAGTACAAGAAATGGAACCACATCCAGAGTTCATGGAGGTCAGAAGAAATCTCTTAGAGAAATGGACCTCATGTCAAATATGAAATAGCCTGAGTGATGAGAAAGTAGTTCAGAAGCAGAAAATACAGAGGGTTGGTTTTTAATTGTTATTTTAGGTTTCAATATAAGTTGGAATATCAGATGCATGTTGGGGTACAGCAGCAGAATCATTTCCATGATACAAGTTAATATAATTACTGGTGAAGCACAGTAGTGAATTTCTTTGGAGTACCTGTTATGAAACACAGAGGTGCCTGGATTTTACCTCTTTCCTCCTTGCAACTGCTTATAAAATCATTACAAAACCAATTACATAAGCTCTAGATTTATAAAGGTTAATATTTTCTTTATATCACAAAAGATTCACTGTCTTAGACTAGAACAGAGAGAACCTGCCTCGGTCTAGATTAGTGAAGTCAGTGTCTCAAGCTGTCTAAGAGTTTTTACCCAGCTTTGGCATCTATATGTGTTCAGTTCAGCCACCTTCAGTTATCTAAAAATTGAACATGTATTTGAAAAGACTGTTCTAGACCCCCCTCTAAAGTCATTGGGAAAAGGAGAGCTCTTCATTCCTCCTGCAGCAGATGTCTGGGTAAATCAGATGAACCATCCCATGGGGACACCACACTCACCATACAGGTTATAGAAGCCTAGATGATATCAGACATCTACTACCTATAGCTCTGTCAGATACCATCCTGTCCTTAGGAATATTTCAAATGAAGGGGTTAGATTGACCTGTGTAAAAGCCCTTTCTGTCTCTGCACTTTATATCCATGACTCAGCTCCATGAGAAATTTGCTCTTTGACTTTCCTAAAGAGAGCAAGCCAGAGCTCTGCCTGCTCGAGTCTGCCACGCTGCTCAGCCCTTGCTTTGAGGAAAAATGCTTTTCCAAGACACCAGAAATGATTTGTAAAGGAAACACGGGGTTTGGTTGGGTTTTTTGCATTTCTGACAAATCAAGATATCAGATATGGTTGTTATTATTTAATAATGATAATAGCAACAATTTCTCAGATGTAAAAGTAATACAATAATGATAGGCTTCACAGAACATTCCAAAAAAGACTAACAGATATAATCAGTTGCAGAAGGAACTGAAGAAAATCTGGGACATGAAAAGCAGAGTAACAACTGTTTGTGGTGAGCTGGGCTTTCATGATGGGGGTATCACAGCAGCAGCATAAAATGGAAACAGGGTCTACTGTAAAGCTGTGTGTCCTCCAGATGGCAACATTGATTGGTATTTCTAGAGGAGTTTGGGAGGAGCAAGCTTTTTCTGGGATATATGGATCAGTCTTCAACACTGACTTGCATTAGTGCTGCCCTCAAGACCCTGGGCTGTGGCAGGAAAAGACAATTCCTTGACAATACTCATGACAGTCAAAATGAGGAGGGAAAGTCAAAATCACAACACAGCCTTTGGATTCAGCAGATTCAGGGGAAAAAATAATTATGACACAACTATCTGGCAAAGAACAAAGAGGTATTTTAACGAATTGACCCCTAAGAAGGGATGATGGTCATTAAGGATGAAAAATTACTGTGATCTTAAAGGTGCTTGAGTACCTTCTGCAATCAGTGCATTTCCCTCAGCATTTTGAGACACCAGGACTGCTGGTGCAAAGACCTCTCCCATTTTGCAGCAAAACCTTGATCTCTTCAAGTCTTGAGATGAAGAACTGACAACTGATGGACATGAAAGTAGCACCTACCACTGTGCTAGCAATGATATTTAGTGGTCTTCTGAGGTTTTTCATTGAGGATTTTGTAAACCTTCAAAAAGGAGATCAGGAGGATAAATTGTAGTTAAGTCTGAGATTTATATGCATTTGCCACAAGTTAATTCTAGTCCCTGAGCTGAAGCCAGGAGAAAATAAAGAAATTAATAAGATCTTTTGCTTTTATTAGCTTTACTAATTTTCTTTCCAGTGCATTGCAAACACATAGTATGAATTCTGCCTTGATTTTGTGATGACTCTAATCTCTTAAAGTCCTGCTCTTAATCTGATCAGGGTGCAGGGAGAGATGATATTCAAACACCACATGAGCAGAAGATTCAGGGCCAAATGGCAGGCTGGTGTGAGCTGGCTCAGTGCTGGTGATTGCAAAGCAATGTTACCCAGTGGGCTGGCAACAGATTTCAGTCTCATTTTCTAGGCTGGGAGAGGTGAGTAATATCAGCTCAAATCATCCACATCATTGCCATTTAGAGAGAAGATAAAAAACCCCCAAAAGTTCTATCACATTCTTAAACAATTTGTTTCTTTTTCATTATTTGCTAGTTCATGCTGAAAATTTCTTGAGGTTTTCATGACTCATGTGTCCTCCCTAATAATGTTGGCAATTAATGAAGTGTTTCCTGGAAAACAGACAAGTTCAAAGTTTCAAAACCCCTGTTTTCCATTGAAGTTTAATTTCTAGAAAATTTTTCCACTTTCAACAAGAACGAGACTGAAAAGCAGAGAACATTTTCCATTAAAGTTTGCAGAGAAATTTCCTTTAGTTTCTCACAGAGGATTGTGGGGCTTGAAACAGCCTCCACTTTCACCACCACTGCCAGGACTAGAGCCAACATCATCTGCTTCCTTCTTCTGCCTTAAATCAGGTCTAAAAAAACCCACAGAGTTCCCAATTTCTGTGCAATTATTTCTCCTTTGATGTCTTCACATCTATCCAGGCTACTCACAATAGTCATGTTACAGTCCTCACCTTTTTCAAATTATCTGGAGTTGCCTCCATCCACTTGGCCCTGCTGAAAGAGATGAGGCTAATCTTTGTCTGATGGGGGGTAGTTAACCAGGATTATTTTGTCCAGAGAAGAGCTAAGATGATGGACAATGACTTTATTCATCTCTGTAGCTCTCTAAAGTGTGGATACTTTTTCAGTTTCTACTCTGTTTCCCCCACATTTTCCATACTGAAGTCTCACCAATAGGTCTTGTTGCAGCACAAACAAGAATTCAACCTATAAAATTTGTTTGTTTATTTGTTTGTTTGTTTGTTTGTAAAGCCAGTCCTGTTCTGATGTGAAAAAAAACCCTAAATTAAATACAAAATTCCACAGACTTTTGCACTAATGTTTTTAGGGGCACAGGACAAAAGCAGGACTGGTTTCTTTGTCCACCAAAAAATCTCCAAACTACACATTTTTTTCCATATAGACTTTGGTAAAGGAAAAAAAAAATTGTTTGAATAAACATGCATGATTTTTTTAGAACAGCTTTGGATAAATTTTGAAAACATCAAGCCATGCTTTTACTGAACACTGAGGATGGCTGCAGAAAGCTTTCTCATTAATTACATTTTCATTGAAAATCCCCCAGCCCAGTGTGCTGGCTCAGAGCCATTCTCCTCCACGAGCAGTTTGTCACCAGGGTGGGTCTGAACCATACCACAGGTGACATGTGGCACCTTTGCCCACTGTCAGCACAATCCATGGACCATCAGTGGGAGGACAAGGTTCATTTTTTCTGCCTGTGCCATACGCACCAAAACTGAGACACCATGACTTAACCCCACAGGATTGTAGATGGGAACTGGTGGGAAAATCCTCCCTTATTTATTCTCTGGTAAGAGCAAGGCTGACTTTGAAATCTGGCTGATGTGCTGATGAACTAATATTTGGGTGTTAGAAGGGGACTGCTGCCCTTTCAGGAGATGCAGACCACAACAGACCCTTCTGATGAAGCCACAACACTAAAATGTTAATCTGATGAATTCTACCTCTATGGCTCTGCTGTAAGAGGTTAGCAAAACACTGTCTGTGCCAAGAAGCTGTAAAATAAGCTTCATTTTAGATGTGATAGGGGAATATCTTCTTACTAATTGTACCAAGGTGTCTGCTGAATTAGCTATGATGTATCAGCAGTGACTGTAAAGCCTCTGTGTGAAAACATCTAATAGAGTCAAAGAAGCCAGCCCTGGAAGAGACCCCAAGGCAGATCAGCTGTGCCTAAACCTAAACCAGGCTAAGCAGCATTCACTCACGCTGTACAAACCCCCTGACTGAAAGGAGAAGAGCTTTGATCACATTTGTTCCCATTAACTTCTGCCAGGTCTGACTTCCATCGATGGCCCCATGCACAGCCCCCAGTTACCATCCCTGACTGCATCCACTGGTGCTGGGATTGATACAGAAGCAAAGCAGGGACCAAAGCTCCATTATGACTTCACCTTTCCCAGTCTCTGTTCTAAAATCCATACAGAGAGAAGGGCCTGGAAATACTGCTGTATCTATTCTACAGGTGAATGGCACAATTATCCCAGAAATTGGTCCATGGAGATATCGTGGCCAATGCTTTCTGCATTTAAAAGAGTGATGAAAGATTCAGACCATGCCTGGTTTCTCTACAGCCCTGGAAACATGCAATCACAAGGTCCTAAGCAAGATCCAACCAGGACTCTGGCTTAAATCCCAACATCATATGGGAAGGAGCAACCTGGTCTGGTGGAAGGTGTCCTTGGCCAGGGCAGAGGGTTGGAACCAGATGATCTTTAAGGTCCCTTCCAACCCAAACCATTCTGTGGTTTTATGATCCAGTCTGTGATGGAGATGGGAGGGAAGCTCAGATACCCCAACTCCCAGGTCTGTGTTGCTGCCAGTGGTGCTGAGCTGCTCCTGACATTTTGCTCTAACTTTGTTACAGCTCAGACCGAGTTTTTGTGCTCATATCTTGAAAATCTGAGTCTGGTTTGGAAGTGTGTGTGGCCCTTATCCTTTTGCTCTCTCACTATAGGGTCGTGTCCAATATTCTGAATCTGTCTTACTAGAAGTGATTTTATAACAGTGGATTATTCTACACTATGTTCATTTTTTCCCAGGCACCAGTAATAGGAGGTAATTTATACGTCTAGTGGAAGCCAGAATTTCTTTTCAGTAATTTCTCCCAGTTATGTTTATCAATAAGTATCTCTCAGCAAAATGCCAAATCTCACAAGCATGTTTGGAAAGTCAAATATGTTTGTGTAATATAAACCTATGTCATGTCAGGAATTAGTTTGACTAATAGACCTTTAATTAAATCCTTGTGGGGTCTTGGTGTTAATAATAGACTCAGTTTCCAAAAAGTTTAATTTATAAGATAAATTCACAAATATATCCGTCTAATAAATCTTTCCTACATCCAATATTTGTCCTAGAAACAATAACAGGACAGATAATTTATTAGACTATTTCCTATTGCATTATAATGACTATGTTTGATACTTTAAATGTATCCTTCAGAGCCCTGGAATGACAGAGGCTATAACTAATGAAGATAAAGATTTCCAGGGCTCATTGATCCAGGAGAGACATACTTACAGTAACTTTCAGACCTATATGTAATCACAGAAATATTTCCCCAGAGAACACAAATTACAGATGACTCTAAAACTGCCACTGGAGATATTTTGCAGAAGCCACAACAGGAAATGTTTATTTTCTCAAACCTAATAACCCTTTCACAATTCAAATTATTTTTATTTTTGAGAAAATTACATTAATTCCCAATTAAATTTTTTCTTGCAACATACATCACATTTATATGAATATCTATATTTCTCTTTACAGCATTTTCTTTAGTCAGCTCCTTGATTTCTCACTAAAGTGGGCAGAGTGTAGGAAATAAAATGTGACCTAAAGTGTCTCCATTTCTCTTCCCTTCCAGCATGCTTGGAATAGAGATTAACACAGTATAAGATCAATTCTACCCTGGCATAAATGCCCAGGAATCTTAATAGCAGCTAGGAGAACAAAAGTGCCAGGTCTAAGATATAGTCCTAGTCCCAGCAAGCAGAAATACCATTGTGGTATCTGTAAACAGTTTTCAGAGAGTTAGACCTATCCCTAATTTATTGAACCATCATCCCTCAAATTCAGAGAGGTCAGAGGAAATATGCTCTTGCACATTGTCCTTTTCCTACAGCACATCAGGTTGTGGCATTCTCATCCTCCAGTTGCACAGGTCCCAGGTTTTTGTTCATCAAAGTCTGTTTGTTTTACTTTAAACTGATCAAAATATTTATGGTTTTTCATACCAAACAAGTCAGTTCCAGGTGAATCTAGTGAGACTCCATATGACTGGCATGGAAACTGCACATGCCCCCTCCTCATGTGAATCCACGGACAGCTTCACTTAATTCAGGCTGAAGTGGGAAGAAAAGGGGTGGAAGACAACAGGTGAAGAAAGAGATTTTAAAGTTTTGATCAAGTTTGCTGGAAGGCTTAAAAATGCTTGATTTATTTCTAATTGTACCAGATAGAATTGAGCTCTTAATGGCCTTCTCAGCGTTGCTCTCTCCCAGTACAAGGTCTCTCTCAGTACGCAGGCACAGCCTTGGGATGTGTATCTGAGGTCAGGCAGCTGCTCTGACCCCAAAGGCTACTGAATAGAAGGCAAGATAGCCACCCTCTTCCTTGAGAGTTTGAGAAATAAAATGCACCAGAAAGACAACACCAGCTTGGGTTGCTGGTGATTTTTAGAAGAAAATCTGATTTGCGACCTGTGGTTTGGCTCGCAGCGTTGTGAGTGCATGGATTTCCTAGCAGTGGAAATGAGGCATTTAGGAAGCTTGGCTAGTGCTGGCCTGCTCTAGGCAGCCCTTCCCCAGGAAATCTCACATCAGCCTCGTATCTCCTTGCAGGCCCAAGCAGCACCTCTGCTCCAAAATCCTTTGTATGGTATTGCAGGCAGAGATCTTTGGGCAACAGCACAACTATTCAGCACTGAGTGTTTAGAAAAGCAGGGGACAGAAATAAGTTGGTAAAGTTGTTTCCAAATGACTCAGAAAAATCATCATGTCTGAGGACTTGTACTCATCTCTAATCCAATGAGCAGAGCAGGTGGCTGGCTTTTCACACTCAACAGGCACTAAAACCCCAGCACAGAGAAGATCAGTGTTTCTCTATCACACTTATACATTTCCCACTACAAAGTACATCTCTACCGAGGAATAGAGGACCAAAATGAGACAAAGTCCACTGCAACTGCAAAAGTGACAGAAATATAAGATACAGAGCATTTTTGCTTCTGTTTCCCTGCTCATACACAGAGGAAGTTGCAAAACGTTTTCCCCCAAACTTGTAACAAGCTTAAAACAAGCTGCAGAAAAGACCCAAAGCCACAAACTACAACATAAAACAGGAGGAGAGCAGGAAAGCTAACAGGCAGAGAGATGCCTAGGGCTCCTGCAAGCAGCAAGGGAATTTGTTAGGTGCTAATTCCTGGGTGATCCTCAGCAGTGGGCTGGCCTCGGTGCTGTGGCTGGAGGCAAAGAAGAGGTGACAGGTCCCTGACTCTGTCATCTGATGAAAAACTTATGCCTGACCCTGAGCTTGATGATTTAATGCCGGTTATGTGAGCAGGACTCCCTGAACAGGCTCCAGAGAAAACGCTAACACCAGCTGGAGCGCCAACACAACCAGCTCTGCGCCCTGCCTCTGGCTGGGGCCAATTTCCAGCGCTCCAGAAGAAGGTAAAGAAAACTTTCAGAAGCCAAGTTACGTAACATTTACACAACGTTATAAACTAACACAGCTCTGGTTTGTTTTTTTGTTCCCATGAACATGATATGACTCAATGGAAACTACTCTGCGGGAAATAGGCGGCCCATTCTGGATCCTAAGCTTCCAGAAATAAGATACTCTCTAAAGAATTTGGAAACAGCATACCTGTTGGAGGGATGAGCCTAGCTCAAGACCTTGAGCTGAAGAAACCTGGAATTTGGGAATGGTTGGGAAAAAACCAACCTGCCTTTGGTGTGGCTGTTGCAATTATGGTAGCACTGGACTGGACCCAAACCATGCATCTACGTAAGCTGTGTGTCAATACAACAGCACTCATGTTTACTTTGAAACAAAACAGAATAACCCTATAGTGGGAAATGGTTTTTTCCTTCTTTCTAAGTATTTCTTCATGTTTGTACCAGCATTCCTTAAATCCCGTTTCAGCTGCTACTTATAATCCTAAAGTGGTGTTTGAAATCTGTCTCTGAATTTCAGGGTGTGAAGCCAAGTTGAATCTCTTGTCTCCCCGTCAGCTCTCCTGACAAGGATAAAGAAGGACAAAATGTTATGCAGGCTTGTTGACAGAGGTGAAAGTTGGTGGCTGCCAAAGATAGTTTCTGGAAACAGTGCAAACCCTTCACTGAAACCACACTGGCATGCAAGACAATCTTTGCTTTTTACTAGTAGGCCCAAAACTAACATTTTCATAATAATTTTCCAGTATCAAAGTGATAGTTTTTATCCAAGACAGCTGAATACTACAGAACTGTGTAACAACAATTCAGTGCCAAACATATGCTATGTATATATTTTAACACCTTTGATAATAATAAAAAATGCATGTTCCTAGCAGTTTTCTCAACTTTCATTCAATAACAACATCCTCAAGTTGATGCTTTTTGTTTTCCTTTCATATTATTATGAACCTGTGTTTAATTCTCAGTGCCAGTTTGGCTTTTTAACCTCTCTTTCTACATTCCACTAGTAATGTCTGATTAAGAAATTAGCCTTTCAAGTGCTATAAAAAAATCCAAGAAATACAGTAACACAATACCATGGAAAACTGATATAATCTTTTCAAAACTATAAAAATTGGTCACCCAAAGGAACATCTGCATGGTAAAAATTTTAAACAAACTGGAAGGGAATCAGATAGCTCATAAAGAACCAAGCAGCTAGAAGAGCCATTGGTCGTTTACATATTTTGCTGTCATCCTGACTTGGAGAAGACTATCATTTTGAAGCATGTTTCTTCAGTTTTAGTTACAGCATCTGGAACGAATTCCAGGATGGAACACTGAAAGTTTTTAAAAGGAAACTCAACCTTACAATAATTATTCCTTAAATCATTAATATGGTGAAAGTGCCAGATGTAAAAATATGAACGAAATAAAGTAAAATATGCTCCCAGGTATCACTCAAATCCCTAAGGTACATCTGTCTGTTTTCTCAGCTCATTAATATCTGTTGCAGTCTCAGATATTTTCTTTTATGCAAAAATTTCCACTTGCTTGTTATGTCTTCTGTCTTGCATTAGAGTTATTGCTTTACCTCTCAGGACAACTGTCTGTGTACACTGGGAGACTGTGGGTCTACTGTAATACAGGCTTTGCTCCAGCAAGAGATAACAGGGTGTTCATCTTTTATCCAACAGCACGGGAAACTTCTGGTTTGATGGACGTTCAAGAGGAACATCCTCCTGGAAGAGTGAAGCCTGGTGGCACCAGGGCTTTGGCAGCACAGAGCTCCTTACAGGGTCCAGGTTTCATTCACAGACACAAGACAGGATGCAATGAGACCCAGGTGTTAGGGAGTGTTGGGCTTGGGAGAGGAGCAGGAACCCAAAGACCAGGCAATTCTGTCCTACCTTCACTCTCTGTTCACACTTTCAAAGCAGCAGGATGAAGGCAGCAGAGGGAGAGCCAACATCACTGCAGATTAATACAAGACCATTCAATGGTCTGTTCTTTTCAGGATGATGATGCAAATCACAAGGCCAAAATCAAATCCCCTTTTGTTAAGGGAACCCACTGGACGTTCAATGCAGTTCAGCAAAGAGCAGCACTTAACTCACACAGGAGAACCCAATCCACTGAAAACTCCTGGAACACCTAACCAGATCCCACCAAAGTCCCAGGCATTCATTTGTTTCTGCTAGTGCCCTCCCCTCCATGCCTCCACAAAGAAGATGTCTCCTCAGAGCTCCACTGAGAACTCTCAGCAACACTAAGCTTTCTGCAGATTAATGCTTGTCAGAATGTTACTAATTAGGGCAGGCGACTATATAATGAGATGCTTACAAAGTTTATTCATCACTAAAAATAAATGTTAAGCATCTGGCTTGCAGGCTATTCCCATGTGCCACTCAGGTCCGTGTGCTGTAGAGCCAGATGGAGCTGGAGGGACACCAATCACAGCGCGGAGGGATTACATGTCTTTAAACCATGGTTAACTTATATAAGCAAGTTGCCATCCCTCCATAAATCCCACATCTACCACCAGATGTGTGACAAGACTGTCACACAGGGCTTTCCAGCTTGGGCTCCCCTGCTCCAATGGGGCAGAGGAGAAAGTTGGCTGCCCATGGCCAGAGCTGTCTCTCCCTTGTACACAGCCCACTTGTCAGCAAAGCCATTCTCTGTTGGTGACCAGCTGAAAAGAAAGCCCTGATGACTCACAAAGCAGAAAACCATCAAATGGGCTATGCTAAGTAAACTCTCCTTCTGTCCCAGGCAGTGGTGGAAATGACTCATCTCCTTTACAAAGCTTGGGGGAGAGTTTCTCTCTGCCATGTTGACCAAATGTTAAGTGTGTTTCTCAAGAGGGTTTTTGCAGTGAAACCATTGGTGATGTTTGTTTACAAGCCCCAGTTTAATCACTCAGAATAGCAACAGATCTGAACAATAACACTGTGTTTCCTGAAAGCATTTTTTAGCCTGTGTATAGGCTGACAGAGAAGGTGGGATTGACAGGTGGATACTTTCTCTTTTTGTCCCTAAGCAATGATGTGCATGAAGCAACATTTTTCTGGTGTCATGAGCTTCATGTTGACTGGGAAAGCATGACCTGGGACACCCCATCACCTTCTGGGGGAAGGGAGGTCTCTCTTCATCCAAGTGAAGAGGGAGGGAAGGGAAACTACCCAAGCCAACATCAGCAGAGAGAAGGAAACAAGGTGGATTTTCCCACAGCTGGCTGAGTCAAACCCTCTGGAAAAGACAAATATTTAAACTGTATTTCTGTTTTTTAATGGCATTAAAGGCTGATTTCAGGTTAGGAGCCTTGCTGTGCTGAGCACTGCTGAGCACAAATAAAGAAGCTGATTACTTGTTGTGCTCCAAGAGCCTGCCATCCAAGGAAGCAATGCACAAAGGCAGAACTGATAGAGGGGATGACTTCAACCATGAAGGTAATTTTTCTGCATTTGAGGTTTGTTCCTAGAAAACAGCACAAGGTGATCAATTCATATTTAGACTTGGAGCATCCCAAAATTCTAAGCTTTTGGAATCATGGGGACTTTTTATTTGGTACCTTATATTGCTTAAGAGACTTAATCAAGTATGGGACTTCCAGGGATCACAAAGTACAAGTACACTATGTAGATGAGACCATTTGCATAAGAAAAATAATCCTTTCCTCTGAAACAAGAAATCCACAAAGAAATCTGAGAGGTCTTTAAACCAGCAGTGAACCATTTAGCTGCCTATTATTTGAACACGGTTAAGTGTTAAATTCCAACACATCTACCAGATCCAAAACATGAAATGGCTGGACAGACAGAAGAAGACTTTCAACCTGTCTGACCCCCTGAAATACAAAGTTTCTCAGAGAAACTGTGGCACAGCAGCAGCGGGCAGTGCTGTAACCTTGGACAACAGTGAGTCCAACCACAAGACACAGAGCTGCAGGACATATGACCCCTGAGGCCCCACTGCTCGCTGAGCAGGCTGATGCTACATGTTCCAGACTTCCTTTCCATCTGCTGCCACCCCCTGCACTCAGAACCCTTGATGTGGGGTGGTGCACAGAGGAAGAGCTGCCCGAGGCTGTGGTGGATGTGATCCCCACACGCCTGTGGGGTGATGAGCAGAGGCACAGCAGAGTGTCAGGAAGGATGGGTTTGTGGTTATGTGGTTCACCCACAGCCAAGAAGATCAGTCTCCACCATAACATTTTTGCTTTGTTGGAAGCAAGAACTTTCATGTGGCTGTGAGGCTCCGAGACCAGGGGCAGCTTGGTGCTGTGCTGGTAGAAGCTGGGTAGCTGGGATCCCTGGGGATCCAGACTGGCACATGGACAGAGGACAGTGACAATTTGATCACTGTGTTAGAGCCAGGTTAGACCAAAAAGGATGGATGATGGAAAGTTAGAACAAAGCTGGAAAATATTTCAGGAGGTTTAGTAACAGTGGATCAAAGGTGTCTATCTCAGAAGAGAAAGACTCTTGAACATATTTTGGTTATGGACACCATCTCCAGCTACATGGAGTCACTGGAGACTTCTTTCTATATCATCCAGTGCAGGAAGAGAAGCCAAGGAAAACCAGACTTGGAAGGCAGAGAACAGACCAGATCATGAGTTTTGTGGGGTGAAATATGTGCAGGTGGGAGGACACTTGCCAAACTAAACCCAGGTTTTCCTGCTGTAGAGAGGTTGGGAGAAAGGTTCAACCAATGCCTGAAGAGACAGGTGGAATTCTCATGGCCCACCCAGCCAGAAAGGACCTATCTACTTTCACACACAGACCCAGGACCACAAGAAACTATCCATATACAGCTTCTATAACAGTTTAGTCCAGCTGGAACAAGCCTGAAGGCACAGCTGAAGAATGGGGTTGGGAGAGGTGAGCTATTGGATGCTGCTTTGGAGCACTTGGCAGGATTAATCCATGATTACCCAAGGTGAAATGTAGGTTGACAAAGTGGTGAGAGCAAATACAACTGCTGATACAAAAGAGGACTAGGCAAATGAGAAGTCTATTAAGTAACAGACATAATGTACCCACTTGCCTGTGTTCTATTTCCAGTGTATTTCCTATTTTCAGTATGTGTCTTATATTTCACCTTGGCAAATGACACGTACACGTATCTCCACAGATCAGAGTTAGGGTAGGAGTGCAGGCTCAGTAACAACTCCTCATCAGTGCCTCAGGTGGGATGTTCCCTATTCTGGTTTACAAACATAGAATCATGGAATGGTTTGGGTTGGAAGGGACCTCAAAGAACATTTAGCTCCGATTCCTCTAGTCGTGGGCAGGGACACATTCCACTAGGCCAGGTTGCTCAGAGTCCCATCCATCCTGGCCTTGAGCACTTCCAGGGATAGGGCACCCACAGCTTGCAACCTGTGCCAGTTCCTCACCATTCTCACAGTAAAGAATTGCTTCCTAATATCTAATCTAAACCCTCTGGCCTCTTTCAGTTTAAAGGCATTACCCTTTATTCTGTCACTTCATACTCTTGTAAAACTGCCCTCTCCAACCCGTCTCCAAAGCAGAGTTAAGCTAAATCATTTGAGAGCAGGCTTAGGACAGAAATGTATGTCCACATGGGCAACTTCTGCCTGATGCCAGCACTGGGGCCACTGCTTCATGGTTTTGGGACTGATTAGAAAAACTGACACAAAGGAAAAAGCTGATAATAGAGACATGATGTCAGGATGGCACCACAGTGAAGAAGTCAAATTGCTCCCAGAAGAGATATTTTGTGGGTGGCATGAAAATACTCCTTCTAGCTTTTGTCCATTTTTATTGACAGAACCATCAGTTGCTATGACCTGGGAATTTTTGTTCAGTTTGTTTAGCTATGATTTATGGTGTAAGTTAAAAAAACTCTGAACCAATAAATAAACAGTATTACTGGTTTGGTACAGAAAAAAAAATCCTTTCTGACAGCACTAAAAGATTTTCCCCAGTGCAGTTACTGAAGCCCTGAAATACAGCTTTTGGGTTCTGGCTACAAGGGTGGTTTGATGCTTGACTCCTTCCTTTTAGTCAAAAGGAAAGAAATCTCTCAAACAGAGCCAGGGTCTCGTGTCCAGTACCTAACAAATGGAAGGGGAATGGGAGGGAAACAGAGCACATTCCACAGCCTGGTGTGTTTAAGGAAAGGGGTATAGCTTTCACTCTCCCGCTGTTAGACAATAATGCGCTGACTGAAAATGTCAAAGCTTCAGTTTAAACAAAATAAGAGACTAAAGGGCCCAGGGCAGAGAATTTAAACACATATTAATTAAGGTTGGTAATACCCTGACATTTGCTGGATTTTTAATAAACTGATTAATATTTCTCCTTCATATTTCCGTGACATGAAATCAGTGCAGCACAATTAATTTCAACAAGTTTTGGTCAAAGGGTGCTGAAGGAAACATGCAGAGTCACAGATTTGAATTAGAAGTACTCTCATTCTGAATGAGTAATGTAGAAACCCATTGCCCTCCACATGACAAAATTGCAGCTCAGGACCTTGAGAGGAATTTATTTACTTTCAGCAAGTGATTAGCCTAAAGAGTAATAATTACATAAAAAAGAAGAAGAAGGCAGAGAGAATAAATTATTATAGTGCCCTCAAGAATGGAATGGAATGGAGTGAAAGATCTTGATAGGTGGAAACACAACTCTTACATGTGTGTTAGCATGAAGTCTCAGCTTTGTATCTTCATAATTAAACAACATGGAAAAAGAATTTTTGGGGGAAGATGTCGAAGGTTCAGTTGTTATCATAGCAATGGGCATTAGAGAAACATCTCTTTACTAGGTTTTAACTCTTCAGGGGCACTTATGCCAGTGGTTCAGAAGTTACCAGTGCCCAACCAGAGCAGCAACACTTCCACATAACTTGTCATTCAGCGTCATAGGTTGCTGTAAATGTTTCAAATCTCTCTGGGATAACTCCTTCCTCTTTTGTTAACTACAACAATATTTCTTTACGTGATGAGAGGATTCAGTCATAGCCTGGGTCCCCGTTGTGCAAACTTTGGTTGAAACACCCAAGAAGCAGAGGTCTGGCCCAGGGCCATCTGGGAAGTTTAAGCATGAGTTACAGCTTGGGATAAAACAGCACAGCAATAACACAAGCCACTATGCTGGTAAAAATTGAGATACAGAGCACGACCCCAGTGCCTGAAGAAAAGCAATTGCACCAGTGCTGACTCTTGCATCACTTAATGTGTTCTAACACACTTACTCAATCACAGCCATCCTGAAAAAGTCACATGTACATGACCAAGCTCTCCTCCTGCTAGTGAAATGTGCATGCATTGGGGGTCTTAGCTTTGCTTAAAGAAACCCTGGGGTGCAGTTATTGTAGAAAGAAATGGACTGAGAATGTACATTCTGTAATAAAGAGAAATTTTTTAGAGTTTAAAATGTTAGTTCTCACACTAAACACATGGCATTCAAATCCTCCACACAAGAAAGTTCAAGCAGAGAACAGCTGGACATCCTCTTTTCAGATTTTAGTGAAATTCTAGATTTTGAAAATAAAGTATTCACATTTCCCCACTTTCTTTCTTTTAAAAACTATCAATCTACAAAATTTTGAAATGAAAACCTGAGAATCTTGAAACGTAAATAAACTGCAGATGAACAAAAGTGAAAGATATTTCAAATAAACATTAGAAGGGGATTTTTTCACTTGACTTCAAAGCGACAGAAAGTGGTTTTGTATTAGATTGTGGCTGTTATTATGTTCTTGTTATTGCCAGTATTAATAAAATATTTGCACCCACTAAAGCCTAAGAATGTCTACCAGAGACCCATGTGCTGGGTATTTTACTGATGTTTATTTGAAATACTGTCCTTGCCTCAAAAAACTTCCAATTTACTGTTGCTCCCCAGAGGACAGAGAAGAGAAAGAGCTGCTTAGCACAGGAGCTGGATTATCCCAGTCCCAGGAGATACATCAAACCCCAGTCCATCATCATCAAGGGTAACACAGGAGACCTGAGGTGACCCAGGCAAGATCAAAATGCCACTGTGGCTTCATGAGCAGTAGACCTGACCTGAAGAGCCTGCAGATTAAACAGCGGCAGAAATGGCTGAGGAGTAGAAAAGAGGCAGGAAAATATTGATTTAATGTTACACACCAGGAGGTAAGAAACTTCAGCACTGGGCCAACAGAGCATGGCATGGTGGAAGAGCTTCCCAAAGTCATCCAGACACAGCAGCTCCCTATTGTCCCAGCCTGGTATTAAAACCTCAAGGACAATATTTGCAGATAGCACAACACATGGCAGGGAGGGTGTCTGAGAAGAAAGTGCTCCAAGGGGGTTATTATGGTGTCAAGTAGCTGGTACAGTGCTTACACAGGCAGACAAGGAATAGCTTCAAGCTAAAAGGGGAGAGACTTAGATTTGATGTCAGGAAGAAATTCCTTGCTCAGAAGGTGGTGAGGCACTGGCACAGGTGGTTGCTTGGGATATTTGTGGGTGCCACATTCCTGGAAATGTTCAAAGCAAGGCTGGATGGGACTTTGAGCAACCAGATCAAGAAAGTGATATCCCTGCCCTTGGCAGGGACTTTGGAATAATAATCTTCAAGGTCTTTTCCAACACAAACCATTCTGTGATGCTATGATTAATTAGCACGGCTCAAGGAGCTACCAGCACCCCTTTAGGCCATGGAAACTGATTATGTGGATGTTCTAATTGAAACTGGGAAGTTTTACACCTACAAAGACTGCCTTCCTTGGGGTCTGTACCAAGGCTTCCTACTGCTAGAGCAGACTGAGGGCTTTGGTACCTGCCCAGGTACCTAGACCCAAGCTCTGACCCCAGGTCTTCCCTGGAAGCTGAGCTCCTTCCAGCAGAGCTCAATGGACAGGAGACCTGTTTGCTTTTACTCCTCCAGCACTTCCCACTTGGCACTGTAATGTTACAATATTGATTTCAATTAATACATCAGGCAGGGAGCTGCAGCAGAACAAGATCTGCTGCAGGATGCCTCTGGGCAAGGGCATTCTGCAGCCCAAATCAGTCCTAATTTCTGCCCACAGCTCCTCTGGAGGCTCTGGGGCTGCTGGCAGCTCCTAGTGCTGCCATAGATGTCAGAGAACATCAGCTCCCAGATGCTGCAGGTCATGATCATACTGTGGTATTTTTTGAGGCATACAAGGAAGAAGCTGAAGAAAGTTTTGAATTTATGCAGTTGTGTTTCCCCTCTTACTCTGTAACCTCAGCTCCACAGGTGACAAAAGAAGATGGTTCCTCTCTCCACAGCCAAACGAGCATTCCTAGGGGAGAGCTTTTGTACAATCACACTCATCACTTAGATTTCATCCTGCCCACACAAGCACAGAGGATGTGCAGAGAGATTCCTTCCAGCCTCTATGGGGCATTACTGGTGTCAATCATAGCACACAGACTACAGCCCTCCTGTCTCCACTTTAAATTAAGTCTTTAAATATGGGCCAAATATGATGGATTTGTAAACAGCTGCTTAGCAAAGGAAGTGCTGCAGGAGATCCATTACACTGTGGTCTGACAGCTGATGCTGAAGTCTTGCAAAACCCATGGGGTTTCCAGAAGGAGCTTGGCATGAAGGTGGTGAAGGAACAGTACAGGCTGCAGAAGCCATGGCAACCCAGACAGACAGAGATGAAATAGAAATTACTGAGGATGGTGATGGCCACAGAAAGAATAGGTATCTGGGAAATACCCAGCCCAGTTAAAAGAGATCTAGGATGTGGAATAGTTAGGAATACTGGATCCCAAATAAGACTGATTCAACTCTTTTACTTCATTTCTAGGGAAGTTGTCCTTATAACTCATGCAACTCAAGAGATAAGCTCTTTGTGATGGATGCTGGTGATTTGGGCATTAGATTTACAGCTTGTTTTACAGGACTGGGAGTCTGGAGATGTGAATTCTTGTCTCTCCACTCTGCTGTGGATTTTCTGAATAACCTTGGTGAGTTGCACAGACCCACCTTCCAAGTGTGGCAGCCTGAAGTTCAGCACACAGACTCATGGCCAGCCCCAGAGCTGGTTGTTGGAATCCCTCCTACAACCTACAGGGCCTGCTTTGTAAATAGGGCAGTTGATCCCAATTCTGTGAGCCTCCATTTCCTAACCTGTGGCTAACACTGTTATCCTTCCACAAGGTCCTTCCAGAGGCTCGGTTTATTCACGTGCACAAAGAGTAACAAATGCAGGAACAGAGGGATGGAAAAGGGAGCCAGATAAAAGAATGATCTGAAAACTGCATCACCACATAGCCAAGTGAAGCTGTATCAAAGGGGGCAGAGGAAATTGTTGTTTCCCCCACCTCCCTCCAGTCCTTCACTCACAGCCACCCCAACAGAGACCTGAGCAGAAAGAGACTGAGTTGGTACTGAAAAACAGAAAAGAGACACTCCTCAGGGTTATCTGGGTCTAGCCCAAATAAACCCACAGAAAACAGGCTCATAACTACTCAGTGCTCATTCAGCACAAGTCATCTGATAATCTTGGGGCAGCTTACCATGTCTGGCTAGAGAGCAGCAGGCCCAAACATTTCTGAATAGCAGACTAAGTTAGATGACTAAATATGGTATTTTTTTATGAACTTGGAGGACCCACTTTGGAGTGCTTGGCCCAGGATTGATTCCTTTTCAGACCTAGGCCTTTGATCTCACTGCTAGACAAAATAATTAAAGGATCTGAAATACAATCAAGGTTTCTTTCCAACTTAAAAAAANAAAAAAAAAAAAAAAAGAAAGAAAAAAATACTTGGATATCTTTGTTGGACTCTTCAGATAAAACATCACATAGAAAAAACCCCATGGTGTCTCTTGAGCTTATTCCATCAGCTCCCTTCTTTAAAGCTGACAAGTGAAGCTGCTCAGATCTTTTTATTAGGAGGCAGAAAAATTGGAAGCATCAGGTAATGCCGGGGGGATGCACAACTTAAAACCAGACACTTTTTTCCCCACTAAGGACCATTACCTAAAATGCTCTTCTCATACTAAATGCTTCAGCTGAGGAATTTGGCTTTGAAAGGGGGTTTCTGTTTGGAAAGAGGGTTTTCTTTGTTTTTGCACACACAGATTTGGTCATTTTGGTGGTGCTTCATTTTTTCTCACCAGCCTGTTCGATGGCCTCACGTTAGTGACATATGGATGGTCTGCATCCTTCACAGAACATACAGGAGAATCCAGATCTGGAGCAGGAAGGAAGCCCAAATCCCAAGGCTGGGGAAGGATTTGATGCATTCCTGCTATCTCCTGCCACCCAGTCTGAGGTCTCAGGACTAGGTCAGAAGAGCCCAGTGGCATTTTTTCTCTTCCTCAGTGAGGAGCTGGAGTGGCAGAGTGGTTGTGAGGGTTTCCTATTGGTCCAAAGGTGACAATTTACTCACTATTAACTGTGCCAAATTAACCCTATTAGGAAGGAATATCTGGTAATATTACATTATCAGGGGACAGGCTGTGAGCTTTGATATACAAACATGGGGGCTGCTGGAATAAGATAGTCTTACTTTAAGGTCCCTTTGAATCCAACCCATTCCATGATTCTGTGAATTTGGAGGAAAGAGCCAAAAGCAGATATGCCACAGTGACTTCAACTGCCTCTCTGGGGACCTTAGCTTCTTCAAATAGTCTGCATCACTCATGAGGACTAAAGGAGTCACCTCTAGCAGTGTCAGCAGAAATTTCAATGCCTAGAGAGCAAGGGCTGAGTGAAGCCTCTGCTGCTACCAACAGTCAAACCCTGTCTCTGGGCTTAAGCTGTTATTCAAGATCCAGTGCCTGGAAGTTTAATGAAAAACCACTGTCTTCCTAAAAGGGCACTGGCTTTGTCCTTCACACTCACCTTCTACCATAACAGAACTTTCTCCCCCCATACCCCCACCTCCACCTTTCCCCATGCTTTTATCTCTTGCTTTCCTTTCTTTCCTTTCATGCTGAGGTCCTGGCAAAGTAGGAAGGCAGAAGACTGGATTTCCTCATCACTGAGCCAGTTAAAATGGCTATTTTGGTGACAATCCCAGCCTTGGATATGTTGCCAGCACTGAGGCAAACCCAGTGTGACCACACAGTCAGTGAGTCCTGAGCTGGCTTTGAAAGTCTTTGGAGCAAGCACATCCCACTCCTTGCAAGCATTTTGTACAACATTCCTTAATCTTACATTTTGTTCTCTGGGAGTACATTTGTTATTAATCACTGGCTTGCACATTAATACAGTGCTTTATAACAGCTAAACCAGATATTCCATCCTAGCAACTCAAATTAATATTTGTTTGAATAATCTATTTAGGATGATGTCTGGCCAGCAGTGTGGTCTGGCTGGAAGCACTCTGCTCTCCCAAGTGGACGTTATCATTTGGTTTGTTCCATATTTTATTCCTCTGCTCTTATTTTATTTTATATCGTTCCCCCAAATCTTCCATTCAAATTGCTTTCTCCAGCAATGGTTCCTCTTGTGTTCAGCCCATGAAGGTCAAAGTTCTTTTTTTCATTGCTTGTCCTAATCCTCTGGGGCAAATATTGAAAACTAAATATTTTTGAGGAACTTTTTTTTGTAGCTTTTTGTACTATGGAAGATTCAAGTTGAGACACATATTCTGGGTACAAAATATATATGTTGCATGAAACAAAATATGCTGGGTTTGTTTATGTAGGTGCATCTGTATTTATTCTATCACTTTGCAGCATGGCAATTAATTAGATGTGTGATCACATTGATGTTGTTTCAAGGACTGTCTTCTGCAAGATCAAAGTCCTTCTCTATTAATTAAATTCCATCATGATCAAAATTATGCAAAACTAAATCATAATCAGATACTGATTTGGAATGGGTATAAATTTTCTCCTTTTTTTGGAAGATTTGAAGCCTGAAGCCAGCTTCCAGAGGTCAGACTAATCTCTAAAAAACACAAATGAGCAACAACCCATGTCCAGTAGTAATTTCTCCACTGAATCATAGTCAGAGTCTGGTCAAAAGTCCTCCTGTAGTTTGAGAAAGTAAAAAGTTTTCTGGCTTAGGTTGGCCACAGACTGCCTGGGAAAACAAAATTTTCAGAACTGTTCATTTTCAGAATGTTGCACGGGTAAAAATTTGCTTTGACAACACCCCTCTGAGGTACAGGGATCAGGGCAACGTGCCCTGACTTCACACGATGCTGGGAACACAACCTGTGCCGTGGGAGTCAACTTTGCCCGGTCAGCTCTGGACCAGATCCACAGAGAATAAATGTATGGAAAGAGGTGAAAACACAACTTTTCCAGACCTCAGGATTTTTCAGAGCCTAAGACACTACACATGCTCTGGGACATTATGGTTCCTTTTTAGCTAAGTACGTCTTCAGAAATCTATTTCCAGCTACTCTGACTGCAAAAAGGGTGAATGACTGGTTCCCCATGTGTACTAAGATAAGCATTATATTGCATCATATGAAATTTTCCCCTCATCTAAAAACTGTTTTGCTGAGACTAAAAAATACCTTTTTTTTTTCCAGAAGAACAATTTTTTTTTCTCCAGTTACAAAACAACCCATAAACATCAACCACTTTAAAAATCCCCTCCTCAACCAAGAGAATTCAAGGCGTAGTATATAAGTATGTAGTATATTTAAGTATACTCAATTGAGATTAATGGATACTTTCCTTGAAAAGCTGCATTGAAATTGATAACCACAAAAAAGACTTCCAAGGGCAAGTTGTACAAACTATTACATCACAGAGGATTCCCTTAATTTGAAGTCTTTCCAAAAAAAGTGAGAATCATTGATGCTACGTATGTTTGATTCCTTGCTTGATTTATATTAGTCAAATAGCTGTTGCTAGAAGAAGCCAGCAGAAACCAGAGCAGCGATTTGCCTTTCTATTGTTTAAGGATTTCCCTATCCAATTTCAGACTGGGATATTTATTCCTAGAGAAACAGACTATAGCACGTATCCATCATGCATATACTCACATTCACCTACAGTTACATTAATTCAAGCACACACAGCACAATTGTTGCAATTTATATGTCCCTTTATGATTATAAAGTAGAAAGCATTAATACATTGCCAAGATCATTGATCACATGACCATTTCTTAAAAAATCCATCACCATGTTCTCCCTGGTATTCCAGAGAAAGACAAATCCTGGGTTTGACAAACCTTGCACTCTCCTGACTCCACATCCACCTCTCTTAGAAGCCAAATCTAGACTATGAAAATCTTCACCCCAAGAATGAAGAATTACCAGAAGGCTTCAGCACCCACAGAATCAAGTGAGAAATCAACCAATTCAAACTGACCATCCCACAAAAATTTCTGTGCACCTGTGAAACATTCAATCAATCAAAAATTATAATTGCAAAATAGTGGCTCGTAATTCATATACCTGGCAATATATTTTCTCCTAAAGGCCAGAAAAAAGGATTAAGAACTAGTAAGATGTAGTTACAGCTGTGTCCATTTGTAGATATGTAGAAAAGCTACTGTGCTGTAAGACAAACTGGGAGTTTTAACCAGATGTTGATGGGTTGCTGGATCACTGAACACGAGCATCTTTACTAAAATACAACCAGATTCTACACAAAGATGACACCTTTAAACATTTGCAATCTCTTCTTATGTACAGCTGCTAGGAGGACGTAACAGTTTTATCATTCTGTTCTTATGTGTAAGACCTTGTCTTTGGTCTTGAGATTAATCCAGGGCAAACCTATTCTATCAGCTCACTTCTGAAACTAAAGAGTTTTCAGCTAATCTTTGTAGAAATCTATTGCAATCAAATTTGCTTAGTACCCCATACTTACTTTAAAAGCTCTTTTAGTCCATGACCTTGGTGGGAAGGCAGTATGCTCCATTACTATTTTTCTTCTGTATTGTTTATGTTGAAAAGCAGCTGGTCCTTTATGAATATCCCACTATTTGACTCAAAGACTATTTTAGCTCCCCTTAAGAATTTTGTAACTCTTCTTCTAACTGACACTTCCCTTGACCTCCCTCCCACCCTCACCATCCAGAGAAGATTTACAGAAAGGTTGGAATGGGGATCTGAAAAACAAAAATGGGGTATGATTTTCATCCTGCATCACCAGAAGGCAATTTCTAACTATTAGTGGGGCCAAAACGCACACAGCACCGACTGAGCTCATAAAAAACTATTTCTCACTGATTTATGGAACTGAGGGGAGAAGAAGAGATTTCTCCAGGAAAACTGACGGCCTGCTTTATGATGCTTGGGTTTGCTTTTAATAAAACTTTTGGAAAGAAGAAGAAGGAGCAAATGTTTCCGGGTTTTGGTATTATCATTAAAAAGTTCCAGTGTTTGTTAAAACCTCCTCTAACACTAAGCCCTCGCAGCTCCCGATTAAGTCCAAGGAAACTGGCAGCCCTTCCAGAAATGGACGCTCTAAATGCTGGCTCGTGGCAACCAACTTCACATCCAGCCAATTCCTGAGTCTTTATCCAGGTTTTACTCAGCCTTTACTCAATCAAAGCTCTCGCTTAGGGGCAGTAAATAAGGACTTAAGCAACTGGCCCAAAGTGTAGGTTCCACGGCATGCAAGGCAACTCTTATTAAGTGTGGGCGTTAGTCAGCAATAAGCCCTCCTCCACCTCTTAAACTTTTGGTGTTCCCACAAGGGAAGCTATTGAAAGCCTGTGCTTTGTAAGTTCAATTCCCTTTGCTGGCTTATAACACAGCTGCTATATATTATCTTATACATTTGACCACAAAGGTGCATTCTATAGGCAAGATTCATCCACTCCTGCCATCCCTTTTTATTCATTCCCCGCTTTTCAGCATAATGTTTGGGGACCCTGTTCTCAGCCACTTGTACACTTCAGCACTTGAAACACACCAAGAGGGACAATCGCTTGACTGATATCTCCATCTCAGTATCTATACCCCTCTCTCTGTTTCTCTAGCTTTCTACCCAAGCCATTGTGTGCACCAATTGTGCTATCATAAAGCAGAGTGTTGGGCTGTTTTGTGACGATGAAGAACCATGCAATCACAAGCTTTATTGCATACCATCCCATCCAGTGACCCCTGTTCTTATCATGAGAGCCCATTCAAGGGGAAATTACACCAGACTTCAACGGGGAAAGTGTCCCTCTGTTTCCAGGCTATTCAGGACAAAAGGTGAGAACCACAGAACAAGCCTCTTCTNAAAAAAAAAAAAAGAAAAACTCTATTGAGATCAGGTGGTCCCATTTCCCAGAGATAAACAAGTTCAATAATATACTGGTCAACAGAGTTACCCCATCCTCAACAGGCTTTTGTTTTTTAAAAAAGGACTAAAATAACCACTTGGAAATGTTAAACCAAGGCATGGCATTTTAATATGAAAATGGAGGCCTAGTATATTTTTGGTCCCTCTGACAACGATTGCCCTCAATTAGATCACTTATACTCAGCAAATTGGTTGCTGCAAGGGGTTTGTGATCATAAAAATAATCATACATGGCAAGCTCCTTTCAAACCTGAGGGGTTTTTTGCTGTTATTGGGGGTTTTTCTCTGCTTTTTGCTTATTGCCATAGTAACGACAAGTGCATATTTTGACTTGCTTCCAAAATAATATTCAAGAATGTTCTTTTTGTCCATTTTAAGAGGAATCATTATGAATATTTGAATTATATTTTCCAATTAGGTGAACTGAAGTGTTTTCCAGCAACTCTGTTTTTTTCCCCTCGTTTAGAGAAAATGGGAAATTTTTATTACACCAAGGATTTTCAAGACAATAACTACAGAGACCATTTTCCAGTGTTGTTTGTAATATCTAATTTAGTGCTAATTTTTAATGGACAGGGCTCCATGGGGATTTGTTTGCAAATTTCATCAACTTGAGTTCCTGCTTCATTTGCTGAAATGCAGTACTTGGAAGTGACCCAGTGAGCAGGAACACACTTGTTCTTTTTAAAACATTGCTGTATACTACAATAAACAGTGACTGGTTATCAAAAATAAAATGCTTGATTATCTACAGATTTGGAGCACCCAATTTTTGACTTGGATGAGCTGTTGATTTATATTCACCACTGACACAGCTTAAACAAACACAGACATTTTATTTTAAGCCTTGTGTTTCTTCAGAAGCCAATAGGATGTGCTCAGCTCAGAACAAAAGCAATTTTATTTTTTCATATTTGCCCTGGTAATACACTCTTCAGCCTGGATCCTGAGTGGATGAAAGCCAATCCAACTTGCTAAACCCACAGTTTCACCCTCCTTCACAGTTTCACACTCCTTAAGTCTGTCACTTGAAAAGGAATCCAAAGCACTCAAATCTTTAAGGGATTGCTTAAGAAAGGCTTGATATGCTCCTGTCTCTGGACTCATCTCCAAAATACATGATCTTGAGGTTTTCCTAGCAACAGCAATGGCCATTTCAGGTGAACTTCATAAGCACACAAAAGAAGGAAGCACTTTTAAACCCAGGAGCTCATTTTAGCAGAGCATGCTTCTGGTGGTGCTGTTGAAGACACCTAGGACTGGCTGCTCAATGGAAACCAACATCTGCAAGCTCTCCAAGGTGTAAATATTAGGGCTTACTGCAAAATCAAGCTGTACTCTCCACCTCTAACAGCAAAAACACAGTTAACCTGATGAATGCTTCTGCACAGGGATGGAAATAGCCTCACACATTGAACTCATACAAGACCCCTTTCCAAAAGGGACTGTAGGTGGAAAACTTCCTGAAACTCCAAAGGGTCACAAAGGGCCACTCAAGTTCCTTTCCAGTCCTGGCCTCAATACAGGATTGAGTCAGTCTCAAGAGCCCCTGGGTCTCTGAAAAGCCATATCTTCTCATCCTTGTTCATGCCTTGTAGAAGCACCTTGTCCCAAGAAACCTCTAAGACAAAACATCCAAAGCATAAAGCATTATTTGCGTGGCACTGGGGAAAGGAGCAGGAATGGAGGGGGAGATGCAGTGGAAGGGAGTTTTTACAATGCCAAAGCATGATGGGCTCTGCAAACAAAGGTAAAGGTTTGGGTCTGCCAATTTTCTCCAGTCTCAGGCTATGGTGGATTAGACCCAAAGGCTCTTTTTTTTTAGAGTTTCAGGCTAAGCAGGCAAACTCAAACACTGTGCTATATCTATCCTCACTTTCATTACACCATGAAACAAGCAATTAAAAAAAAAAAGAAACCAACAAACTGTTCAAACATGTTTGATCAGAAAGCACTTAAGCAACACAGAAGGAATCCACAGCTTTTGATATTACATTAATACACTAATATCTTAATCCTTTACCAGTGACAGACTACACATTTAAATCCCTAATAGGACCTGCTTTCCAAATTACATTATTTAATGTTTATTCAGTGAATAATCCAAATAGTATTTAACACCACTGAAGAAAAAACACACACACCCCCTGGGTGGATTGTCTGCTTTTCCTTTGCTTCGTAATTACCCAACCAAGGGCCCTATTAAATAACTCCATTTTTTATGGTCTTAAAGTGAAATGAACCCTCTATTTGAACATTGCAGAAGAAACACTTCAGGCACACATGCACACTGTAAAATTCAGCTCCATGTCAAAAACTTTCCACTGATCAAGATTGTTTTAATCCATTTGAGGACCTTCTAGCCAGACATACCTAATACCAAAGGGCCTGATCTGGGCTCCATTCTGGAAAGAGAACAAAAGCAAACACCAAGGGAGCATGAAAAAAATTAGTAATGGCTTGTCAATTAAATCTCCATGTGTCAAAGAGGGGAAGTTAATTACCTGTAAGTTTATAATATAATTAAGACACTTCCAATGGGATTTATGCCACCCAGCTGTGGACACAACTGGCAGGGCTGTAATCACCCAAGCTCCCTTATTAGCCAGCAGAAAGGCTCTTCCCCCTCTCTGTGCTGGGAGCTGAGGCATCCTCCAGGGTAAGGGAGGTCTCTGAGTGGTGGGGCTGGTATTGGGCAGCATGAAAACAAGCCATGTTGTGCTGTCACAGCATGTCCTGATGCTTCCTTGCCTTAATCCCATGGTGCTTTCCTCCAAGCCTTGCCCAGTGGTATCCCACTCCTGTGAACCCATATGGATGGACTATCCAATTCAGCCCCTTAAGACAGTCAATCCCTTGGTCAGCAGAATTCACTAATTTCCCTGGATAAAGGTACTCAGTTCCTCTAATGAACAGAACACAAATCCTTCCCTGCCAAAGATGAGTCAAGACTCCTCAAGCAGAGGAACTCAGCCCAGACATACACCTGCAGCAACAGATGCTCCTGTTGTGTGACCCATATTTCCATGCCTCTCTTTCAAACCTGTTTTAAATAAAGGCCAGGCCTTTTGCTTCTTCTGTCAAACATCTCTAATTGAAACTTTCAACCTTTGTTATAGAAATCAATTGAAGTAAGTTCCATAGGTTGAGAGTTAAAAAGTGTGTGTGGAAGTGAAGACACAAAGGAAAAATAGTGTTGCCCCTTTTGGAATGAAGAATAATTTGGGGATTCATTTGTAACAGTAATAAACCCAAGGCTTTTCAAAGAGATCTTCCTGGCTAAGATCTGCATGGTATTTATCATGAAGAACCAATGGTGGCCATTCCAGCATTTAACTGTTTTCATTTACACTTAAAAAAACAGTCAGTGCAATTCCATAGCCTCATGATTTGACATCAGAGCTCCTAGTAAGCTGTCAGCATTTCCATTAAAGAGCCCTGCCTGGGGAGCTGGACATGCTGACAGCTTGGAGAGCACTTGCCTTGCAATAGGAGGCAGATGTTACTGCAGGTTTGGATGTAAACAGGAAGATTCAGGGATGCATGGACAGCCAGCCAGCCAGCTCCCAGTAAACCATCAGCTTCTGCTGAGTGGGAAGTTGTGTATTATCTCCTGTTGTCCCAGATGACACCCAGCCTCTCCTAAAAGAGAAGGTGTCCAATACAGGCTGTCCTGGTGACATCCTAAATGCACTGCTGAGTGACTGGGCTGCTCCTCCTCTGTCTGACCACAGCCAGGCTGGGATGAGGGCTCAGTGGAAGACTGCCCAACCCAAGCACAGGGGCTTCTGGAGGGATGCTGATTTAAAGACTGTAAGTGCACAGCCCTTAGAGTGTGCAAAGCCCTTGGTCTCAGCATGAGACATTCAACTTTCCTACTTCAATAATACAAGGAGATTTTGTTCCCAGCATTAGCATTCATGTTTTTATGACGTGGTTGGCTGAAAGAATTAGAGGTCCTTTCTGCAGACCAAGGCAAGCATCCCCAATATTTATTTTTTTGAGAGGGCTTAGGTGGTATTTTTTTTTTTTTTGACTGTTGAATATAGTTTATGTTACTGGCAGCAAAGAAAAGAAGAAATAGCACCTGATTCTTTTCCTTGTGGAACACAGAACCTCAGTTATTAATGAGATATATGAGGTGACTCTCATACAAACCTTACTGTAACAAAGCTCCTCATAATCACTAGTGGATTTCATCCTACCTTTATATAAGGCATATTTATCCTTACTAGACCAAGAGGGAACTCCAGCAATAATGAAGTAACTCCCCAAGGGTGTTCCCAGTGGTGCTGGGAACCTGCTTACATCCCATTCATCCCAGTCCAACCCGCTCCTTAAGCAGCATGGTGTTTTGGGGAGTGATGCTGAGAGCCAACACAGGGCTGTGTGGACATTGCAAAAGGAAAAGAGAAGTCAAAATGTGCAGCACAGTCTGAGATCTGAATTCACTGGCAGGGTCAGGGAGCTATTTTACTTCCTACCACTGTGAACTCCAGGAATGGAATCAATTAGTATTAGTTTAAAACATCATCTGTTTCAGTTTAACAGAAAGCTTCTGTTCAATGAAATACAGGGTTGGTAAATGAAAAATAAAAGTTGGTCTGATTTTAGTAACTCCTAAGGTACTCTGTTAGGTGTGGCAAAGAGGTGAATCATACACACACCACAAATGTGTGCCACAAGGCATTACTCTTGTTTTTCTTCACGTATTCATAGAAGAATATCCCTGCATGTCATGCATGTGCACAAAGCACAAATCTGTGATTAGTGAGATGGTTCACCAGCAACCTTACAGATGTGTGACAGCATTTCCCTCAATGATACTCTTGGGTGATAAACCAGCTATCTTGGAATGGATGTTTGCCCAGGTAATAAAAAGCATCTTTAAAATCACAATGGAAGAATTTTTTTCCAGGCATCACTTCTGTATTTAGATAGATAAACTCTGTGTGTTTGGGGTTTATTTTTACCATAGACTTTGATGGGTTATGGTCGGAAGATTCATTGGAGAGCTACAAAATAAGAGTTTTCCAAGGCAATAAACTTAAGCCAAGCAATACTGCCTTTTTTTTTTTTTCCCTTTTTTATTTTTTATTTTTGCAAAAGGTTTTAAAGGTACTGCCATCCTTTCCAATCCAAAACACATCTTGGCTCCTCAAGGGGGCCACTGGCTTGCTCTTGATGTAAGCATCTTACAAGGCCAACAGCATATATAGGTACTTTATAGGTAAAACAGGAGCCATGTTATTGAAAAACTGAACTTCCTTGCAGTGATCTTAGCTATAGAAAAGAAAATCCATTGGCTGCAGTTACACCTTTTGTTTCCTACCCAGAATTATGACACCAGAGCTAAGGGACACTACAGAGACAGAGTTTAATGTTACTGTTCCAGCAATTACTACTAAGCTGCTTGAATTTCTCATTCCAATTTTTTATTTTCCGAATGCCCCCTTCCCTCTTTTAATACTCTTTTGTCTTTTCTCTGCTTACTTTTTTGAGAAAACAAAAAAGCAGAGGAGGGAAGTAGACTGAGGATTATTTTTTGTATTCTGTCTCATATGGATTTTAGGAATAAAGAGAGAGAATGAAGGGAAAATCACGGGAGAGAGTGCAGTTTTTTCAATTCTCCCATCCAAAAAATAACCAAAGCAACCCTAAGCAAATACTTATCTGCAAAGCATCTTCATTTTCCAACCAGTTATTCAAGGTTTCTTTAGTCACACAGGTCCCTCAGCTCTGCCTGCTCCGGTTGGCAGAGCAACCCTCTCCCCTCCACGTGCCATTTTCATGCCATGAGAGCAGTAACTGGTGATGGTTCCACTTCCTGCACTGCACAGCTCTCCTTAACTCAGTCTGTTGGTTAAGCAATTCTGCTAAGAAAGCACCATGCAGACAGTGAGAAGAAAGCAGAGATGAGTAGGATTATTCTCACTTGGGATAACTCATTCCTCAGCCAAATGATGAATTGCTGACAGAGCTGGAGAGGAAAGTCCAGCCCAGCCTCCTGCAGACAGCACAATGTCAGCAAAAAAGCTGTGGAAAGGTCTAGGGAGGGAGTGGGGGGCGAAATGAAACAGCTGCTGGGCTTAGAAATAGGTGGAAAATGGCATCACAGCCCACAGTCCACTGCAGTGAGGAAATGCAAAAGTGGAAACTTATAGATATATTTTTACATGGCGGTAATGATTTTAGCATCTGCATAAGGCACACGAGCCAGGGCTTGGATCCCTTCTCATTTAAATCACTTAAAGTCCTGCTCTGCCTGAAAGGAATAATCTCCTTGTTTTTACTGCTGTCTTATAAACTTTCCATCCCAATCTACTAACGAAATTAAGTGACACAAGGGCTGTCAAATAAATTCTACAAGGGGGTTGTGGGAGAGGAAAGAAAGGTTTGAGCTTACAGAGTCAGGGCAAGGGGAGCACATTGAAAATGTAAAGCCCAGAAAACGAGGATGGTCATTGGGAAAGTGGCTCTTTGGGGCTTCTAAGGCCACAGAACCAACCCTGAAGCATGACTACCACTCCCTGCTAGATGTTTGCTACCCCTGTTATACCCCAGTTGGAGAAAGACCACTGTGTGCAGGGAGCTGAGACCTCCAGTGATGAAACATTAAGAAGCCATTCCCTTTCCAGATGGTGTAACTGATGCTGATTGACCTAAATTATGTCATGCAGCGAACAGCACCAACCCATGCTGTGTGCACCATCTCCGATTGCAGGGAACAATGGGGAGCAGAGCAGGGGACAATGGAGGCTGCAGGAGGCTGGGCTGTGGCAGGGTCACAAGGTGCAGAGTACAAGAGCACAGCAGATATTTCCAGCATGCCTTTTCCTCTGCTGTGCATGTGCCTGGCTCCTGTGCTGCAGGAGACAATGGCATCTTCCTGGTTAAATGTGTTAGGAGGCAACTGGGAAAGCAGAGATCTGGTCTTGCTTGTGGTACTGGTTATACCTGTCACTGTTCTTTTGAATCATATTTTTAATAGATGAGGACCAAGTCTATCCTGGATCTGAGCAGCACCACACAAGGCTGATTCTGTATTTGCAGAAGTGGCAGTTTGTATTCTCCATGTTGGCTCATCGAGTTTGACTTTCCCTGAAATAACCTGGCACACACGTTCATATGGCTATAACACAGCAGGCTGAAAAAACCACAATTATTTTTTACAAGAAGTGTTATTCACAATTCTCAGTAATTCCTGCAGGACAATTAATTAATTTTAAGTTCTTTTTCACCCTTACATCTGAATGGATAGTTAGAGAGAGAAAAAGGAAACAGAGATTTGTCTGAGACTAGAGACAGCCTGATCTCTCTAGGGGTAAGGACATATTTATTTATGTATATTAAGTTTTTGTTTTTATCACAAGGATTATCTTCCACAGGAACACAAATCTGGAAGATGGGAGGACAGAGAATAAACAGCAAAATGAAAACAAATTATCTGCTTGGACCTGGATCTAAATGACCAGCATGTCTCTACATGAAATTATTACTATGTAATATTGTTTAGATATCTAATATATTTCATTGGAAAGCCTTCTCATATTTTATTTTGACTCATCCACTGGTTGGTTCACTAGATACTGAATATGCAATGGACAATACTGAAGACATGGTTAAATAACATAATCAGAATGGAAACAGCACTGGGTTTATTCCAGAAAATAATAAACTTGATGCTTATGATTTCAGAGATCTTATTTTTAAATCTCTTTCCTAGAGCAAACCCGGTAAGGGAGGAACTCATGACAGAACAGCACAAAACTGAGGCATTCACAGATCATAAACCTGGCCTCTGAGGAAGAAATCTTCTCTTTTGATTTATGTGGCCCTGAATCACCCAGGATGTCAGCATAAATTTTAGCTTCCAACAAGCTAAATATGAAGCCTGATTTTAGACATGACAATAGTCTTGTTCTTCATGTCTTGCCCCCAGTCCACACACAGGCATTGGAGCTCTGCTTGTTGGGTTCCTTTGGAAAAGCCTAACATTGAGTGAAGCAAAGTGAATCCATCTGTCAGCATCTGCTGACCTGCATTGGAGTTTGTAACAAAATCCCAAAATAGCACCCATGAGCTTTGGGTTCTGGCAAAAATGGCTTGCAGAGGGCATGCTACTCTCCTTGAGAATTCCCCTGGGGATGCAACTCCTTGGAGAGATGGATGGGTACTTACAAGTGTATCCATATCAGTTTAAGCCAGAAATGTCAGGAGATCAGGTTCCCCAAGGGATTCCCTCGGTTGTTAAAACACATTTTATCATTTTTTCCCATTAAAGCCTGCATTTGATTTTTCCTGAAAAAAGTCACTGCAGTGCAATTGTTTCTCAGAGAACAAAGCAGCACAGGCATTAGGAGGAAAAAAAAAAAAACAAAAGAAAACAAAGTGAAGTAACTGAATGAGACCATTTTAAATAACTCCCAAATTGTCACAAGATCACAAAATTCATATACGAGGCTGAAGAAAGGGGGAGCTAATTTTCTCCAGAAAAAAAGATGCTGTCTTTTCTTTCTATTATGTCAGTTTGATTTTTTCATTTACAAGTGTTACTGAAGACTGCAAACACATGTAAATATTCATATTAAAAATATTCCCCTTGAAAAAGCAGGGGTGAAAGAGACATTTTGGAAATGAGGCTGGATCAATACCAGAGGGAAGATAGGATTCACACCTATCAAAATATTGGTGTGCTTCAAGCCCACTGTTCAGGCTTTCACTTCTTTCCTTTTCCTGGATTCTAACTGCTACAGCTGTGACCTAAAATCTTTTTGAGATGGGCTGACAGTAGCAATGAAATGACTTGAGGACTGAAGAAGTTTAAGGAATTCCCTCCATCTAGCATATCAAAAAGTTCAAAAGTTACCCCTGTCTCAGTGGCTAAGCAACAGAAATGTCAGGTGTTAAAATATTTTTTTAAAGAAAATGAGAAAGGCAAAAGAACCAGCAAAGGCTGGGTATCAGGCCCAAGATAACTCAAAGAGAATTCACACACATATTTGACACACCACGCTATTTTCCATCAGACCAAAATAGCAAGAGAAATTTTATCTTCTGCCTTTTTTTCTTTTTAACAGTTTGTCTTAAAAATCTGTAGCAAAACTGTGACAAAAGTTTAGGCTGCATATTTTCATGCATCAGAAAATCCAGGGCAACTTATTTAGTAGCACATATTTGTCAGACTTGCTGACCTTTTGACCAAACCTATCTATACAAGATAGAACACAGAAAGAACACAAAGGAGCCAGAGCAGAAGATGGAGTTTTGTAGATTCCCCTTCAAAGGATTTGTGGAAAGTAACTCATATAAACAAGCCCATATGCAGAAAGATGAAATTTAATATCTACTTTCTGCACTTCTCTCAGAGGCATGTTATGATCCAACATTAACAATGGGTTTAAAACTAAGAAATTTAATCTTTTTTTTTTTTTCCTAAAAGAAAATACTCCAGGAAGTTTTAATGTGTTATTCCATATATGGGAAAAAACAGTTTAGTCTTTTTTTAATTCCATCATGTCTTCATATTACTAAAGGTGTCCCTTCTTTCCTTGGGTGGCAACAAGTAAAGGAGGGCTTTCCATGAAGGTGAAAAGAAAAAAGCAGTAGACTAGATCCAAAATTGTCTTCTGAGCCTATCATTGATGTTTTTAGGCCAAAAAAAGCCCAAGAAACTTACTTCACAAAAAAAATACAACACTGATGCAAGTACAAGATCTGGCAGAAAAAGGGGGGAGAAGAGTTGAGGCCAAAATTTGTCCAAAAAAAAAAAATTCTGGGAAAATCTACATCCCAGAAAACTGTCAAGGCAGAAGAGAAAGGACTGGCTCACTTTGAAAAGCCACATTTTGCAAGAATTTTGAGATCCCTGAGATGCATAACAGAAAAAAAGATGCTATCGAAGGAAAAACTTTCAATCTTTATCAATTTCCAGAAATTTTAATCCAGGGATATAGGAACTGAAAGGAGGAGAGTATTTGTCTGCTTCCAAACTGGCTGGAATTTTATTTTGGAGAAACCAAAACAGAAAAAGTTGTGCAAAAATGAAACACTTAATGTCAGCAATTTTTAATAAGATGCTTTGATTTTTCTTTTGGGAGAAATGCTATTTGTCCTTTTAAAATATATTTACTCATTAGATAACATGCCCAACACTAAACAAACTAAAAACAAAAATTTAAAATCCTCACATTTTAATTCCCTTTTTTAAAAAGAAACTTGATCAAAAAAATGACAATTAAGATCAAAAGAGATTTAGAAACTTCCTTCAGTGGTAAATTTGAAAGTTGAGAACTTCTTTTTTAGAAACAGAATAAAGCCAGACCCTTGGTTTGAAATTTTTGCCAGGCAGAAGATCTGTCCTCTATGGAACAGCAGGAGTCACAAATAATTAATATTCTGATTAAGCTGTACTACTAAAAATCCAATCCCTTCATTAAACCTCAATCATTTACAGGCCACCCAAAAAAAGTAAAAGAACCCCATGGATTTGACTTTTGAAGGATATTTCCTTTATTCCTGGTGGTCCCTGCCATTCTTGGAGTCACATTTTTGCTAAGCAAACAAACTGGCATGAAAAGAAAAGCTTTTCTCATCCACAGATCGATCAGATTAGATCATATCAGATCCCTGTTAGTCTGCTGAAATCGCTTTTGGCCAGCCAAGACTGTAACTGGTGACTTGGTAACAAAAAGATGAAAAAACCAAATCAATAAAAGCTTCCTTCTCTTTCTTTTCCTTCCTAAACATATTCAGTCACATGGAAGAGTACACAAATACATACAGCATTATAATTATTTAAAACAAGTTTTTCTACTCCACAACATTTTCCTTAGAGATGCGAGACCTTTTCTATAAAAAGTGCAATTTCTATTTATTTTCCTTGAAAATATTTTCCTTCTATTTATTTTCCTTGAAAATAAAATAGTGCAACAGGAAAAAAAAAAAAAAAAAATCCTGCCATTAAGAATGTCTTTAATTTTATGTTACTTTTTCCATCTGTATTCTTTCCATAGGAGTAAACCTCAACTCCAAGATGGTTTTTGAGATTTACATGTTTATTTCATTTTGTTTAATATCCTAATCGGTTCACAGTAAATTTGACCACACACACATACAGTGATCCCAGCTGTTTGACTGTGGCAAGCCAAGCCAAAGACATAGGCAGAAATACAACCCTGCTGCTGAAATCTTTGCAAAATTATAAACAAGATCCTTAATATTATAGCTTGGCATTCCACACCAGCAACAGAGATGCTAACACTGTTTACAGGAAAACAATCTAAAAGCAGCCCCCCTGCTCTTTGGTTCTTAAAGGCTTATGGTAAAGGAAAAACTTGCATTTAAACATTGGTGATGTATAGATGTGCTCCTGGTTTGGCCTGTGGTTTCTGAGGGGGCTGTGCTTTCCTGGCAGGTAGGAGAATGACTCAAGTTAATATGGAATGAACTCTTCCTGTGTCTCTTTTCTCCCTCATTTTTTAGGGGGGCAATTATTTCATTATGTTTTGCCACTCCCTTCTTTGTAAAGCCTGAAACAAACAAACCCAAGGACTCGTTTGTAGCTTTCGGGGCTGTTTTGCTTTTCATGGGAAAACACAGGGAGAAAGCTGAGACCGTGATCTTCAAAAGCATAAAACCCCCCAGTTTCACTTGGTCTGTCCTGGTTTGTGCCACACACTGCTCATCAAAGCCCACACCTCAGTGGAAATATCCAGGGAGCCTGGACAAGGTGGAGATACCTGCCTGCATTCCCTGAGCACTGCCTTTATTTTTTTATGACACTGAAAGTTCAACAACAAAGCCAACAAAAATTCAGTGTACACCCATCAGTTTAGCAGAGGAAAGAGACAGAACCAGATGGCCAGATTTAAAAATAAAATGAAAGAAAAACAATATTCAAAAAGCCCTCTTTCCCAAAGAATACCCTCGGAAACAGAGCCTGACAGTGGTGGGGTGGACAAAACCCCACCATCTGTGTTTCTAAGCAGCCTGGACTTTCCACAGCACATGGGTGCTCTTTATGGGAGACCTGGGGGAGCAAGGCTGAGATCAACGGGGTGCAGAAATCAAACAAACCCATGCTCAGAGCCAGATAATGCCTTGAGGACATGGAGGCATTCTGAGCTGCCTGCAGCTCTCCTTGCTCTGCCAGTAAAGCCAGCCACAAGCTGAGCCACGTTGCCCTGTAAAGCTCCTTATCAAGATTTCACATCTGGTCTGAGCAGCTTAATTTAATGATGATATGGTAGCATCCCCTCTCCACTGCACAGCACAAATTATCACATTGCTTTCTGAGGACATAAATCTCATTTAGCTTTTCTTCCCCTTCAGTGAGTTTTACAGGCCAGGGAGCAGGATAAAGATATCCACCTGGAGGCATGTAAGGAGCTGCTTATGTAGGCAGTGACTCTGAAAAGCACCCATTCCTGAGAAATGCTGCAGTCTTGTAACCTGTGCCAGGTTACAGGCAGAGAACTGGAGAGGTTGTTGTGCACCACCTGGGAATGTGGTCCCTTTTGTGCAGAGCCCCTCAAACCACCCCCCCTTTCACTGAGACTTATTTCTGTGAGGTGTTTTTGCAACAGGAATGTAGAAGGAAAAATTCTGGTGGGACCAGTCCATGGTGGAAGCAGAGCTTCTCAGCCCCCCCATAGCAACATCTGGGTGCTGCCATCTCAATTCTATCCTCACCCTGAATCCACAGGAAAAACAATTTTCTGGCTACATGAGTTAAATCAATAAAAGGAGAATAAATTCCCAGCTCCATAACAGGGACAGTGGTGTCCACATTCCCATTCTTTCTCAAAACTTTGTTATTATGGGATGGAGTGTTAAGGATCTGTCAGCATTTCTACTACAAACCTCAGTCTTTAGAGGTTTATAAACGCAGCCATTTAAAATAACACTGCATTAAAAAGTAGGTATGTGAGTTGTCAGCAGTGGTGTTTCTGTTTTCTTTAAGATGGTTTAGAGACGTTTTAGCAGATTATTAGCCTTAGAGAGGTCAAAAATAATCAGAGGTGGTTTTTTGGCTACATTTTTGGCTACCTCTGGGTAAATAATGGTTTAATTTGAAAAAACATTGAGTACATAATATGAACTGTCTTTAAGCAACAACAACAAAAGAAAGGAAAAGCCTCAGTTAATGGTCACACTATTTATGTTTTAGAAACAGCTCCTGCACATGCACTGGGTATGCTCAGTTTTGAAAACCTCCCCTATGATGTGGGTAATGGGATAGAACAAAAGTTACATGGATGGAGCAGTTGTTTCCATGACCTGAGCTCACCCACTGACATCACCTTCAGGGGACAAGCCATCCCCAAACAAGAGCTGTCCCCAAGGAAGCCTCTCAGGATGGGGTGGCTGGGGGCTCAAGGAGGGGGCACAAGGGCACCTCAAACCCTCTGTCTCATGGAGCCTTCAGCAGCCACTGCTGAACAGAGGGATCTGTGATCCCTCTGGGATGGGCTGGCCCATGAGCTGGTGGGCACTGACAGCACCAGCACCTCCTCTCACATGAGGAAGCCCAAGCCATGGGGGGACTAAACTCCTGTAGCATGAACAGAGAACATGAATGACAGACATTTAAACCTTCATTTTGGATGAGCATTTGGACCATCTCCCACTAGGTGAGCAAGGGCCACACTTATGCCCATGACCAGAACAATAATGGATTTCAGCTGGCTCCTGCCATGGACATAAACCAGCTGAGGATAAATCCAGGAGACCTCATGGTCTGTGAAATCGAGTGGGGAAAGACTGGAGAGGGAGAGAGAAACTGCCTCAAAAACTGTATGTGTGCCATTAAATGCTGTTACCAGCAAGAAGTCAAAATGGTGTTTTCAGCTTTCCCTTCATGAAGAAAATTACAGGCCTGAATCTTTGTTACAGTAATTGCCCCTGAGATTGGCTTGCAATTATTTTGGTGAGTCTAACCTTCCAAAGTGAAATGACATGAACAGCAGAGCATCCATGGGCCCAGGTAACAGCTTCTAATTATTTCCCATCAACTCTTGATCTTCTTTATCTGATTGTTGCTTCAAAGAGTTTCAGCAAAAAGAAGATGGTCTCAGCACTCATCATTTATCTCAATGTCTTGGTGAAAGTTTTGGAGCACTTTCAACGGGCAGAGAGTAGACACTCTCTGTGCCTGTGCTGCCTGAAACACATTTTTAACTGACAAAGCAATGGTTTAGTGCTAAACATATTGTATCAGCCAAACAAGACACTTGAGATCTTTCTTTTGATACTTAATTATTAATAGCCTTGCCAGAATATCTATTTTGAAGACTGTCCATACATAAGAACTTAATGAAAATTGTGGCTGTGGACTAGTTACACAGAGTAATTACATCAATGTAAGCTTCAGAATCAGAGTCTCTGATCCTGTGATAAATAACCATTTTCAGAGCTGGATAAAAATAAACGTAATCAGAATTATATGATGAAAAATGTAAAGAATCTGATTTGTTCATTCTTCCCCTTGCAAAACCCATCACTCCAGAGAGATTTGAAGACAGCACCCCAGCCTGCCCTGAGTAAGTGCTGCAGCTTCCTGAAGTTTTCTCCTGAGATCCCACTGCTGCAGCACCCGCATCCTGAGAGCTGACCAGACCCATCCTGGAAAGGATCAGATATTTCTTTCTTCATCAGCTCTGGGCACAGGCCATGTGCGGCCCTGATTCCCATTCCTAATCTTCTTTTCTCTCCCATGTCTTCAATTTCTTCTATAATTTAATCCTTTTCTCTCTAGCCTGCTAGATATTAAAATATATATAGATATATCTGATCCAGTTAGCCAAGATTACATTACTATTTCTATTTATTCATGTAGGTGTGTTTCTGTGAGCCTGCAACCAAAAAGGCAACAAAAAACAATTCCTTGAGCAGCTTGTCCATGGTGGAGCTTGCATGGCTCTGCCAAGGCAGGGAGCTGCCCCTCTCCCACATGGAGATCTTGCCATGACTCAGCTTCAGAAGCTGTTTTCTGGCAATGCTCTTCTTTTCTCTTTCCTTTTCGTATGTGCTTTTCTTTGGGACTAGGTTTTGCTTTCTCCTTCCAGAAAGAAAAATGGAATCCAGCAATAACAGTAGCAGAAAGAGCCCCAATCTGTCTTCATTAAAACTTCCCTTTCCCAGAAAAGGCAGCTTTGCCATCTCTAGCATTGTATAACCATGGTCAGAAAGAGGATTCACGACAATGGAGCAGTATAAAGGAAGATCTTTCAAAAGAAAAAGCCCTAATATTTTGTATTTCAGATGCTTTCATGTCTTTTATTCTGCCTTCTGGAGTCACAGATCTTTGTATTCAAAGCCCTAAATAATATTTATAGCACTTTATGGAGACAGAGCCATCAGCACCCAGGCTGTCCAGACCTCTTCATCCGATTTTTGTTAGTACTGTACCACAAGCCCACAACACTTAGCAAATGTGAAACCAAGATGAGGGAGCACAACCAAAGTGCCTCAAAATGAGCCTGTGCCTTCCCAACCCCCACACGAGCACCCTGGCCACTCGTAGCCTTCCTCCCTCTGAGGAAGCACAGATTCATTATTTACCAGAGGCTGGTTGTGCTATCTCTGTACACTCACCCACAGCATCTTCTTACCACCCACTGCTGCAGCTGATCTGGGTTTTTGCACTTCACTCCACTGCAAAAGCAGAATCTGAACTGCTGGTTTCATTAGGCTGGTACTTAGGGTTTCTTTTTCACCCTCAGCCCAGGGGAATTACATTAATCCTGCAGCACTGTGAGGCAGCCATTGCCCAACACAAGAAAAATTATAGGGGCGATAAATTCTTCAAGAAGGGATGAGGCTCTCAAGTCTTCACCCCACTGATCTCTTCTCAGACCCTGGAGAAGGTTTTACCTTCTCTCTGTCCCCCTACAACCAGTCACAAAAAGCACTGGATCAACCCCAGACCACAAGCCATGAGCCACCTTCTGTAAGCGGATACGTTTTGTATTTAATACCACGGTAAATTAAAAAATGGCAGACCACATCAAACTTTTATTTCGCATACAATAAAAGGGTTTCCTCAGTCATAAAAAAATGGGCAAGGAGAGGAGGAAGAGGCCACCGCACAACAAATTCCTTCCTTACAGTCTGGAGAATTTGCGGGGGCGGGTTCAGGGGGAAATTTGCCAGTTAATAAAATGTTGTGTATGAATTATACATCAGGACTGGCCCCAAACGTGAACCAGACACGGTATGGTGTGCTGGGATCATTGCACTGGCACAGTGCAGGATCACTTCCAGTTCTACAAAGACTCACATACAAGCTTTATCTCCAAGGTTTAAGCTCCTTCTGCCTCCAGTTAAACAGTGAAGGACATGTGTAAGTATTCACATGCTGAAGGACTTAGTTTTACAAAGACAGCTTTGTTCTGCAAAGGTTGTCTACACCGGAAGAAATAATAAAACAATAGAAAACAGGACAATTGTTTATCCCCTTGGTTAAAACAATTATGTGTGCATCCAAATACATTTGTCTTTAGATATACTTAGGCTTTGCCCCATGCTTTTTCTGATGTACAAGGTGCAGGTGTTAATAATACATTTCTGTACCCAAAATTCACGCACATCAGTGGAGGAAAACCCATTAACTTAAAGGGGACGTTGTAGCAGCCCAGGAATCCAGCTCTGCCGATCTTCCAAACTGAAACCAAAACTGATTCTAAAATCACTGCAGAGATGATGTTGCTTTTGTAGCATCTCTGGCATTATCACTGGCAAACACAGGATTTGTGTATTCTGCATATTCCCCACACTGCTCAGTGCCACCCAGTGCCATGACAGTGCCACGCATTCCATTGACAGCGTGGCACACACAGCCCTCATCCTGAAGTCTTTGGATTGCCGGTACGAAATCCCAGACAGGACACAACAGACCTATGGATAAGCTTCTAAGAAAACCAAAACAACTCATGTCAAGATGGAAAGCAGTATATTTCTACACCCCAGCTGCCTAACCATTAATCTTCTTCACGCTGTATTTATCTGCTGCTCATAACAGTTTGTTTTATAATGCTTGTGTAGCTCCAGTAGCCTTCCAGACTCGCACAGGGCAGCGAGAACAGAACAGAACAGCGCTTGTGTCTGCCATGCTCGTGCAGCCCAATTTGCTGCCTCACTGCCCAGCCAGGACAGTGTGGGCACCACTGCATGTGGGCAGCCCTTTGCCATCCCTGCCCCTCTCCTCCGTGGTGCAGCAGAGCTCTTGAGCAGCGCTCCTGCAGCAGAGCGAGGCGCTCACTGCTGCGCTGCACAAACACCGCGTCACGAGCCGAGCGCGCCCAGCGCTCCCACAACTTCCACACCACATACCTCCCATGCAGCAGCCCTGATAAATGCTTCAGGGGGGGAAAGGAAAAAAAGGGAGGGGGTTGGGGGGTGGGAACAGGATATTTTAATTGACTTGACACTAAATTCCACTCCCTGCATTGAATCAACTGAGCATTAAATTCATGTGTCTATTACGGTATGTGCAGATGTGTCAGGGTACACACGTTAAGTGTTTCCAGTCGCTCTCTGAGTTATTTTCTTGTTGAATAAAAATCATGTGAAACCCATTAAAAGAAAGACCAACAGAATTTGATAACAAGATGCAACAGCTATCTAAGGTTTTTGAACAATCCCAACAATTTCAGGCGAGAAATATAACTTTTCAGCACTTCTTCCTAATATTCACTAGAGGTGAAGTATTTCCTAGAGTGCAACTGAGGGCTTTGAGCGGGTGTTTTGTTGGTTTGTTTTGTTGGGGTTTTTTTAATGGTACTATATTAGCTTGGTTTGTTGGGGTTTTTTTTAAAGAATAATGTTAAGGGAAGATGAAAATAGTTCCTTTTTTTTATGTAAGGTCTTTGATAAAGCTGAGTTGAAATATTTAGACAATTAAGATATGTATTTTTTCTGACAAATATGTTTAAATTTTCTTTTTTTTTTAAGTTGCAAAATTGAAAGGAAAGGCCTTAAAATACTTTAAACAAAATATTTTAGTTGACCGAAAGGAGGAAATTTTTTCAGATTTTTTGTACATGTGAGAATTAGAGATTTTAAAGAGAAAATGTAGAACCCCTTGGAAAATTGCCAGCAACAGAACAGAGGAACCACAACATCGCCATTTCTGTTTAAAGACAAGAAGGCTAAATTCTTCTGCCTAAGCCCAGCAGAGCAAAGAGCATTAGATCAGGTGAGGATTTGTCCTCCAGAAAGAAAATCACCTTTTTTCCTCGGAGGTACAGCATCCTCCAGGCTGGTGTGAATCACCAGGATGCAGCAGAGGATGCGTCCTCATGCTTTTTAAAGAATTCCCATCAAAATGCCGTTGGGAGCCAGCAGGGCTTCACGGCTGTAAGAATCCCCTTCTCTGGAGTGGGGATTTGTACAGATCAGGCTTTGTACTGGAATGAAAGCAGCAAGTCTCTCTCAGGCCACCAAGGTCCCTGAAGTCACTGCATTCATTTGCACAATGTCCAGCACTTCTAAGTTGTTCACCTCTTTCTTCATAATTTTTTTTTTTTCATTAAACTTATGGTTTTGACTGATGAGGGATGAGTGAGATGCTGAAGAAAATAGAGTCTGATATTTCCCTTGAATCCAAAACGATCTACCACAGCAATTTTCATTACTCCAAGAAAAAGAGAGCGAGAGAGAAGGGAGGGGGGGGAAAAAAAAAGAAAGACATTACTTCTCTGAATTACACGCCACTTTCATAATTCTCCCTGAAGTACCACACAGGGACTGTGTTGAAGGGAGGAAAATGAAAACAGCTGTGGAGGTTTTGGGTTACACTGCAGCTCCGTGCTGCCTTTGGCCCTTGCCCACCAGTGCAGTTTGTTCTAATCCTGGTCGTGAATGTCCGTATTTGTTACCGCTCACTAAGGCAAGTCTTCTGCCTCTTGGAATAATAAAAACTGTTGTGTGCTTATCTGCTAAGCTTCTCCGACAGTTGCAAAAAGTCATCGAGTCAGCAACGCGCCTGGCGCCCGGGGCTGTCACTCAAAGGGGCTGCCCATGCTGGGACAGCAGCCCTGTCAGAGGGGGCTTGGGGCAGGCAGGGACTGCAGGGCTGGGATAGCCCTGGTGTCCTCCCATAGGGCTGGCATTGTCCTCTCACCCCAGAGCTCCCCTTTCTCCTCTTAGTATTTTTTCCCTTTTAAGCTCTGCTACACGTGCCTCACAGCAAAGAAGGCATCCCCCTCAGTAAACCCGCTCTTAAAAATAGGTTGCATCATTTTTGGTAGAGGTTTTGGCTCCCAAGGCAGATTTTGATGAGCACAGGGTGACGTGTCTTCAGCAGGGCTGTGACTTAGAGCTGCCAGCCCTTCAGTTTCCCACTCTCATCCCCGCCATGCTGGCCAAGCCTCTCCATCTCTCCATCCTCTGCTCTCCCTTCACTGCCACACTATTTCCTGCTGTTGCACTCCTATTTTCTCACTAATCCCTGACTTCCTCCACACTCTCCAAATAGTTCTCCTCAGCCTCAACTTTATTAACTTAAGCTGTTTATTCTTCTACCACTAGAAAGTAATTCTGTGCATTCCCTTTTCCTCCTCCCTGCGTCCCCCTGCCCCCACCCTCAACCCTTCTGCATGCTGAGAAACCATTCGCCCCTTTGGAGAACTGCATGTATTTTTTCCCCAATGCATTTGGGAGAGAAAAGTCAGGGAGGGGGAAAAGACCAGTTCCTGGCAGCTCCCCACTGGAGGATAGAATCTGTTTTTAATTTAGGTAGTTAAAACTCGCAGCCCCGCTGGAATCTGGAAGAGGAGCGTGTGTGTGTCTCTGCGTGTGTGGTTATATGGGCACTCATTGTGTGTGGATGGGACAGGGTGACATGTTTATGGTGAGTGTGCACACGTGGGGCTTTTGCTCATGTGGAAATGGCTCGCTGTTTGTGGCCTGTGCCAGCCTCACATCCGTGGGAAGCTGCCTGAGCCTGGCGTTTCTGTCCATGCGGGAAAAGCCCAGAAGGGCAGCTGAGGGAAGTACTGCCCTGCTCCACCATCATAACCTGAAAGCCTCCCCTGGGAAAGCCAGCTCACAGCACACCTTGAGGTGAAAACATAGACTGGAGAGCAGGAGCTCAGCCACGACCATAGATTTGAGAGCATGAGTGCTTTAGCACCTCCAATCCTGGCCAAGGAAAACCAGCAGGCAACCGTTTTCTACTGGCACATGTCTCTGTAGCAGAAACATCAGAGAGCTCAGCTGGTTTTTGTGCTTCTCAGGCCCTAAAACCTGAGGACCCCTGCTTCCATATGTAGCCCAAGCACATATCTTGACATAAAAAGTCATATACAGAACTATAAGTGTATCCATGCATATGCACACCCATGCAGACCTCCATGTGCACGCACACAGGGCTGTGGCAAGCACTGTGCTGGGATCCCAAGGCAGTGTGGAGGGGAGGCTGGGCTAATGCCTCTGCCTCTAATGCAGGTCACTTCCTCTCCGGATCCCAGCAGAAGTGACTTATTACAGGAGCTTATAAAATCCCCCTGAAGAATAATTGCAAAATGAAACAAATTGCGTTAAGTGGCGGCCAATAATTTCACCAGGGACACCAGGGCTATTAGACAAGCCAGGAAGGTCCTCGTTTCCCCTCCACTCTCCTCCAGCTGGGACAAGCCCTGTCTAAGGGGCAACGTCATCAAAGCATGTGTTTAAGGGGTGATTAATTGTGTCTCCATCAAAGGGGAGCTGAAGTCTGTCTGCCCAGAGCTGCTCGTGGCAATGGGTATATCCCAGCAGTGGGGGTCATCTCTGAGCAGCCAAACAGACACCCATAGACCTGCTCCCAGCACTTCTCCATCCATGCAGTTATCAAGTTTTTCCAGGGGATATGAAGCCACCTTTTTGCAGTCTAAACCCACCACTCCATATTTTACCCAGGCAGGGAGCAGAGCTTATTCACTTGGCTGCTGCTCCTGTGGGATATCTGGATTATCTTGTGTCTTCCCCAGTCTCTAAACTACAGCATGCACTTCATCTGCCAGCTCCTCTTTGGCCACCTCAGCTCCTTGTTGTTTTTCTTTAGAACTCCTGAACTGCTGAGGGAACAAATTCCCCATAGCATTGACCAGTGTTTTTGGCATCTGCTCAACAGCTGACCCAGAGGAGATATTCTTCTGAGACCAAAGGAAAAAAAAAAAAGGTAAGAAAAAATATAACCCAGCATACTCCCTCCCCCTTTTCCTTCTTCCTCCAAAAAAATAAAATAAAATAATCACAGAAGTGATGAAAAATGGGCCATGTGTAAAGAACTGCAGACCCCAGGGGTAGCTCTGGATTGAACTCCTTATTTATACACAGTTTTACATTATTATTTACTACAGTAATCAATGTAAAAACACTGCCTACCCTAGCAACCCCTGTGTCATATGGTGTGTATACATCACCTCTGGGAAGCAGGTCAGCTCTATAAAGAAAATCAGCCATATTTAACGTGAAACTCTGTAGTTTTTACAATGTTTTTAAAAATGTTTTACAACATGTAGAAATGCTTCCATAAAAGCAGACTTATTAATCCCAGTTTTAAGCTGTCTTTTAAAGTGGAGTTTTCTTACATAAATATTTTCCTTGTCTCCCCACTACTCCCTGCCCCTCCTTTTAAATAAAGTTATAATAGAAAAAGAAATGGGTACTCAGACATGGAAGGCAGCTCAGCACTGTCCACCTCCAATGGACCCCTGATTTCCCCCCTGAAGATGCAGGGAAGGAGGATGGTAGCTATTCCCAGAAGAGATAACTCTCCTGGGCATTATCAGCAATAGGGAATATTTGCAGGATTTAACATGTTTTCTTATGTTTATCCCAAAGAATTATCCCCAAAGACTGAGAGTCTTTGCATCAAATTGAAGTTCTCGACCAAGAAGCTTAAATTAGGAACTTAAATGGGCCCCTTCCCCTGTCGTGGAGGGCTTCCCACAACTCAGGTCTGAATTGCCCTCTGGAGATGCCTGTCCCTTATTAATGCTGGAAAGACTCGAGTAATTACATGTCTAATTTAGGAACAAGAGGCAAAGCAAAGCCAGACCCTATTCCTGAAGATGTCTCCCTACTCTGTACCTGCCACCACTCCCTGCTGGAGGCCCAGGAGGGCTGGCTGCCCATCCCACTGTGCCCACAGCTCTGCCACCCCCTGTCCCCACGCAGTGGGGCTGAGCTTCCCACTGCGGGGTCAGGGCTGCCACAGGTCCAGCTGAGAAGGGACATCATCATGCCCCAATCCAGCCCTGGTCTGCATGGGGCTCCTGACAGCAGTGCTTCAGCTCCTGGCTACTCATGGAACTGCAACTCATTCCTTCATTCCTGGAGAGGAGCAGAGAGGCACCAGGAACACCCAGCAAAGGCACCACTCCCACAGCAGAGAATCTGGGCACTGCAGGTGTGACTGCAGTGCTCTCAGAAACCCCAGGACAGCCCAGCAGACCCCTGCATGTGTGCCCTGGGAAGAGGCTGTGGTCCTCCCATAACCTTCCCATCTGAGTAAAGTGGCAGTCACATGAATGAAATCCATTTTTTGAAGGTCATTCTTAAATCTGACTGGCAGCATCTGAGTAAAGTGGCAGTCACATGAATGAAATCCATTTTTTGAAGGTCATTCTCAAATCTGACTGGCAGCATCTTTTAGGATCACCACAGAGCAGGAAAACACTATACAAACAACAGGTCAGGATTACTGCTTTTGAGACAACCCATATATTAAAAAAAGTCCATTGCATTGGTACTTAAGGTTTTCATCAGACAGATAAATATAAATTAACTCTCAGGGGGAAAAAAGTTGCCCTGTCCACCTCCATTGCTAATCTTTACAGTAATTCCCTTGGAGTAACAGCCCATTTTACAGAGAGCAAAACTGAGACATGGAGAACTTGGTAACTTGCCTGAGGTTACACATTTTTAATAAATCCTGACAGCCAGTGTTCAAATGCATCCCATCTTTACAATAAGGACTGGATGCTGCAAAGTTTCATTAAGGGGGGACAGAACTGCTGGTCCCTGCCATCTGGCTGAACCTATTCACACCCAGCACCAGCCTCATCTCTGTAATAGGCTTGACCTCTCTGGTGGGGGGATGCTGTTTATCTTCCCTGCTCTGCGACCCCACTCCACAGCTTCCCCGGCTGCTCCTTCATTGGACCCAGATTTCCACCCTGCCTGCTGTTTTTCCAGCAGTAGCATTTTGGCTCCTGGCAGACTGGAGAGACATTTCTGTCGGCAGCTCAGGAATTCCCTTTGTGTCTTTCCTGAGTTTAGGCTCACCTTGATGCTAGACTCTGACCCCTCTTTAATGCAGAGGAATGTGTGAAAAATTTATTCCCCTTTTCATTAAGAAGTCATTTAAATTCACCAAAAGGTGACCTGGCTCCCTCCACTGTGGCTATATTGTTCTCTGAGAAGCTGCTTTATTTCTGACTTAGAGCTCAGTTGAAAAGTGAGATCTCGCTTCCACTGATCCAATAGTTTAATTTTTAGCATCAATGATGGATAAAATTTTGCAGAGACATGTTTGAGGTATGTTTTTATACTCATAAACAGTTGACCAGCTATGAAGAAATGCTGCATGTTCCTGGATGTAAGTGTCCTCCTTCTGGCTCACTTAATTAGCAACTCTAGCAAGCATGGGAATTTGATTTTCCATTAAAAACTTGGAAAAATATTTGTTTTGTTTATTTGTTTTTCACAACACACAAAGCAAAAGCCAAAGCCATCATTTCTACTCTGGTTTGTTTTGTTTTCTTGACAAGTGAAAAATCAGCAATCCTAGATTGGAAGCGTTTTGGGAGCTGATCTGGAAAAGGTGCCAATGCAAATAATGTCATCCTTTGTGCAAAACAACATCCAGGAAAAAAAAAAAAATAGAGAGAAGCATTTTTCATCCAAGAAGCACTTTGGAAAATCAAAGCCCAGTTTTCAACTCGCTTTATTCTCAACCTGATTCTTATTAATGTCCCTTAATTTCCTGTGTACACATCCATCACGGTGTCGTGTGTCACTGTCACAGCTGGTTGTGGGCACACTATGGGATAAGTAGGGCTGGGGGCAGCATGGGCACATCAGGACACACAGAGGACCCCAGAATCAGCAGCAATATAAGCAGTAGAAAAAGCAATAGCTCATCACCACTCCTGAGTGAAGGGAAGGTGAGGCAGGGCAGGGAGGAAAAAGGGTACAGGGGTTGTAGTACTCCCCTCTCCCTTATTTAGGTCAAAGCTTTCTTTATCCCATATGCATCAAGAAATGCCCACCAACCTATTCAAAATCACCCCTCTCCAGAGCATTGACCACAAAATTACCATCCATTTCTCCTAGCACAGAAAGACTGCCCGGTAGGGGCACTCATGGTGCCCTTCCCTCCTGTCCACAGTCAGTGTCCCCAGCATGCCAGGAGAAGCTGGCTACTCCATTTCAGCCACAACCAGCTGCATTTTTCCCTGTTTGTGCCACTTGTGTATTTGGTTTGCAGAGGCAGGGGGAGGAAAAGTGTCTAATACAATTTATTTTTTAAATTAACCTATTTAAAGCTATGGATACCGACTTTTCAGTAGTCTTCTGGGGGCTGTTACAAAGGGGCCCTGGTTGAAACCTATCTGAAGGGAGTTAACCACAGCCCTTTGCTTGCACATGTGGTATAATGTAGGCTCTTTATTGCTTTTCTTTACTCCCTCCCCCCACCCCCCCATACACATTTAAGATACGCAGAGTAGAGTTTTTCTAAATATCTCACAAGTGCATGTGTGTGTGTGTGTGTGAGCAGGATTTATGGCAGAGAGGGGAACCTAATTCTGCCCTCAATTAACAAAACCCACGAGCAAGAGGGACTCAACACCAAGCTCCACAAAAGATCCCAGGAGGGGGTTGCTGGAGCAGAGTGTAACACAGCCTAGTGAGACTTGGAGATGACAGACATCCCAGTCTTATCAGCAAAAAAGTTTACAGCCCAAGATTTCAGGACAAAGGGAGCCAGTGCACCAGGGAAGGATGCCAAACTCAAGTCTTGTACATCTCCTTCCATAAAGGGAATAGCTGGTCTGACCCTGTGTGTCTAAAGCTCAGTCTTGCAAAGAACCAAGGCTTGGATTCACCTCAAGGTTTTGGGCATGCAGCTGAGGCCCACAAGCTGGGAGCAGGGTTACCTGGGACCCCTGCTGTGGTCTAAGGACAGAAATCAGCTCCCTCAGCCCTTAGAACTCCTCTCCCAACATCTGTTGGAGGCTTTTGTGCTTTTCTGCTGCCTGTCCAACCCCAGGGGCTCAGGTTGGGTTTTTGCAAGCCCAGCTGCACGTCTTCCCCTGCACCAGGCCTGCAGCAAGGCAAGGCTTTGGGCTGTGAGCAGGATGAGCCACACTTCATCCATCACAGCCAAAGACAGAGCACTAGCACAGGAACACTTGGACCAGGTACTCTGGCACCTAGGAAAAACATAGGTGTTGACAATGACATTTGTTTTTAAGAGTGATGAACAGCTCAGGCCACCTACTGCATGGTGATGCCAGATTCTGACTCCTTAACCACAGGGAAGAGACAGAGAACTTTGCTTTAATCCTCTGATTTTGGCACCTTGTTGTCACACCCACCTCTTCCCTGTGACCACCAAGAGCAGCCAGGTGCAGAATCACATGATGGGAGACCAGCTGAACATCTGCTCCCTGTCACACCACCATCCTCTCTAGCCACCCCTCACCTCAGTGTCATAATTTCCACCAATTTTCACAAGCAGCTTTTTCAGATGCCTAGAGATGTCACACATTGGGTGGCATCATAACAGGACAGCAGCTCAGCTGGTGTAAACCAGCCCAGCTGAATCCACCAGTTGAAGATTTAGCTCAAAGCTGGCATCCCAATGCTTAAGATTCCACAAACTGCAAATCCAACCTCATTTTTAACCTTGTGGGTTTTTTGGAGCTCTGTTTTGCTGTGCTAATGTGCTTTTAACGTTGTTTTTTCCTTGGTATGTGTGTTATATTAGCACACATGCACCCTGTATATGCAGAAAGTCTGTAAAACAGGGCACTCGTATAATTTTAAAATAGACAAATCAGTTTAAAGCATTAAAGTAAATCTGGTAAAAGAAAATCTCTCCTGGGTTGACATTTTGTTTGCCAAGTTTTAGCTTGGAATGAATTTTTATGACCGAGTTATAAACCCTCAAAAATAGTGGTTTATAATGGAAATCTTGACAAATCCTTAACACAGGCCCCATTGTAACATATTCTGTACATATCCCATTGATCTATGGTAATAACAAGTTTTATATAAAATATTTTTACTGTGGGAGTGAGGTGGTTATCTTCAGGCTTCCAAAAATATTTTTCAAATAAATAGGTGGCTTTTTCAACTAGGCAAAATCAAGGAATTGAACATTGAAAATGACATCTAAATATTCATCTGGATTAAAAAAAAAAAAAAAAAGGCGAGAGAGAAGGAAAAAAAGTAAATCATTACAATAATTCAGAACCCATGATGTTTCTTTGGCTGAAAAGCAGCTAGTGACTAAGCAGCAATTCTGCTCTGATATAACTCTCAATGTAGGATGGGGTATTAGCCATGAGCAACAGAAATTACTTTCTTAGAGGATTAGCTGTGGGCCTGAAACAACAAGCAACTTAAAAAGCAAGCTGTTTCCTCAGCAGGCAAGATGATAAAAGTGGGATACAAAGGATTTGTGTGCCTGGTCCTCAAACCCTTTCTTCTCTCCTGCAAGACACTTGGTGCCTTTGCCCCAGCAGCTCCTCTGAGTTGGGCTTAGCCCATCCTTGGGCTACCTGCATGTCTAACCCAGAAAGCCCAAGTCTTTAGCTCCACTGAGGCCAGGGGTATGATACCCGTGGGGAAAAGGAGCAGCTGGAGCTCAGCACTTTATCCAGCCCGTGGTACTGCAGTGGTGGTGATGGCACTTCAAGGATGGGACCAGTTGAAGAGCAGGGCAGGTGCCTTTTCCCAACACCTTTTACTCTCAAACCCATGTTTGACCACCACCACCATGCTTGATCCACCTCTAGACTCCAAAATGCAGGTGTGTCTAGGCAGGCAGCCTCCCTGGGAATGGAGAAAGGCAAGCACTAATTTTCAAGGCAATTATATCTGCAAAAATGCTTTAGCCCATTGACTAGAAAATCAAGTCTGAGACAGCAAGCACACAACTCAAGCAGCAATAAACATTGTCCACCTTTTCTTATTCCTGATAATATCAGAAGCTCTGTCTCTGAAATATTTTTAAACCACGGCTCTTCCCAATATCTGAAAATTCACAGCCATCATTATTTAGCATTACACCATTCTCATTAGTTAAGGAGGTTCAAGTTCACAAACAAGAAACTGAGGCACATAATTATGAGAAACTAGGGGGATTTGGGCTTTTTGAAAATATTTAGATATTGAACCAGACATGCAACCAAGATGCTAAGAGCTTTTTATGGACAGGAGTGCAAACCATTGGTTCCAGAGAAGAAGCACATACTGTGATTTTGCTTTAAGGTATCACATGTTGTCTAAGCAAGTTTTCCAGGCTCTCTTTTGAATCAATTGAAGAAGGCACAACATGAGATTATCCAGACCATCCAAAAAGAGTCATGATGAATCCCTTCCTGGACATTCCTATCTGCCTTTTCCCTAATACAAAGGTACCTGAGGAAGCAACCCTGATAAGGCCTCTGGAAGGAGCTGAGTGGCTTGACTTGGCAAGGCAAGAATTTGGACTTGTGCCTCTATTGCCCTCGGCAAGCCTGAAACTACCTCATTTACATCCAAATAAAGGGGAAAAATGAGTATTTTGAGAGCATATAAATGGGCATATACAACTTGATGGACTTGAAGGTCTTTTAATACTAAACAATTGTCCAAAATAAAGCTGCTTCTATGCAGGCAGATGCACGCACAAGGAGAGAAGTACAGTTGCCACAAGCCTGATTTGCCCTGACTAACAAAAGCAACTTCCTCCTCACCCAGCCATCCCAGACCATGGCTCTGAATTCCTGCACTTGCATCCAAGGGAGCGAGCCATTTTCATCTCTGATGCATTCCTTTTCCTTCCATTGAAACCGATTACCACACTGCCGCTTTAGCATGAACATAAATTTTTCCGACTTAACATGTTGCTTTAGGACTCGGTTCCACTCGACAGTAGACTTCCATATGTGCTGTAATGTTTGTGTTTCTAAGCAATGCCTCGGCAACCACATCAGGGTTGCCGAAAGACGAAAACGAAAAGCCTGCTTTTTAATTTTCTTTTGCTGGCGATCTCGGTTGGAAACTCAAAGAAGGTCGTCTATCTTCCCCAGAAGAAATGCAGCCCATAGGGCCAACATGTTGTTAACACACACCAAGAACGTTTTGGTGGCATGTGTCTATTTTAGAAAAAAAAATAATAAAATACACTTCACTGGGATTAAGTTGGGAGAAAAAAAAATTAATTTGCTGACATGCGAGAGGCAAAGACAAAGATCTTTCTCTTGTGGAAAATGCCAGCAGGTGTTGTCTAGGGATGTTTCTTTCTTTTTAAATGCCAGAGTAGTTCCACACAAGCAGGCCTGGAAGCACCCTTTTGCATATTTTGTTGAATGCTTGACAAATTAGCTGTATAAACTTGCATAAGTTCCATTTCGCAGCCATTAATGAATAAGAAGGAGTTTATTCAGATGCCTTGACCACAGAGAATAATAACTTCATTTTCCTTTCCCCTTTTTTCCTTTTTTTTTTTTTTTTTTGAAGACTGAGATATAAACTTCATCATTGCAGTCTATGGAGAGACACAGATATTTTAGGATCATTATGAAAATCTGGTCTGACACATACTGAAGAATTTCACTCAGCTACTCCTGTAGTTCAGTGTAGAATTTATGCTTGACTGAAGACCAGCCCCATTATTTTGCTGGTCTATGAGAATCAAGCAGTTATGTTCCAGAAAGCATTTTAACACGTGTTTAAGTCCCTCCCTAGTCAATAAAAGCACTTAAACAAATACTTTGTTCCTGCTGAAGTCAACTGGATGTTGACACAGCAAGTACCTCGCTGAGCAGAACAGGCTGCTAACGGAGAGCCTCAGGGAGCTGCACTACTGTACTTTGGAGCTTAGAAACAGGGATGCACTTCTTCATTTTTATAGCAACCAAACAATAGACTTTCCATCCATTGTGATGCTCAAGGATGTTAAGATTTGGTCTTGCCTGGAGCTGGGGTGCAAAGTCAAAAATAGGTATAAGCGCATATATTTCAGTGAAGAACAGATATTCTCAAAAGCTTCATGTCACTCTTTCTACAGTGTCCCTCAGCCAGGCCACAAGCAAGCCTCTTCAATGCTTCTGTTGGGAGATATTTATAAGCAACTCAGCCTCTGCCAGTGCCCAGGTGACCACTTTCCCACATCCCTCCTCACTGCAGACACTCAGATCTGCCTATGGCAAAGGACACCCAAACTCCCAAAACATCTGCTTCCACAACACCGAATGCTCCAGTGAAAAGTGTTCCCCCTGGTCCCCTCTATGTCTGATGGTTGTCTCCCTATCCAGAAGACCACCCTCAGATAAAGCTCCAGCTCTTTGCCCCACTGTCCCCATCGAGGCACCCCCGGCCCCAGAGCTGTATCTCACAGCACAGAACCAGCTTCTCCACACCTCAGTGAGGCTGCAAGATCAGTTGGCTGCCTCTGCCTTTCCTCTTCCCCTTTTAGAAATTTATTCTAACCTCAGAGAAATGGTTAGGGGCACTTAAGAGCCAGTTATGGCTCATTAGAGCTGCACTGGGTTAGTGGGAGGGAGGAAGAAGCTGAGAGCTACTATGGCCAGGTTAGTGGCATTTTCCTCCCCCTCTCAATGGTATCTGGATTCAAGGGGGCAGCAAGACCTCTGGGAAAGAATCTAAAAAGGAGCAGATGGGTTTTTTCCTGTGGCCCACAGCAACTGTGACATCTCCCCTTTGAAGCCCAGCGGTGACAGTCCCAGCCCCAAATGCTGCTCCCCTCTCCCGATGGCAGGGAGGGGGTGGCTCTCTGCACAACCCCCAGCACCCAGGTCCAGGGCAAGCAGGGCTTGCTCTGCCCATGCTGCTGGGCAAAGTCCCACAGAAATGGAAGTTACTGTAATTATAGCTTCCCTGAACATATGGTTTCAGGGATCTTTCTGCGTGTAAAATGCATGAATATGCATCAAAACTAGATGTCACTGCTTAAGTTACATAATCCTGCACAAACATATATTTAAGAGGGACCCTACATCCTCTGTTTTTTAAGGGGCTTTAGCTGTGATTAATTCTCTGAGCTTATTAATCACAACATGTGTTAGTGTTTGATAAATTGCCCAAAAGTTGCATTAGCTAATAAGTATAAGAACAAAACGAAATAGTTTCATCTGTTTTTATAATAAGACAAAGAGCATCATGGGAGCATACACGGTGGTCATGAATAAAAGAGAAACATTCATTTATGATAATTGGTTTCAGCTCCCCGTTTGGCTGGTTCTTGTGACCTAAATGTATCCAGTTGTTTCCTTTCTTTCCCGTTGGTTTTTGGGTCACTCCTAATGGTTTAATTCAACAAAAAATGTCTACCATTTCCTGTAACCTCTGTCTTTTTTCATTCCTCCTTCCAAAATGTTTTTTTTCTGTGCAGCATCTAGAGAAATCTCCCTCTCTCTCTCTCTCCCTCTGTTTCCTTCCAAGTGAACAAAGTCAATATTGTTGACAGAGAAAAGGTTTAACTCCAGGCAAAAGGGAAAAAAAAAGTAATAGTCATTTATTTGTCTCCACTTCTGAGTTCACAAGGGTTTTTTGTTTGATCCTGGCGGTCAAGACTTTGACACGGAACATGCCCCCTCTGACCATGAACAATTTATGGAGGGAGAAAGAGACAAAAATCCTCATTCATGTTTAAGAAAGCAAAGGAAATGGCTGTAGATTAATATTTGTGCATTTGTAGCAAAATTTCTGATAGGTCTGTAACACATTCAACCACCCTAGTTGAGAAACACAAGAGGCAAAACTCAGCCCTGGAGAGTTGAGTTTTGTTAATCTTGGACACTTTTCAAAACATCAGCCCTCATTCTGCTTTTCTTAGGGCAGCTTTTTCCTCCAGCAGAGAGTGAAAAACGTTGTATGGCATTTGCAAGGAGGCGGCGCACGCTGGCAGGGGTTACCTTGAAGCACAGGCAGGGAGCACTTGCCATGGTCTTTCCATTTGCACTCATGCCTGATACTCCCTGAACACTGCAAAGTGCTTCTACATCTCCCATTTACCCTGCTCAAAGTGACAAGGAATGAATTTCCTAGCACAAGGCCCTGAATTTAAGCTGGTGGGAGATGTGGTGCAGCACAGCACTGGGATGCCAGAAGGGTGATAGCTGAGACACCCTGTGCCATCAGGAACCCCTGTTTCACCACATTAAAACTTCTGGGGCTGAAATTCCCCTTCACCAGGTGTCTGCCTCCAGTAGAGTTTTCTAGGAAATCAAGGAGGGTGGGAGAGGGGGAGGCCTGGCAGTTTTCCAACACAAGATTAGAGAAAAGTGCTTAGTCGATATAAAAATTCTAACAATTATTTTTTTGGAGCTGCTCTCACGCCTCCATCTTCTGGAAAGGAGTCTGGAAATTTGGTGTCACGCTGGGAACATGGATGTGCCTTTTACATACAAATTTGGCAAAGTGAAAAGCCTTTGACTATGTCCCACTGAAGTTTTATTAGCCTTTGGGAGAAAAACCTCTACAGATTCTGTCTGCCTTGATCTCACTTCATTTTGAAGCTTTTAGGGCTTCCTTCTTCTGGGGATTGCTCAGGACTTTCCTTGCTGTAATTCCCTTCCTGGCTGCTGGACATGACTGCGGCTCTGGGCACCAGAAGAGAGAGCTAAAAAGCCATCCCTGTCATCTCAGGCCCTGGACTCCCACCAAGTCCCTCACTGCCCAAATCAAGCAATGAGGAAAACAACAGAACTGCAAAGCAGGAGCAATGGGGCAAGGACCAGGAACAAACACCTGAGGGGAGAGATGGATCCCACAGGGATGCTTGATATGACATCAGGGAACTGGGATGAGACAGAAAAATGAGCCAGGATTGTCTGGCAATGATATATAATAAAAACATAGATAAACATAAGCACAAGCAAGGTGATGAAGGCCACAGATAAGGCTTCATTCTCATGTTTCAAGGCTTCTGAATTTCAGTTTTAATTTCTCACATGAAACAGCTTGTGCCTGTTATCATTTCTAGAGTACCTCAAGCTCTCCACCAAACAGACTAGGAAACCAAAAATCAGCAAAGCGTCTCACTGCTACACCAAACACCCACTGAAACAGCTGACAGGCTAAAAAGAATGGCAGGAAGATGTAATGAGAGGGCAGAGATAGTCAGATTAGAAAACACCATAATTTTGAGTATGCTGATGGTATGCATGAGGTGTAGTGAACTGCAGCAGTAAATCAAAGTCTGCTCTCGAAACTCTCACACAGCTGCTATCCAGAGACCCTCTGGCTGGAAATCATTTCCCCACAAAATCATGGGTATAACATAAATATTCATGTGATTTTAACTACACAATATCTAGGAAGTTTTTAACCCTTAAGAATCACTGTTCCTTGCAGCCTTGAGCAGCAGAATTTCTAGCTTTCTGTTGCTGAAATCCATACTTGCCCATTGCATTCCACACCTCAGAGGCTGAGGCTTTCAGAAAAGAAATCCCAGCTGGAGAAACTCCTGCCAAAGTCACAGGCATCACTAACACTTTGTAATGTGGCAGTACCCATTCTTAAGCATGCAGTGGGGCTGGGAGGATAAATATCTTCAGGATATGATAGGACACATTTGGAGAGGACAGTTCTATCTGCAGCTAGTGAACACTGAGGTCTAAGCACAAATTGCACCATGCTAGAGAACCATTGCTGTCAGCTGGGTCCAGGACCTCTCCATCAGGGCAGTTTTTCTACTGCCCACAGCTGAGCTCTTTGTCACAGCCTGGATCTGGGATGGCCAACCCTCAGCTCTTGGGAATCACAACTTGGTGCCATCACCAAGGGTTGCACAAAGACTCTCCTGCCTGTGAGGGAGGAGCAGCCACTGCCTTCCCTGAAATAGCCCCACCTTGGCTGCTCTGTTTTGGGGATGTATTTGACACAACCCCCATGCTCCCTGCAGCGTCACCCAGCACAGATAGAGCCTCAGAGAATCTGGCTGCAAATCAATGCACCTCCCCTACCACTACAACAAAGCTTGTGACTGCAGGAAAAACAGCATGAGGAAGGGCCAGAAAACTCCTTACACATCAGAAAATTAAAACCCACTGTCTAGACAAGAGATCAGGAATTATCTTAAATTTCAAGCAGTGATAATTGACCAAGAGGAAGGGAAAACAAAAAGGAGAAAGCCTTTATTGAAAAAAAGGAGGATTCTTTTTGGGTATATCATACTAATAAGGGGAAACTACATGATTTCCCTGCCAGTGTTGCTAAAGGATGACTGCAGCAAATTTTGTTCCTAGTTCTGCCTAGTTGTTCCCTATCATGGAAGGGCCATGTGTTTTATTGTGTATGGTCCTAGTGCCAAAAATTCTCAAAGGAGACAGATTTGTAACTGCACAGGACACCTGCTCAGTGTATGCAGGCAGGAGTCACAAATGAACACATGATTGAAGGGAACTGCAAATCTTAAAATATGACAGGCATCAAAATGTTGTTGCATCCTCTCAACAGCTTCAGAAAACTGTTTTTCTCTAACTTTATCAAACCAGGGATGACAGTGGAGCCAACTTCTACTGGATAATCACAGAAAAACAACTACACCATGGACTTTGCAACAGAGCAGACTGAGTAGCTTTGTGGGGGAAAACTAGCACTCAGAAAACTAGTGCAGAATACTCAAACAGATTATGGACAAGGTTTAACATCTCAATCTGCAGCTACTCCAGAAATACAAAGATATACCTTCAGCAATACACTCTAGTTCAGTCTATCCCACTTATCTCAAGAACACTTTAAGATGATCTGCATTCTACACAAAAGCAGGCATGACAGCAAACTTGGCATTACAAAGCTCTTCTGTTCCCTGTTTTAGATGATCACATCTCATTCTTGAATGGGACCTTTACACATCTCTCAGATGCAGAGAGGTTCTACATATCTGTTAGTGTGTGGGCTTAGCTGTGAGAAGTGACTGGCTTTAAATCTTAACAAATTATTTCAATTGCATTAATTAAGCAGCTTCCTTATATCCCCAAACACCCCCAATTAACCATGCAGCTCTACTAGTACTAGATTTCCATCTTTAGAGATTCTGGGGTGAAGCTTTCCACTCACACTGAATTCTCCATGAAATAAAAAAGCTCACTCTCTCCTGCAGTACAAATTAGGCTGCTGTAAATAAGGCTTGGGCTAGATCTCACAGTGCACAGGGCTCTGCACAGTCGCTCACATCTTCAGCTTAGTCACACACAGGAGTGTATGAAACCAGCTGTGCCATTTTTCCATGTCATTCCACTCAGCCACGTGCTTTTGAAATGGTTCCATTTCATTATACACCTGAATATGCTTTCTCCTGTTTCTCTGTTGCACCAAATAAAACACACCTCTAATCTAAAAAAAAATCCACCCAAATCCCAAAACAAGTGACTCTTGCATGAGCACATGAGCACATTCTACTATATTCCTTTTATTTTCTCCATTTATTGACCTCTCCTCTGTGCTACCCAGTTGACTGAAGGGTGTGTTAACATGCACAGCATGTCAGTGTCATTGCACAGGTTGGGATTTAGGCGTGGTTTTGCATATGAGAGTAGGGATTGCTCGCCTTGCAAGCTATGGGGATGACATGCCTCTCATTATGACAGGATGAGACACAACCTGCTCTGTCCCCAGCTGCAGGGTGCTCCAGGCACACTCCCTTCCTTCTGCCAGGGGCTGGGGGTTTCTTTCACAGGTGCCAAATGGCAATTTGGGGTGGTTCACCTGATGTTTCCAAGTCTAGCATCAGGCCGTGGTGGTCATGACCCTGTGAAGAGCAGCTCTGCCAAAAGGCAGAGGGACAGGATTTATAAAATATCTAACAGAAAAGAACTCCCAGAAGTGGTACATGAACCACAGCCAGGTCTGCTTCAGCAGGGCAAGTCAGAAAGGTGTCTCACTGCAAAATGCCCTTAGCAAAGGTGTCACTTTGGCAAGACGAGGCCCTGCAGAGTGGTTGCTCTTCTGGCACTACAGCTCCTCAGAGACTATTCAAACTGAAAAGTCATTCATAGAAAGGAACACCAAAAAATATGCAAGTCTTAGAGAAAACCTCTCCCTCCTCTCAAGGGACTCCTGTGTGGGATTAAGGATATCCCCAGTTTCACATCCAGCACTGCATTTCAGGCACAGGGAGGAGCTGCAGGAGGGACCATCCCACAGCATCCTGAGCCAGCTGCAGGTGCAGAACTGGCTCAACTCAGAAACGGGGTCAGAGTGCAGAGCAAAGTGCTGGCCTGGTGTCTTCAAAAGATTTGTTTCAAAGGTCTGCAGTTTTTCACACCTCAATCCAGCCAGGCAGGCAGCAATGCCAAAAGATGGCTGTGCAAACTCCTCTTGCCTGCTGTATGGAGGAACTGGGATTAACACAGCACAGGATAGCAAAGTGCCCCAGAATCCTACAGGTAAAGGGTGAGAGATGGAGGTGACAACCCAGAAATGGTGGTTTTTGCCATCTTACCAACCTTAAGTCTAACTTAAAACCATAGTCAAAAGACTAATGATAAAGCAAAAGCCTCTGCCAAAAAAATTTAGGCAGGACATTCCTGCCAGAATACATGTTAAAGAAAGACACACAATTATTTTTTAGAGTTGCTGGCAGAGTGCTTTCAGGAAACCTTTCCCTTTAAACACTAAAATTAAACAAACACATGAAACGCAGGGAGAAATGTAATTACTTTATAGCTTGACTTTGGTCTATTGCCTCGGGTATCCAGTTCCTTTTCTTAGTGATGTGGAAACTCAAATTCCCCCCTAACAGTGTCATTAATTCCTTGGCCTGGAGAGCCCAGCTTTCCTGCTGCATTTTGCATCAGGAAATCCCAGCTGCCCGCACCTTGCTCGGAGAACGGCTCCGCAGGTGACAAAGGAGCTCCTGCCCTGCTCCCAGCACAGGAAGGGGGCAGGAGGGCTGCCCTATCCCCCGTGAAAAGGAGGGGATTAAAACCTTTGGGTTGCCAAAAAAACAATTAGAGACCCAGGCGAAGATCTAGCTCCTCTGACCTCCAGCCCTCCCAAAACTCCCCTCTCCTGCCAAAAAAAATGACGAGGGGTGTCTATTTCTGCTTGCCTTCTTCCTAAGAAAAACACCTCCCCCTCTCCCTCCTCATGTCCCCCCATGGCTCTTCCTCCCGCACACAGTAGGGGCTGGCTAAGGTTCATGTTAAAGGAACACCTAGTCCTAAAACACACCCGGGATGGCATCCAAAGGCTACCAGAGGCTGTCGAGAGACTCCCACCGGTGCGGGAGAGCTCATGTGCCCCCCACTGACCACCCGCCCTCAGGCCAAGAGCAGCTGTAATGCTCTGGAGAGAAACCAAGCAGGTTTGGGGGAGCACAGGGAGCCCCGTGGGAGCAGAAGCATCTCCCCCTGCTTACCTTCCCCCTGCCTTGCCTTGTGGGATGCTGAGGAAATCCTCACCGCTCTGTGCCAGCCTGACCGGGCAGCCATCCCAGCTCCTTCCCCGTGCCCAGGCAGCTGCTCCTGAAAAAGGCTTTCTTGGGCACTGCACTGAACATCCCAGCTCTTTTCAGACTGAAATCTTTCAAGGCTGGTCCTGGAAGAGCCCTGTAGCTGCCTGCCCTTTGCAAGCTGTCATGCAATTTAGCAGGAGCCCAGGCGGACTGTGTGAGTTTATATCCACCCCTGTGACACACACACACACACACACACACACACAGAATGTGCCTGGCATCTGAAGCAGCTGATGCTGGATTTATCCCTTCCCTTGTTGCCAGTGACTGACATAAGTGCCGGGAACTCTTGGTGGAAAACTGCTTATGAGCTTTGGGCCTGATCCAAACCCCACTGAAGACAAAGGAAAGACTTGTGATTGCTTTGGAGCTGGCTTTGGATCAGTCCCATTATCTCTGCCCCAAGAGCAGTGTACAAACAAAGCAGCAAGGACTGGGGCACTGCAAGCCTGGAAGGGGCACCTTCCATCTCATCTGAGGAAGAGAGAAGCAGGGAGATGCATCTGAGCCTTCCTCAGAACATCCATCCAGGGCCCTCCTGGGAGTGGACTAGCCTTGGGAACTGCACACGACCACAGCCCTCACTTGTGGGTGGAGATGCCCTGCTCGGGAGCAGACACACAGATTTCTCTGCTCAGGATTGGTGTCAGCCACACAAAACATCCAAAGCCAGACCTACATCCAGACTTCAGTTGTGCAAATCATCCACCTCGCAGGCTGAGTCTGCTTTTATCTGTCAAACACCATCAGTTTGCACACTCCAACACTCAACACCTTCGTGTGTCTTACAGGGCACAAGCATGCCCATGAGCACTTCCCATTCCATGAGAGACTGAAAGAGTAACACTCTCAGACTTCCTCCCACCTAAAAATCCACAAAAAACATTTGTTTTGTGAACAATTAAGCAGCAATTAGCATTCTTCCTGAGTAAGAGGCTGCCTGCAGAACTGAAAAATGATTTGACACTATTTCATTCCACTCCTCCTGGCAGCACTATTTTTCTATTAATTTATTTAAAAAAAAAAAAAAAACCCCGAAAAAATAAATTGTTAAGTCGTGCTTTTCTATTTTAAGGCATTTGTTGTAACTATACAAGGCTTTTTTCCCCACTGGGAAAATAAATGAGAACCATGAATCACACCAAACTTACCTAAGAAAAGGGCAAAACAATTCTCTGTCCTGGGATTATAGAGTTGATGGCTCATGACCGTTTCTTGTAGAGTTTAGGCTACACAACTTCTGTAGCATAAACTGATTTCCACTGGAGGTAAAGGAGTTTTTAACCTACACTTTTCCACTTGTGCCAATCCTTAGTGTGGATACAGTTACACTACACTATGACAGCTCTTCTTGGGAAACTGGCAAACAGCTTCCTTGTGTCCCGAGTTTAAAAACACATTTGAATTCCTGCATTTTAACAGACTACCATGTGTCAATGGAATGACAATAAACAGCAGTGTGGGTGTCCTTCAAAGGAGAGGAGCAAGAGCCAAAATGAGTTGCCCTTGGCTCTTTGTAGAGAGGCTGGGGCTGTGATCTGGCTTGTGTCTGAGCTGGGTTTGGACCCTGCAGCAATTACCTGGCTCAGCAGTGGGTGGGAAGGTGTGACAATGCATTGCCCTGCCACAGAGCTCACCCCAAACAGTGTAGCCTAAGGCTGGCACAGCTTATGCTGTGCTCAGATACCCTAATGAGGGTAACTCTGGGGAGCAGAGCACCCCCGACAAGTTTCAAAGCCTGTTGACATTTTTGTGATGTCAAACTCTGAAAATCACAGCTGGTGTTGAGGGTCAGGTAACCCTGAGCTTGAAACATGCAACACTAAGTTATTTTTCAGTCCTGGCTTGAACTATAGCTTTGCAAAAGCCTGAGTCTCTAGGATTTCCCACCTCTCATCCAAAGAAGTGGAGAAGAGAGAGTGAGGATTTAAAGGGAAATAAGTTAAACCTCATAGCATGCAAAATGAATTCCCTAACCAGAAGGGTCTTGCCACATCCTCGGAATGGTGTCACGGCTTGAAAACATGCCTTGTTTCTAAGCTCATTTATTTGCTAGGAAAACTCAACCACTAGTATGCCTTAAAGAAATCCCTAGAAAGGCATCTGCAAACAGTTGCACTGAAATTTCAATTGCTGAGTGCAATTCACGGCAGAGCGAAACCCTGGAATCTCTGAGAGCACGGGGCACAAATAGCTCAAGGAGGTGTTTGGTACGAAGGAAATGGTGATGCTTCTTCCATTTCCCATGAATATCATATGCACTGCTCCAGCCATATGTTGTGTTGAATCTGCCACATTCTTCAGTGGTGGGCACAGATGTGGACAGATCTGACAGATCAGGGTCTTAGGGTCACACAGGAGTAAATTGGGGGCAGATGATTTGAGCGTCACAGCTTATTTTTAGAAAAAAAAAAGGGGGAAAAAGATTGCTAAGAATCATTTCTACCATGTGTCTGAACAAGAAAGGCATTTATCTCACCTAGTAAAAACAAAGAAGAGTTTCTCTCAAATAAGGAGTTTGTTTAAAGAGGCTAACAAAGATTGTTCTATGCACTCTATAGATCACAGGTGCTGCAGAGAAACATAGACTTTGCCATGTATTTCCGTGCTTCATTAACATGTATTATTTTCAGACAGTCTCCAACGGTCTTCCAGCTTTACAGGCACAGAAGTGACTCCTTTGACAAATAAGCAAAGTTTCTTCTCAGTTGCCAGGCTTACACTTTTCTCTGGTTATTCCTCTGATTAGTGCTATTTTGCTTACATGTGCACTGTGGGTGATAAAAGACATCAAGGAAATGGAAAACACTTTCCCAAGAATATAACCACTGCTAGGAGATGGAACAGAAAACAAGGAAAAAGGAAATCAATGCTTATTCAAGCCCTATAGGCCACCAAAATACAGCAAAAATGTAACAGATTCCTTCATGCCTATTATTTATGCTCATAAGAGCATATTACACAGACACACGTTTTCTGCCTCCTGCTGTACAAAGTTTAAAAGCAGAGAGTGAGGATGAGGTCACATTTCTTCATGAGTCCCACAAACTGTACTTGCCCAACGTTCACTTGTACGAGGTGAGGCTCTGTAAAGCTAAGGCAAAACTCAAACCCAAACTGCATTTGTCAAAGAAGGACAAGAAGTGTTTCACAACACTGCCTGCCACAGGATAGGCCTTTCAAAGGTTGCTTTGAGAAGGAAACCAGAAGAAAACACTGGATTGCACTAGAATGGTGAGGACAAGGTGCTGATGGCAGGAGTGTCCCAGCCAACCCAGTCACATAAGTCTTTGTGTAATGGCCATGCCCAGTCACTTGAAGTGGATTTTTCTAGGCCATGAGCTCAAATTACTAACAGCCAGCATGGGACGTTTTTGTTGTATCAAGTAGACATTTATCCCTTTATGAACAAACCAACCCAGGCCCCAGACAGGTTGGAAATTGCTCAGAGAACAATGTCACCCCTTTGCTATCCAAGTCCAGTGCTCTCCCGAGCCCAAGCAGGAATGGGGTGAAGCCAATCCGAAAGCAGACCTGGAGCTTTTCCATTTCCTCTTACAAGTCACTGAGGAGTTGTAGGTGCAATCAGTCATATTTTTTTCCCCAAGTTTTCCCTGTCTGTTTGGATAAGGATAAATGGTCTGGATTGATAAAGCCTAAACTCTACTGATTTTCCTGCACCTTGAGGTTTCACACAGGCTGCTTCTGATTCTTCAGAGGAGTCACACCAGCTGGCAGAAGGATTCAGATGGGATTTAAGCTGTGTGAGGCTGGGCCAAAACTGTCATAAGTACAGCTTAGTGATTAAATTATTGGAATAGGGATCAGAAAGCCCCGTGTGTTAGGTAAATTTAGACATTTCAGCCCAGCCATCCAAGCTCTGAGCAGGGATCATGCCACTTAAATCCTTTTGCCAGCCAAGATTCACAATGCTGAGAAGGTGACAGAAAGGTGGAGAAGATAGTATTTTGCTGGCCTAATGCTTTGGGGTCTTCACAAGCAGACCAAAGATGTGTTTTGCTCAAAGACCTGGCACTGAGCATTGAAGCCCTGACAGGACTGCTAGATGAACACAGAAGCCAGACAGAAGATGGGATGCTACAAGAATTGAAGACACTTCAAGCTAACTTTTCTTTTCTGTGGGGTTTGTTTTTAGCTGGGTCAGCTTCCTGGATAACAGAAGATTCCATATAAAAGGCAGAGGACTAGAGCACGTACCCACGGTGAGAAAAAAGAACCACCATTTTCAAAGGCAATATGAGTTTATTTCAGAAGAACCCAGCCATTTTAATTTATTTATCCCTATAACCTGGTGATTCAGAGCAATTCCCATTAGGCAAACAAATAACCAAGCATTTCCCTCCTGGATACAGGTTTACCCCATGCAGGGAGGGCAGAGACTGGGATAGAAGCCCACAAATCCCTACCATGCCTTTCAAGGCAGAGCTGCTTGCCAGGAACCAGGACTTCAAACCAAGCTCAGATTTGGAAGGAAGTTTGTTCTTTGTTGCAGTTTTTTCTCCCTGGCTGCTGGTTTCCATCACTTCTGTGTTCAGTTGCTTTGTGGCTTATCAAATAAGCAAAGGTCCCCTAGAAACTCCTGCATCAATTTTTTTCCCTCCATTTGGAAAACAGGCTACCAGCCTTCCAATGCATCCCCTGCTGGCAGAGGAGAGAGGTAACATTTTACAGCCTCACCTCCCCCATATGGCCATACCTGGTCACTTCTGGACATGCACAAACAGCACCACAAAAATACAGGATTTGGCAAGATTTTCTGGATTTTTCTTTTCCCTCTGTGTGCAGGCAAACAGCATGAGACAGATATCTGACAGATCTGCTTTCAGAACCCTCCTATGGTAAAAGAAGCCATAGTCCACTCACCTTCCCAACAGAAAGGTTTTCTCCCCTGCCTCTCCAGTTAGGATCCAAGCTCCCCATCCCTTCTGCTATGCTGCCAAACTGCAGAGAGCAAGATTTCCTTGGCTAGTGGGATAACCTGCTACCTATGTGCTGCTTTCTTTCTTTTTCTTTCAAGATAGTAAGAGAGAAATAAAGAAGTAGGTGGGAAAGGGGAGAAGAGAAATATAAACCATCACAGGACAGAAACACAAGGCTTGTTTCTGGGGGACAACCAAGTGCCTTTCTCCTACAAATGACACCATCCAAAGGCTGCAGTGCCACTCTTAACAGCTGAGGGTGGAAGAAGGGGTAGTTCAACTCCCAACTCTGCCACAAGCTTGCTTACAGGACTTGAAAATAAGTGTCCATGCTTCAGAATGCCTCAGTTTGGGTTAACCTGCTGCTTAAAGAAAAAAAAAAAAATCTGCTTCATAGGCTTGCTCAAAGCTTAAATGAGCATTTGAAGAGCTCTAGTAGAAATGAGATGAAGGGCACTCTCAGAGAGACAAAGCATTATCATCATCAAGTGTAATCTTGATGTTTTTTATGGGCAAGTGTAAGATTCCAGCAATAATCTTTAAAGCAACGCCCATTATCTGGAAAATTAGCTTTCAGCTAATGGTCTGTTACAGGTCACACTTGGTAAAACTCCATGCACATTTTCTTCCTTTTTCCCTTAAAAGCACTTGGAAATCCTGTGACAGCTGCCTGAGGGGAACAGCAGAGCCTGGCTGGCTGATGGCACACAGTGACACGGAGACACGAGGAGGAGCGTGCTCCCATCACACACCAGGTGAACCTCCAGCCTGTGCACCACAAACCCCTCAAGATGCCTCCTCAGGGCAGAGATCTCACCCAGCCACATCCCACCTGGCCTGCAGGGCTTGCTGTGGCCAGGCATTCTGTATTAGCACTCTGGCTGGAGATAAGGGTCAGACTTAGACACCTCCTTACCAGGACATTTGGGCAGCAAAAAGCAGGAGGTGGTGTTCTCCTAAACAGATTTCTTTCACTTGAGAGTCCCTGAAGAACTGCATGAGCCAAAGTGCCCAGAGTGGGGGATGAAACCTCACCTAGCTAGGCTGAGCCCCTCAGCACCCTTGATGCATTTGCTGCTTGTCTTTTCAGAGACTGTGCTCTCCTAGATGAGGAGCTCTGTGAAGGCCACAAGAAGTTCAAATGGGAGTCAAAAGCACCAAATCTCCCTCCAGCCTCAGCAGTTCAGCACCTGCCTCCCTCCCAGCTGCTGAACCTTTGTGGGGAGCAGCCCCTTTCCCAATATCACCTGGAAATGCCCCACTTCACAGCATCTTTGCCCCAGGGAAGCCCACTCCTTGCTGTGGCCACCTTCTCTCTCCTGGCACACAGAGTGACGGGAAGGACTCCCCCACATCACACAGACAGCTGTGCTTTGTGCCCCCCAAACACTGATAAGGGACCACAAGCAGTGGCCACCCCTAAGGAAGGAGCAGCAAAGCTTAGGTCAGATGGTGGTCTCCCTGTGAGTCCTGCAGATCCATCTCTTCTCCTGGAAGAGCAAAGAGCTAATTCACTGACACCAGCGTGCAAAGCCAAGAAGTTGTACTGGGGCTACTCAGAGAGAAGGAAGCCAAACTCAGCAGCAAATAAAAGGAGAAAAGAAGACCAAAGATGACTATTACTATTTAACAGCTTTGAGGTTGTGCCTTTACTGAGCAGAGGCAGCACCAGGCTGAGGAGCCCAAGAGCCCAGAGGGCTGAGCTGGCTGTGCTGGGGGACATGGCCATGCTCCTGCCAGGCTCTGCCATCATCCAGGGCTGCTTGCTGCCCTGGGAAACAGCTGGTTCATTTGTTGGGGTGCAGAGCCAGCCCTGATGTTTTGGTATTCATGGCTTTGAAATATCATTTCACAGCCAGCAGTGCATGGCTCACAGAGCAAAGTCCATGAGGGGAAAGTAGGAACCCCCATGCTACAGGAACGTAGGTCTGGGTCTCAGCTGAAGAATCTTCCATGGTGAAAAATTTGGATAAAAGAGAAAATGGGTGGGGGTTGGTTTGGGTTTTTTTGCCTGAATTAAAAGAAATTTGTTCTTCGTTTTAATGGTTTTTGTCATTTTATGCCATACTGGCCAAAATGTTATGTCATGATTCTAGAAACCAGCCATTTTAAGTTCTTGCTTGCCAAAAGCAAAGGAAGCAAAGGATGTTTTTACAGCTTTTTAAAACCAAAGCCTCATGGGGGAAAAATGAAAATTTTAAATACAATTTTTCCCCTGCTATTTACTTTGCTAAAAAATTACTTTCTACTGGGAAAGTGATTTAAATTAAAACCAATTGTTGAGTCACTCATCCAGACATCTCATGAGTTTGCTGTAAACTCAGCAGATATAAAAAATCTCGCTCATACTATGAGGGGTCTTTCCAATTTTCTGAAAGTTTATGGCACTGCAGCAGGGCTGACACTGTTTTTAAACAAGCTGCAACTAAATCCTGGGTTTGAAGCCAGCTGATAGACAATCCCAGAGGAAACAACACCACTTTTGTAAAGTGCTATTCAGCTTCCTCCCTCCAAGCTAGGATTTAATGATTTATTTACAATATGGAGAAGTAAAGAAATTTCATTTATTACAAGGACAAGCAAAGCTCTAGCTGCAGTGTGAAAGCAACCTGGTTTCTTCCCAGCTCTTCCAAGGATTACTTGGATGGACTGGTAGCAGCTTTGCCCCATAGTCCCAGGCTCTCTGCAGCAATGTCACGGTGAAGAGACCCATCCAAGCTCCTTGGGGAAATCCACACTCACTGTCCATGTAGAACTAAAGGTCAAAAATTAATAAAGTTTTCCAAATTGTATCCCTTTTCCAGTTGCAGCACCTCCAAACCCACTGCCTTATAAAACTTTCAAACAGACTATGAACAAATGGGGAACTGCAACAAGACCTCCTATAAGAAATGGAGTAATTCCAACTCTGGTTGCAATGTAATCAAGTTTATATCATGGCTGCTGGCTGACACTGGGAAAAGAAAACAGAGGAGAGACACCCAGGACATTTCCATTTGGCTGTGACAGTTTGCTGCTTCATGCAAAGCTTCTGAGCCTTGGGGACTCGATCTGAGGTCCTGATGCCTGTTTTGCACAAGGAGAAGAGAGCTAAATAGGCAATGGTCTTAATAAAAATAAATGGCTAAGCAGGCCTCTGGCTGGAAAAAAATAACCTAAGATGAAATATGAATTGTTTGTACAAAATCCTGGTTTGGGCAAGATGCAGTTGTTCACAATGTCTTCCAACAACAGAATTTGAGTTCTTAGAGCAGGAACATCAAATTAAAGTTTCAAGGGTTCAAAGGTGGTAGGTTAAAAAAGCAAACACAAAGAAAAAGGCTGGATGATTCAAATGCAGCTTGGAGTTAAGCTGTAGCAGTCTATCCCAGGATGTACAATTAACAGAAAGTGGAGACCAGCACAAGTTCAAGGAAAAAAATTGAAGGAAAAAAACCCTGAGATTTGTTTAAAAAGCTTAAACCACCTCTAATCCAGGAGGTCATTTGGGGGATGCACAGTATTTGGAAGTGTCCTGCATGCTTGCCCTGCACCTTTCTTTTTCTCTTTGTACCCACATGCAGCCTCAGCCAGAGACAAGATTCTTTATTAGATGAACATTCAGGATGTCCACCTCAAGCTGTGAGATCAAAGTGCTGAGATGCTCCATGGAGGCATGCCCAGGCCTCAGCTGCCCTCACACCTGGAGATCCTGCCACCACCTCCAGAGGAGCTGCCCAACTCCAAACGAAGGGCAATGGGAATTGATGTGTTGAAGATGTAGAGCTGCCCCATGCCCTGCTCTGACAGACGTGGACCTCCACAGAGCCAGCCACCAGATTCCTGACTGACAGCTTCACAAACAAGCTGTTTAAAATCAACCACACCAACTACTGAACTTTTCCTATAGGTGAAGTCCCTTTTTTGGGGAAAAGGACAGCAATAAAATAGCCCTGAGTATAAAGACACTCATCCCATGGGAACACTGTGCCAGAAAACTCTCTCCACAGGCATGCACATGCCAGGGTCCTTTCAGCTCCCCTCTCCACTCTCCAGGGTCCTTTCAGCTCCTATACTTCACTGCAAAACCATGCAGGTCTACACTGGGGACCATGAGGATTAAGGTTTTCATGGCTTTTGTGTTCATGGGTTGGAGGGAAAACCGGATGATATTAAAGCTTTGACTTGTTTCCAGTTTAGCTTCCTACTGCAGTCACAAACCAGGATTAGCAGCCTGAATATACAGGCACAATCCTCCAGAAACATCTCAGCTGCAGTTTTTAGCCACATATTATTATCCCATTGCTACTCAGCTCCAGGTCACAGGGCTTTCCTCAAGACCCCATTCTCCAAGCCACACAAAAGACTCGCTAGAACTCAAAGCTGCTCTGGGTATCCCACACTTTGCCAGCACAAGGGGAAAGGAGCAGCAGATTATACATAAAACACAGCTTCCAACAGGGCTTGGCCATGGAAGGTGTATAAAAGGGTATTAGCAACAACTGGGTGAAAAGGAGCCATGTCGGTGTCACTGAGCACAATGAAAACGTAATTGGTTACAGCTGACAAACACAGAATTGCATTAAACAGAACATTCGATGCTGGGCTATGGTTTACATCAAATTGTCAATCTCAATATGGCAGTCCCCTAAAAGGACCACTTTTTTTTTGTAAACCCTCAGGAAACATAGCAAATCATGGCAACATGTTTATAGTCTTCAAATGCCACACAAGGAGCCTGATACGCATCCTTTACGGTGGGATATACTGGGAGGGTGTTTCAGCATGTCCATACTCATTGGACAAGTGAGTCCTTGAGTCCAAATACAAGCCAAATACATTTCACAGCCATGTTAAGTCTTCATGAATCTCGCAAAGATCAACTTTAAGGTGAAGCTGTGGAGTGGACAATCCTCAAGGCCAAGCTCACTCAATAAAAACGAGATCTCTTGCCTTATCTCTGTGTTGTTTTCTATCTTCAAGTCTGGCAATGAGGGCTGGAAACAGCAGCAGCAACACACAGATCTTTACAGCCTGCCCTGAACTTCGCTGTCTGCTGCTGCCATATCAACTGCCCTTGGACTTTGGCACTACACTTGACACCAGCAACCACAGTAGAAGGTCGATGATATTTATGTCCAAACAAAAGGATTTTTTCTGTGCTTATTCTGGCTGGAATTCAAGTTATTCCAAGATGGTTTGCAGTTCCTGCACCTATTTACACACCAGCTCCCCTAGGGAAGGGGCAGGTTTGCATGGTGCCTGTCACAGCCAAGTCCTGGTGCTCCCTGGACACTCTTTGGCCTACCCTAAGACAGAGGGGCAGGAGGAGAGAGGGTGGGTTAAACAGAGAAGGCACCTCAGACACAGTCAGAACCATTCTGTGTTTGGCAATTTACGCCAGGTCTTGCTGCACTTACAGCAAACCTTGCCACGTTAGGATGTTTTGTGAGAGGCAGAGCCTACTAAATACATTGTCCTCAGATGTTTGTGCTTTAGATTCTCCAGTGTCTAGTACTCAGGCTGAGATCAAGCTGAAGGTCTTGCAGGGGAAGTTAAGAGTCTCTTTCCTTCACCCAGCTTCAGGTTTTCATGAATCTGGTAAGCAGTTTTTTTAAGGTATTTTTAAGACCTTCAGCTAGGTGTCAGTTTTTCAAATCCAACAGGTCAGTGGAAATGAGCACAAACAGACAGACTACATACTAGAATAAGGTAAACAAACTAAAAACTCACACGGTTTAATTTTCAACTTCAGAAGAACAGAGCAACTTACAGCAGTAAAAAACATTTTTAAAATCTCAAGAAAGCTGCCTAAAATGATGATCCCATTTACCTACTCAGTAGATGACCTGCTATGATATCAGCATATCTTCAAGGTTCCAAGATAAGGAAATACAACACAAGGCAGATCTTTACAGCAGGATGGCAGTACCCTGAGTTCATTCAAAGTCCTGGTTTACTACCATGAGTACTCAGATAGCCTTCCAGAAAATACTTTGAGCTAACTTTACTGAAGAACAAACAAGAAGAAGAGTCAACAAAACTGTTCTCTAAGTTTTAAATACCAGGAGGGGAGGAAGCTTTATTGCTTTATGCTACTACATTACACAGATACAACAACTGCTGTCAACAATAATATTATCTGTATTACAGCAGAGATCCCAACTGAGACTAAGGTCTCATTGTGCAGGACACTTATAAAAAACAGCTAGAAATGCACTGCAAGAAACCACCCTAAAGAAACTAAACAGGCAAGAGGCAAATAATGGGGGGAATTTACATGACCCTGCTTTTACAGATGGGAAACTGAGGAATGCCAAGGATAAGTGACTCGCCAGAGGCTGAAATTAAAAGTCTGTGGCAGAGCCATAACTGGGTCCAGATTTTCCAAATCCCACTCCAATACCACCCAAATCCAGTAGAAGACTTCCCTTTAAATTAGACTTAATAATGTTACAGTTGGATCTCACCCATACTTGAAATGTAGAAATCAGAAGTAGGTACACTTTTTTAAATTTTTTTTTTAGGAGCAGTCTTATTTAGTCCATGGCACATTTTGCTCAGGACTATGAATTCTTCATTAAATGGGTCCATTGTGTCTAATTTTCTCTGCTGAACATAGAGGCTGCACTTTTGGTTGCTGTGCCAGGCACAAACTTGTTCCAGCAGAACTTGGTAGAACTTTTTCCTAACGCTCCTTTACATGCTCAAGGCAGCAAAGCAAGGCAACAAAGCAGCTCCCTCTGAAGCATCCACAGGAGATATGGGAACATTTAATACAACTTAACACATTCCCAGCACGTTGCTGCGAGTGGGAAGCTCCTGAAGAAATGCCACAGCCCTGTAACACAACATTTTGGATGAACACTTAAACTTTTGTGGTTAAAGAGAGTCAACACGGTAATTCAGTGTTAGTCAGAATTACCACAGTTGGATTACCCATTTTTCAACTTCTCCTGTTCCTAAGCCATCTCAGTGGCCTTTATTTTATATATAAAAGACACAGATTTACCCATTTCAAATTGCCCCTTCATGTAAACACTGTCAGGACAAATAAAGTAATTACTGCCAAGCCATCTGAAAATGATCAACACTCTTCACTGCAAAGTAAGCAAAGTGAAGTCCATAACAAGATAGTAATTTGCACCTGTTTTTTTTTTTAATTTCAGGAATAATTTACTTTTTTTGGTGCATAAGTTAAGCATGGAACATATTATTTAATCCTAATGCAAATCACACCAGCAGGAAATGTCGTAAAGAAAAAAGTAATCTTCTGAAGGAAAAATAAATTATCGACCACGTTAAGAAGGAAAGAAACATTCTCGAATAATTTCTTTCTTTGTTGGTATTGGCTGGCAGCATAATCCTTCCAAGTAAATTGTAATTTCCAAATTAGATTATACATTATGTCATATTAGTTTTATATTAGAAAAACAAACTGACTGAAAGGAAAAATGCCAAAGTCGACTTGCCTGGTAATGTAAAATTTTTGTGTTTCTGCTGTGAAATGCTAATGTTTCTTTTATTTTTTTTTAACAAGTTTTACAACAAACATAAAACTTAAATTAAGGCAAGATATTTACTTTACTTGACCAAGCCCTGTTTGAAAAATAAATTAAAAAAAAAAAAAAAGACCAAGCATTTTCAGGACACCACATAGCCATAGCAACAGTTATCTCTGTATATAAATACTGATACTGGCATGGAAACTTTTATGAGTTATACATCAAATCAAATATAAGCACCTATTGCACTCAAAAATAACTTATATAGAGAGAACATTAAACCTGCCCAGGTCAAGTGATCTGAAGTCAGGAAATGGTGGAATTGAGAATGGCTGTGTAACTTTTGTATTGCTCCTGTCTATATTATAAAAATCTTTAAATACACCACACTCTATCAGGCTTTTTTTCACACAATTCCTGCTTCAGTCACTGTCCAGAACAGATGGTGTTTGCTGGATACAGCCCTCATGGTCTGGGACATTAGTCCTATGATGAACAGCTGAGGGTACTGGGATACTTTAATCTGATTTTAGGGGGGGAAAAGCTGAGGGAAGATTTTTGGCTCCAGCCTCCTCTACAACATGTTTCCCAAACTCCCAGAGGGACTGCAAGCCTGCTTTTTCTCCCACTCATCTTGTCTTTCAAAAGATCTTAAAATGCTGCTAGGCAGAGGTAGCACTTGAGCTTGGACACATGTCCAAGCTAGGGTGCAGAGGGATGGGATGACCTAGGAACAAAGCCATATGGCATCAGGGAAGAAAGCAAGGTAGGTACAGGACCATGGGGATGATGAGACTGAAGATCCTGTCCTGTCCTGACTGAAGATCCTGTCCTGTCCTGATGCTGTCCCAGCACACAGGACTTGCTGAAAACAATCATTTGCAGAAGGTTTTGAAGACAACTAGCCAAGGGTAAACATGGAAAAAACTGTAACCTCTTCATGGCCTGTTAAACTGTCCCAGAGCACTCTACTGCCACTACAATTTTGCAGAAAGTTTAGACAGTTAAAAACAAGTCATAAAAACAGTCAATCCTGGCTGCTTCAGGAACTAAAAGATCACCAATCTGTTTTTCCAAGGAGCTGGCTGCAGATGATCAGGAAAAGGCCCACCTAAACAGACCAGCTGACAAGTACAAAATGCCTTGGTATTAATTAAAGACACTGGAAGGTTGAGCACATAAAGTGCATCTTCATACATACAAAGGGAGAATAACCTCTAGTGGCAAGGAGATGTGAGAAAGGAAGAGAGACCTGTGCATCCTAGTCCAGCAGACTGACAGTGCCTACAGACCCTAACAGCAATAACTTTGAAATAGTGGATGTTTACCATCCTGATATTACCTTTGCCACTAGATTTTTCCCAAATGACAATACTAGAAATAACTGACTTAACCCTCCACGTGCCCAAAGGAATGTCTGGACACGGGATCATCATAGATGTTTAAAGAAACAAACAGATACATTAGACAAAAAATATGGCCTCCAAAGACCATTTTGAACTCAAGTTTTTAATGAACCAAAGCAGAGGTTTAAATGTGAGTTCCCATTTTATCTCAGCAACAATCTCACTTCTCCCATAATATAATACCATCAACTACAAAAGGGTGGTTTTAACTCTAATATATTTTTATGTCATCACAGCTACAGCAACATTCCCATTATAAAACAGACAGATACACAGACATGTCTATCTCACTTCCTGCAAAGGTTATACTTAGAAGCTTTTTATAAGGAGCCAAGAGATTATTAGTATGTGTGGTAATGTGGTGATGAACACAAGTACCATGAGGCACAGACCATTAAAAAGCCCTTAGAAAAGTCAGCTCTAAGCTGTGATTCTACACCATTTCTTGTTGGCTTCCCTAACAGTTTGTGATTTTTTTTAAAACATTTATAAATCACCTGGTAATCCTTAGCAAACACTTCTAAGTGGAATTTTCATAAAAAGCAACATACACATATAATCTTGGGATTTTGTGCATGACAAAATCATCCATGGTAGTGTAAAGCAAGCAAGAAGCCAAACTCCATGTTATATAGCCCCATTTTTGTATTTGAGCACATTTGATCATGGATACCACAGTACACCTATTTGGATAACCTTTTTGTACCATTTTGGTCTTTCTGCACTAAATCTCTAATGATTTACACCCATTGGTCTAATTTTATCTGTTCTATATATTGTTTGCATTTAGATGGCTAGAAATGGCATAACCCTGTGATTATTTCATGCTTCATGAATGGCCAGAGACAGATTTATTTCATCTAAACCTCACCAGGAATAACCTACAGACTTTATAGAAGGGTTTACAAGTTTTTTGGTGGGGGTCCATTTTTTCCCCACCTCAAATTTGCACAGGCAGCCACTTCACAGAACAAGGAAAAGACGTGCTGGCTTTGTATTTCCTTTCTTCCATAACATCTTAAAAGAAGGACAGTTGATTAGTGTGCAAATTTGCAAGGTGTTTTATTTGACTCCTTACTCCACTGACCCATGGGACTTCCTCTGCCATGACATCACCTGATCCAAGAGTCGCACTAGATATGAGAAAGGATGACATCTGATGGAAATTTTAAGTAACTCCTCCATGACAGATGCAATCCCTTCAGTCTTCTATAAAGCAATATTTATTGTATGTGAGCACAAAATTTCTTTTTCTCATGTCTTCATATGAAACTATCTGCTACGGATTTTTGAACATTATCTCTATTATTGGTCTCAGCAAAGAAAGGACTAAATGGGTCATGACCTGATACAATGTGTCTCACCAACCTGCCCTCTCTCATGCAAGAAATCAATATTTGGCTTTGGTGTGAAGTATCTTTTCATGTATTCCCTCCCAGGCCTGACCTCGGATATCCCTTTCACCCATGACTTTCCCAGAGAGGCAATTCAAGTAAGGTACACATTCATCAAAACATCTTTTTCATCTGTTTTTCTTCCCCCACCTTTTCAGATGGAGCTAACAGGGACTTTGCTGGAAGAACAAAATGCAAGTTGCAGTTCTAAACTCGACAGTCAGAGTACAGCCCTTCAGAAAGCCTTTTGTGACACAAAATGCAACCACCAGTTAAGGGGGGGGTGGTGGGGTGGAAAGAATAAAAGCAACAATTCTGAAAACCAACGACTCTCACAATTAACTGGTGCACATAAAACAGAGTTTCAAGAGAGCCAGAATCCCAGCCAAGAGAGACAAGACACACATGCATGTACATATACATAGACAAAGAGTGCTGGAGACCACGTCCAGAATGATATAATTGGTTTGCAGGCACACTTCAATCATTCCTTCATTTTATAGACTGCCATTATTTAGCTTAATAGGACCTCAAAGAAAGGAAGGCGGAAGTTAAATGAAGTAATCTCCCACCCAGCCCAGATGCATTATACTGGCTTCCTTTATACTGACTCATTTGTACCTATAGAAACTGTTCTCAATGACACAGGGACCAGGGATTATTATCAATAAAGGACCTGACTTGACCATAGTCATCCATTACCATGAATGCCACTCAACAGCTTCGCCTATTAAGAAAATTAATTTAAAAAAAAAAAAAAAAAAAAAAAAAAAAAAAAAAAAAAAAGAAAGAAAAAATTTCCTTTTTAACATAATATTTGTTGCCATTGAACTCCACTGGAAATATATATACTGCAAACATCTGCTTTTACATACAGGCTTTGCACACTGATTTCAGAGGAAGCCTGAAAGGCTCTCTTCAAGGTTTTTACCTAGGGACACATTATTTCAATGAAGGTCTTTAATGCACCATGTCAGAAGGCCATCTTCGTCTCTGTGATTCCAGGGAAGTGGAGGTGCTTCACTGCAAAGAATTTGGCTTCTTACATACATAAAATAAACAGTTGCAATGCCTGTGGGTCTCAAAAATAGTAGCAAGGGTTCTTTTTTTAATAATCCTCAGTCCACTGCTTCAATAGCTAGACTACACATTGCATCTCCCAGCACATATAATACAGCTGCTTTATGTTGGCCTCCTAGCTGTTCATTATTTTTGCTTTTATCATAAGAAATGTATGGAAACAAATGACCCTTTCAAAGTGCCGATCTGTTTAAAGAAATAGCAAACAATCCCAAAGCCACACAGATTCTTCTACTGGCACAAGAATGGTGGCCCGTCATCATTTCATGCCCCAAATGAGATAACACTTTGAAACAACATTCATTAATGTCTGAAATCCCAATACAGAGCAATTTAATTCAAATGGCTTTGTTCTTCAGGAGAAACCCAAAGGGGAAGGCGGGAAGGCTAAAAAGATAGCTTAAGTCATGTAAACTTTCACCAAAGAACAAATCAAAACATCTGAGGTTCATTCAATAAGGCTGACTGGCCTCAGCGAGGAGACGACAAACAAAGAAGCATTGTATTGTTCCACAGAGTGAGGCTTTTCCAGGAACATCCCCACAGATGCCTTCCAAGTGAACACCATGCAGCTGAGAGTAGGTGGATTTGAAACAGCACAAGATCAATGAAAATCCAGCTTTCCCTTTCCCAGGAAGTCAACTGTTAAAACAGTAATGTACTTGTCCATAGCATGTAAAACAGAAAGGCCACACAGAGGCTGGGCGTTGGGTTACTGCTCAGTGTGTCTCAATAACACAGCACAGACATTCTGAACATCTTCCCTTCCCCAACCTGAAACCTTCTTGTGCCAAATAGTCCAAGCTTTTTAAGCAAATTAACCTCTGATAAAAGGCAGGAACCAACCACATTGTCTCAAAGAACAAACAATCCCATTTCCTCCATTAACCTTGTAGAGAACTTCTTAATACCACATTTTGTCACCCTGTTCTTCATTCCAAAGGTTCAGATACATGGAGAATGGAAGACATCAGTAACAAGCAGAATTGCTGATGATGCTCTGACTCATGAGAAGAGAAAGAGGTGGGGAGGGCATCAGCATGAAACCAACCAGATTCTGATGGGCTCAGATATCTTCATTTATTATAACATTACAGACTGCTGTATTTTTTCACGTCATTTGCTCTTCAAAGTTATGAGTGGAAAGAAAGCTGAATAAAAACCCCTGATTCATATGACTTTTACATGGATCCACATTTAGATCAGCAACATGACAAGCAAGATCCATGGTCTTGAATGGCTGCTGCAGGAGGCATGATTCAACAGAAGCACTTCTCAAATTAGAAGATATGACTGAAATGGGATGTGCCAGATCAGTGGGATCCTGGTCACAATGAGTAGGGATGAGTTGTTTACTCCTTTCCAGCACATCCTGGGAAACAGTAGAGAAAATAACAAAGAGCAGACTGAGAAGAAATGAAAGCAAACAGCTCTTCCCAGAGCACTTGGTGAAGCTGAAGAATTCCTTGCATGGGATGCTGCAAAATGTATGTGGGTTCAAAAAGTGATCAGCCAAATTCCTCTGAGAAAAAATCCCACTCCCTTAAATACAAAACACAACTTTTGTCTGATGTGTGTTTTGAGCCTTAAAATTATGAAGGTCAAAAGAGTGATACTAGAAAAATGTTACCAGACGCTTGCCCTGTTGCTGTAGTTTTTCTTTGACCACCCTGTTGACCACCACCAGTGTCTGAGTTACCATGTCAGAGAGGTCTTTGGCACTACCTAGCACAACCAACCTGACATTTTGTGAACCACTACAGCAACAGCCTGTGTGTGCTCCCAGCCTGCAGCAAACATGAGGTAATTTGGATGAATTTAACCCCCCCAGAAGGAGGTTTAAGCTAAGCTGGATTGTCTCACGTTTGCCAGTGGCCAGAATACATATGCACAAAGTCAATTCACAGGTAGTCACCAGGAGCCAAGGTTCTGCTGAACCCTATGGCAGGGACCACTGACTGTGTGTTAGAGGGTTCACCTCAGCCCCACAGGACAAGACTTTTCTGTCTGAGCTTCCCGCAGCTCCCACCCAAGTGACAAAGTTTCAGTCATAATCTGATCTTTGGGGTGCACCTTCCAGGCAAGGGATCACACAGATATCCCAGCCAATCCTGAGAAGGTTCTGCCCAGTTTGTGTCTTGTCTACACCACTGGTTTGGGAAGCAAAGACTTTCCCAGGGAGATAAAAGCAGAAATCAAGTCAGCTTTCCAGGTTAATTTCCAGTTTAATGTTTACAGATCCCAGCTCAGGCACCAAGTTTAGCAAACCTAGTCTCTGGTTTCAAGATGAACCCTCAGCATTGCTGCAGCTTCTCAAAGGCAAATTGCTAGCCTAGCCTTCCAGGTTTGTCACATGAGTAAATGTTCTTGCTTTTGAGGGATTTATCAGAACATCAGGGCAGCTTTTTTTCTTACTCTGGTAACACTAAGGCAAGGAATCCAGGCTGATGTTGGTAGTGTCCCACAGGAATGCTGCTGTGGGAGCATCTGCAAGTGATTAATAACTAGAAAAGAGCAAGACAAAAAGGTTCCAGTTGGTGATGAGGCTCCAGTGGATGCTTCTGGGGTGTCAAGAAGATATTTGGTCTTCTTCTCATTTTTTGCTTGCCTTTCCAGTACACAGACATGAAGAACTGCCTGGAATCATGAGTGGGAAAGAACAGTAACCCTGGGGAATGGAAATAAAGTGACTGATCCTTCAATATCAACAGCCAGGTCTGCAAGACCTTGTCTGTGAGTCACATGGATATTCTTAAAGGTAAGGGGAACCAGATGCTCATTAGTCAAAGATGTGGCTAATATTCAACCAGCAGCACACTGATCTAGCTTTTAACCTGTGGGTCTGACTGCCTGCAGAAGGGCAGTGGGACCCTCCAGCAGGGCTGTGCAGGAGTCAGGGACTTCAGCACAGATGGATTTGTGCAAATTTCAAAGTCAAGTTAGATTACTTGACTCCTGGGTTCTGCAATTCAGGTTGGATCTGCACCTGGGGGCAACAGAGCAGTTCATCTGGTGAACATGGAATCAGGCTGACTTCCACCAGAGGAGGTGGTGAGGGGTTGAAATAAAGCCGGCATTTTAAGCAATCAAAAACTTGAGTTTCTCATGGAGATGGATCCTCCAAGGCCTCTGTGGAGGGAATTCCCATTGACTTCAACACACAAGGAGAGCTTAGAGGAGCAGACCCCTGAACCTGGGTCAAAGTAATGAATGAAACCAAGTTCTGCTGCAAATGACATAAATCAGCCACATTCATTCCAAACCAGGCCCTGCAGCATGACCCTTAACCAACCTTTCAGTGAACCTGAGATATGGTTTTCAAATTTGTAATGAAACCTGAAACTAAGTGATTTTCACCTGGTTCTGGCTTTTACAGAAAACATTTCACAGCAAGCTTTATTCCCTAGGTGTGATCCCCTAATTTCTTTGTTAAATCCAACCAGTTCTTTGAACTGACAGAACCAAAAAGCAGCCTTGTGACAATTATCTGAAATGCATTAAAATTTGTGTAAGTATATGAGCTCCAAGTGGATGCCTTCCATAGAGCTCCCCAAGGAATTTTCAAGACATGTCTTTTCAAAACCATATGCCTTTAAAAAAATTAAAAGGATAACACTTGTGCTAAACTTCAATGTAAAAGTTTCTGCAACCAACAGCACCTCTGAATTGTATGCTTGAGCATAGTAGTAGTAAGGGAAGAAAAAAGTAGTAAGGGAAGAAAAAAGTAGTACAGGCATCAATGGTCTTGAAAGCTAATCCCACTAGGACAGTGATGGTCTGCAGAAGGACTTTTGTAGAAAACCCCAAATCTGGGATAGGCTTTGTGCCATTAGTGGGAGAAGCTCTGTTTCAGGTTGTCTGTTAGCAAAGACTCCCCAAATGTCCTTCCTGAAGAAGGACTGACAGGTCCTGTCCAGTTGAAGCCCATTAACTGGGTATATCTCTGAAGAGAAGACAAAATGGATCTGCATGACTTGTCATCTCCCCAAAGTGCATTATTAAATACCTAAAAGAGTCAGGGGACAGAGCACCAAACAACTCAACTGCAGGGACAATATCCTGATTGAAAAGCAAGACAATAAAACCCAGCAAAATTTATCCATCCTAAGAATTGTGCAACAGACTACTGAGGCCCAACAAGATTTCTAGTTCAGATGTGGCACAGAGACTCCCAGGCCATCACTGAGCATTTAAGCCAGCTGCTCAGAGATTAATTCCTAACTACACAACACATGCAGGTGCCCCATCATCCCTGCAGACACGGAGAAAGAGGGACTGTAGAGTTGTGGGGAACTGGTTGGACAAATTCATTGCAGTGCTGTTCTTACCCTCCACTAACAGATCAAGCCGTGATGGTAGAGCACAAGTGTGAAGGAATTGTGTAACTAAACACCCCTTTATAGCTCTGCTCACCTCAAAAACATCACTGGGCAGAATCCCCTCTTTTGACTGGAAATGTAACATGTGATGCTAGAGCCACGTGGGGACAGAGTTAGCAGCAAGAGAGCTCATCCTTTGGGACCCAGCTGCATTGTCACCTAAAAGGAAAGATGCTGCAGCATTCCCAGGGCTTTGCATCCCACTTGTTCTGCAAAGATTTGCTCAATAGACACAATCTGATCAACCACCCTTTGATCAGTGCATGTTTTCCTTCATGCTGCATTTCTAGACAGGTAGCATTGCCTCATGTTTGATAATATCCTTGTTATAAAGGACACAAACCCATGATTTACTCTGCAAAAAGCATAGCTCTCACTGAAAATAGCCTAGGAAGGATATAGCGTCATACCTAACACTACATTAAGTGCAAACTGAGAACCTGATATATTTTAGGAAAATTCAGCACACTCTAGACTAATAAACATTTTACAATATTATTGCACATGTTCATTTCACTTTGTACAAATAATCATTCCCTTCACATCTAATAAGTCTGCTTGACACATTTGTGGCCTTATAAAAACACCTTCAAGGGTCTTGTTTTGAGGCATCAATCATTTATTTATACAAAGCTCAAAGACAATGACTAACAATTCTGATGGTATAAAAGCCTTCAGCTGTGATCTTTGTCTTGCTGTTTGTTGTCTTGGAACTCTAAAATTATTTAAAGGAGATTTTATTTTAATAAATTTAAAAAAAAAAAAAAAAAGCTTGCTTTTTTTCCTCTGGCAGCAACATCAAATCAATCAAGGTGAAGGAAAAGACCAGAGCTGTTTACCTTTTAGTATGTTTCCAGAGCTGGAAATAGAGTGCAGTTTGAAGCACTTATTTGCAGTTTGTGCTGTCTACACAGTCACTGGAGGTGCCAGAGGCTGGAAAGCATGGACTGAAAGTCATGCTTCCAGCCATCACCTGTGGGGATGTTTGGAGTTGACTTTACCCATTGTCCCAATACAGAGCTTAGCTTGACCTCACTAGAAATAAAAAATAGCATATTCTGATAGGATTTTGACACTTTTCTAATTGTAAGTGTAAAAGGGCTCATGAATCTGGGTACCCCAAAGCTGATGCACATTTCTGATCTCACTCCCTATTGCAAATTCACCTGCATTTTCTTTCATCTACAAGCAAACTCCACCTGCCCATCCCTGCTGGGCCAGACCCTCAAAGAGCAAAAACAAGACCACCATGGCACATACCCGTGAAATCACACTGATTTAGGGTAACAGAGCAGCCTATCTGCAGTGGCAGTTGTTCCATGGTATGTTATGACACCACAGTCCTGCACTGGCAGAAGGTAACTGTCACTGACTTTTTTTGTTACAAGCCACTGAAATGACAACGTTTCCATTAAACCCATGACAGCTGATCTATGCTCCAAAGTTAACCAAAAGCAGAACCTCCATTCCAGTTATGACCTCAGATAAATGTAAATTCAAATGAGGTGCCAAGGAAATACGATAGAAGTAGGAGAATTATAAGCACTTACGTAACAATACAAGCATTCTGAAACTTGGTTTACTATTAAAATAGATGTATAATTGACTGCATTTTACTAGGCCCAGATTATGTTCAAAGCCCAGTGAAGTAGATTTGCAGATTTATGGAAACACATGTTAACTAGTTGTACAAGAACAGGTTTTCCCCCAAAGCCAACTCTCCCTCATGCTTTGTTACCATTGCTTTTAACATCACAAGATGCCTGACAGCACAATATAAAAATTAAATGCTAGAAAATAAAACAGCTGCTGATTTTAGGAGAACTCTGAAAAAAAAAAAAAACCTCATGGCCTCTGTTTAAGACACAGCAGTGGGGTCATGCTGCTGTTAACTCAGCTTTCACTTTCTCCCAGGCCCATACAATCTACTCAATTGCTCCGCGTGCATCTCTGAGGGGTAAGGCAGTAAAACCTCCAAAACAGCTATTTGTCAGGAAGAAATTTCCCCTTAGAAAGACATCCCTGAGGATACCCCTACTCAGCCTTAGTCCTGCTCCCACCTTCAGGGAGGATGTTGCTGTCAGGGAGGTTGGTCCATACTGGTACCAGCTGGGACGGCCCTGGAAGTGCGACAGACTCTCTCCAAGTGGTGCTGGACTGAAGATCTGAACCTTCAAAACCTCTGGCCTCATTGTGCACTTGAAAAGATTTAAAAGGCCATTCTAGCAGATTATTATGGATCTGCCATTCTTAAGGATCTGCTCTCACCATATTTACTCAGCCTTCTTTTTTTGTGCTTGTACCCACTTTCATTTCTATTGGAAACTTACCAGAAAATGTACAAAAGCTGTATATCATACTAAAACCCATTAAAACTGAGATTAATTTAGTCTTAAAGGTTAGCTCCATTTTCTAACCACTATTTCTGTCTGCAATCTGTCTTCATCAGACACTAATTAATAAGCAGACACAGCTTTGGAAAACTGCCTTTAATCTTAGGAAAGTGTAAATGCTCATGGTTACTAATGCAAAATCTCAGTACACAATTCATCAGGAGATTGGAACATATAATTTTCCTTTATAACAGCTTACTGATTAAGAGGACTAAAAGCACAGGTGAAGCTGAAAAGAAATATTACTTTAGAAGTTTAAATTATTTTGCCTTTTTTTTTCCTCTTCCTGCAGTGCCAATGCAGTTGTACTTTCCTAAGACTTTTTCATTTTTTTCTCAGGCAACAGGATTAGATCCTCCTGTGTTTTACACCAAGAACCTTTGCTTGAAGTCAGGGTTTGTTACTCCTGATTTAGAATGGTTCAAGTCATTTGGGGATTAACCCTGACCAGAACTGTGTGCATAAAGAGGGGGAAAGGGGGAAAGGGTCTTGTGACAACTAGGAGGTAAAATATTGCTCTCCAAATTATATTTTTAATGATCACTTCCTTTCATAATGATGCAAGATTATATATTGACTGTGAAGAGCTATTTATGTGCCATGACTAAGATACATTTTCATCAAACATTTATTTCTCATGCCTAGAACTAATTTGTATTTGATTAAAGGTTTTCTACACATTTACAGGAAAGATTATTCACATTGGATTGCTTTTCTCAACAAAACAAAACGAAAAAATGTTTGCAAGTCCTGCCAAAAGAGTGGTTTTAAATACATCTCTTTTTACTCTATGCATCACAGTAGGGATTTCTTAATCAATACCATGCTGGCTAGCACAGATACACTGGCAGCTGAGCTAGACCACAGCAGCAAATGACTGATGGTGATCCTTCTTTGGAATTGTCCCCTTTAGCTGGACCTGAAATTGCCATCTGTAGGGTACACCAAGATCTACAGATCCACAGAGTACAAATGAGAAGACATTTTAGGACACGTTTCCCTGTCAAAAAGCGTGGGGGCAGGGGAGGGGGGGAACACTTCTTTAATTCTTGAAGACTTTCAGTGATGACCACTCCATCTCCTCCCCAGCTATTCTGGCAGGTGCTAGCTGTACTCTGCTTTCAGCCTCTTTCCACGGTTTCTTGGGCAAACAAGCTGTGCTGGTTTTCCAAGCCATATCTGACAGGCTGTGTAGGCTGTAATATTTTCTTTCTCCCCTCAAAATGACAAAACTTGGAGCTAAAAAGTGGTTTGTTCAAATCACATCTGCCTGCCCAGGCTGAGCAGAAAGCATCCATGCTCTCTTTTGCACAGAGCAGATTGCCAAATAATATCTCTGCAGTCATTCTTAGGAGAGGCTGGGGTAGACCCAAAACACTCAGACACACTGCCCTCAGCACCTAACCAAGCACTTGGATTGGGAACCATCTACTTTTCTTCACTTCCCCTAAGAAACTGGGAAAAGCAGGATTCATCTCCAGTGACTCCAGAGGTGTCTAATCCAAACTAGTCATTTGGGATCCCACAACAGCCAGGGGGGAAAAATACATTTCTCAGAGCAACTTGAGGACTTAGGATAAGAAGGATCACCCTGTAGAGCTGCAGTCTTTCCCCACTGACTGTAGGGGAAATCTGAACTAACCAGGGCCAGATGCTTCCAACTAAGGTGTCTCTAAACCTGTGCAGGACCACTCCCACTGCAAACCCTTCCATGCCTCAGTTCCTCAGACAATCTCCACTACGACCAGAAAGGTTTAGAAAATCAACACATCCAAGGCCATGCTGTACCTGCAACCCAAAGGACATCACGTAACAGTGGGTCCATGCCAAAAACCCAAGAAATGGGCAAGTCCCACCATTTTTCCACCTCTTGCTTTCCCATTGTTTTCCTTTTCCTCTTCTCATCTCTATCATCACTCCTGAGCTCTGCTGAAGGAAAGCTGCAATATGTCAAGCACATGGGGAAGGAGTCTCTGAAGCAGCATTTAAAAAAAAAAAAAAAAAAAAAAAAAAGGGAAAAAACCCCTTTAAAAAAGTTTTTTGTTTNNNNAAGAAGAATTTAAAAAAAAAAAAAAAAAAAAAAAGAGGAAAAGCTCCTCTGAAAAACGTTTTAGTTATTAAGACACTTGGATTTTTCAGTATAAATAAATTTATTCGTGAGAGCACTTAAGACAAGTTCTAAGGTTAACAAACACTGCACTATGCAACTCACAGCTGTGACAAATATTTAAGAAATCCGATACAGCATGCCTAAAAATTATTCATTTGCAGGCCTCGTTGCTTTTGAAGATCAACTGTTTTATTTGTAATTTTTGACATTTTCCTTCTTTTCCTGTTTGGCCTGTGAATTTGAAAGGGTTGTAAACACGTACTCCAGCTCTCTGCCTGAGGCACTGGGCTGTTGTCAGCATGCCAAAAAGAAAAGGAAGCTGATAGGTCCTTTGGTACATACCGATATGAAGGGCTTGTAAAGATAGTATTTGTTTGGTTTTTTTGATCTGACTTCGAATCTGGCTGTAGTACCTACCCTTCAGGGAAAAGCAACTTTTAAATAAATGCTTCAAGATTGTGCAAACATTTCAGTAGTTTCAGAGTCCTGGCGTTCTGGGTCAGGGAAGGAAGAAAATACATGTCAGTCAATAGAGATGGAAATGATAAAAAATGGTTAGAGCCACAGCCATAATTTTTTCTGGGCTGGGTGATGGGTTCTTTCAATGGCCACATCACGTGCTGCTTCACTCATGTGCCTTTTGGCCAGCCTATAAAATGCACTGTGGATTTTATCCATGTGCACACACATACACTTGGAAGCAGATTAAAAATACACAGTCCTTTCAAACTCATCACCCATCAATCCCACAATTTGCTAGTACTGCAGCATCAGGAAAAAAAAATAAGCTTGCTAGTTTTTCTGTTAGTCCTCTGAGAGGTCTGAAATGGTTATTTCCTTCTATTCCTTTGCTTTATCTACATTTCTGCATTTTTTAAAAAATCCCTTATTTATTACCTAGCTCCTGAGGGTCCCAGCTCTCTGCACATGACTTGCTGCACCAACACATAGGTCCCAACAACTCCCAAGCAGGAGCTTAGGGCTGTGGGAGCTGGTCCTGCTGAACAAGCACAAGAGCCTGTTCTCCTTGGAGAGCTCATAAGCTTGAGGGCCAAAGAGCAGGAGGAGAAGTAGAGACAGAAGGAAGTGAAATGGCTCATTCAAGGCCACAGAGCAAACCAGTGATAAATCTGGGAACAAGACCCACATCTTCTGGACCTTTATTACAGCAGAATAAATCAGCCATTTCTCACTTGCCTCCTGTACTTTCCTGTTACTTCACAACCACAACCCTTCTACCTTTCTGCAAATTGCAAGGTATTCTTACAGAGGGGTGTACTTTTCAGGACAAAAGACTTTGCTTCTCACACCATGGGTGGTTAGGGATGCTGGGAGAACAGAGCCCATACTTGGACACAAAGCAAGGAACCAGAGCTACCACATGCACCTGGGGAAACACAGCTTCCAAAATACTCTATACCAGGCATCAATTCCTTGATTGCACAATTTGATTTTTTTCTTTGTGCATCTTTGCTGCTGATTTTTAATATTGAGAAATTGGAAGGGCTTTATCTGTTGGTTGGGTCTGAGCTGTACTAGAAAACAGCCGTGGAGCTTACACATCTGAGTTAAAAGCATAGGAAACTGAGTTTTGACCAAAGGAGCAGGACAAGCTGAAGATCTGGAGCCACAAGGACTCAAGATCAGCTTGTACCAAAACACACTTAGCCTCACAAATTTCACCTGGTGCTAAGTCCATCATATTAACAACATGCACTTCTCCCTAGGGAAAACCAGCCCTGTGAGTCCTGAGAAATATTCCCTGACAGAAGCACATCACAGGGGCTTCTGCCCCCAGAAAACTTGCAGTTGAGTAGAACCAGAATCTGGTTCTCTGAGAATCTGAGAAACCAGCAGTAAGGCAGAGATTTGAGGTGGAACAGAGGTTAACCAAGAAGAAAAAGGAGGAGAAACAGAGGTGCAACAGTTAATGATTTTTTCAAAGGCCAGAGGAGCGGCAGGGGCAGGGTTTCCCAGCCCTAAGACCACAGATCTCCCCTCTCTCCCTTGGCAGAGGAAAACTGCCCTTTTCTCCCTGGCTGGCAGCTTCTGAACATGAAAACACTGGAGGTCAGGGCAAGTAGAGAGAGCAAGGGGAGGAAGGAGGACAGCTGATACATCCAGCACATCTTTCCCTGGCTAGGAAGCACTGGCTGCTGCCAAGGGGACAGCACAGCCTCCAGGAACCCCCCAGCCCTACAGCAAACTCAGGGCACTGCCACCTACCAGCTGTAACACCCACAGCAGCCCAGGTTGTTACACTGCTGCCGGACCACCAGGCCAGCTCCAGGGTGTGTTTGAAGGGAATCTTTCCACGCAATAAAATCCTCAGGCCGTTATTCCTTGGCTGCTTGGCAGAGCACTGCTGTCACGTTTTCATGGCAATAGCAGCCTGCAGGAGGTGGGATCCCAAGCAGAGACAGTTATGGGGCTGTTATGTATTTGTGGCACGAGTCGGGTGGGGTTTTGTTGTCCAGCATCTAACAGGGCAGCGTGTCCTTTCCTCGGCCTGTAACTGCCCCACAGAAAGCACTGCTCTGCTCTCTCCCCCCCTTGCCTCTGCTGCCACACATCCATCCCACCAGTGGCTGGGGTTTGGGGGAATTTGTCTCCAAATGGGAACCAGATTGGAAAACGGATTAGCAGGAATAAGATAAAGAATTAAACCCAATCAGCAGGCGACCGCGCTTTTAAAAGGCACAGATGCACGCGATTAGCTTGCCGCATGTGTTCCAGTCAGATCCCAACATCAGAGATGGGCTTGGAGAAAACCTCAAATCCCTGGAGAGCTCGCCGGGGCCCCGGGACAAGCCTTTGCACGTCAAGGGCTGGGCACGTGCCCAGAGCCATGCCTGGGAAGCACAGGCTCGGGCAGCCCTTTGGTTCCTCATCCCCCCAAACACATCCCCTTGGTGCCCTCCACAGGGAGGGCATCCCCCTCTGCTCACTCCAGCAGCAGGAAGGCATTTCCATGCCCCCAGCATTGCCTGTGGGACACAGGCTGAAGAGGAGATGGAGAAAAGTTAATCCCAGTCTCACTGTGCCTGAATAAATCCCAGACTCTGTTTGGGGAGGGGGGGCTGGAGAGGAGAAGCAGATTTTTTTCTCCTCCCCACCCAGGTCACTGAGTGAGTCAGGGGTCAGAGAACAGGGGTGCTGGTCCAGCTCCACCCGCTCCCCAAGCAAGGCCAAGGAGGGTGAGAAAATTTAGGGAAGGGCTTCCCACCTCCAGCTGGACGAGGTGATGACCATTTCATCGTGTTGAGAAACGCTCCAGCGTCTCCTGGCCTCACGCTTACTTAAGATCCATCTGAAAAGTAAATATTGCCGAGAGACAGAACAGCATCTGCACACTATCAAGTTTTCCTGGATCCCAGGCACTTCTTGGGCTCACCAGCTTCAGGGGGTGGCTTTCTACTGGGTTGATGGGGATGGGATGGGGGAGATAGCAAGGAAAGAGGGGGATAAAGGGCTTGAGTTCAGTGGAAGGAAAGTTCTGATTTTTGGGAAGCCCTTTCTTGCTGGCAGAGGATCACCATTAAGTTCTTGTTGCTTCGACATTTGATACAGGTTCATGAGTTCAGTAGGAAAACATGAAACCAGAAAGGGCCAAATCCTGACCCCAAACAGGCAGGGAGAGCACTGGCCCAGCCCAGGGAGTACTGTAATTTAGCAGACAGACCACCCTATAGTTCATGGAACAATAAAATAATCTTAATTCTATAGGACTAAATCCCAAACCCAACATGGCTCTTTCCAATTGGTGACAGCAGAGTTGAGCTGTGTTGTTTGCAGCCCTATCAGCCTGGGAGCTCTGAGTATTTTGCAAACATTAATTCAAAGGTAAAAGTCAGCTGTGAGAGAGGGGACATTTCTTTCACTGCTTCACAGCTAGGGAAGCAGAAGCAGAGGTCATACATCAACCTGAGTTCCTGTGTATTAAAGCAGGCTTTCTACTGCTTCTGGACCTCACCTGGGCAAAGCCAGATTACAGCCCCCAGAGCTTTGCCCAAGTGATCGGGGAAGATTCACAAGCAGCTCTGTGTGCCCACCCTTTGTCCAGTTCCCTGCCCTGACCAGGGTCAAAAGCTACCTGTCTGAAAGGACAATGTCAAAAGAAATGCNCTTTACTTGCAGGATGGTTTTCCTCAGCTCTGGAGTAGAACTCCAGCAGAGGAGGGTTTAATCCATTGCACTGGGTCACTAGGCAGGTGTGAAAAAGGGCAACATTGTGGTAAATTGCAGCACTTCATCTGGCAAACTTGCCACAGCTTTGTCATGTTTGCTATGGGGTTTATACTTCAGTCCTCCCCCTCAGAAGTCACAGGCTTTTGGAGCTTCTTTCCATGATGTCTGTGTAGCCTTATGTGCACACATGGGATCATCTCCAGTAGATTTCAGTCCAGCAGTTAATCTCAAGCACATCTTTACCCATGGAGGAAGACCATACAGGTTCATCATACCTATTGTGATGCCTTTTCCTGTTTTTAATCCCTTACTGTAAACAGATGGTATTGGGCACATTTTAAAGAAACTGAGTCATATTAGTACATCCTGAACGGGCTAATCCCTCTCTACCAAAAAAAAAAAAAAAAAAGAAGTGGTGCTGACTTGTTTTTCTTTTCTTTTTCCCTCTGGCACAAAGATGAATCATGCCTCAAGTTCCTGTAAGTTTTTGAAGAATATTCACCAAGGAGCCTCTGTGAGGTTAAGGCTCAGCCACCAGCAGGCACCTGAAATGCCTTCTGTGTGCTGATGTGGGAGCACCAGCCTCCAGGAATTTAGGTCTCTGTTTTTGCTGCTCATGAAACAATTTTCTGGCATTGACAACTAGTATGCTGTGCAACAGCAAGATTGCACATGGGGTGGTCTAAGGAGATAAGCAAGGACAGTTTTGAAGGGAAAGAGAACATCAGTTGTAAAGTAGGTATGATTAGGGCAAAAAAACCCCTACAGCAACTCCATTGTAACTCTGGATATTCCCAGAGAACTTTATAAACATCTACTTTCCCTCCTGCAATAAGTTCCCCAGGTAATCAATACTCTGAGAGCAGCAGGATTGGATCCTGCATTCATGATTTTGCTGCCTCTCCCTTTCAGCCAGCCAACCTCACTCCTGACATGATGAACACAGAGCCCCTAACACAAGTGGTCTTGCCCAAACTCTCTGATTTTGAGCCACAAGACTGGGGGCAACTACCCCTTTCCTCCTCTCCACCCCACAGCCACCCTGAGCACCAAGACACTCTCAACCCCCAGTGAAAATACTCCACCTCCTGGAGCCCACGCAGCCACTCCAGCCCCAGTTGGTCAAATCCAAGAAAAAGATTTGTTTAAGCTTTTTCCAGCATACATTCCACTGCAGACATTGCTTTTAATAAAGGCTGCACCACAATCCTTTTCATAATGGCACGGAGCAATCTAGCAATATCCTCCTGTACTTAGAGAGTGAGTTAATGAAGGAATAGGTTAATTGAAACCGACTTCAGTGCGGAGCACAAGCGGTTGAGCTGAAACGTGGCATAAAATAGAAATGAAAAGAAAACCCAGCTTCTCAACCCAGCCCGTAGCTTTCTGGCCATACACGGAAAAGAATTATTATTTCTTCTTCGTCTTCTAATATGTTCAACAGTAAAACCACCAATAATATGAAAATAAATTACACCTGGGGCAACCTTATATTGCACTAACAGTCTGGCTCTGATTAGCCTTGCCTTTATCATGCATGCATCGTATTAGTCCGTTTCAAAGAATTCGTGGAGAAATTCATACTTCGACCTTAAAACAGAGAGTAAAAACACAGCTGAATTTAATTACCCACTGACCGCATGCACTGGGTTAGGTAATAAAATATAGAAGCAGTAAGATATGTAATGCTTTATTAAGCTATCTCAGATACAAGAGCATGCCTGGCAATTATGCCTGAAGGCTACTGAAGGCTACTCAGAATCTCTCACGGACCACCCAAAGAGAGGAGCTAAACAGAACCTGGTCCTTGCTGCACAGCAAAGACATCCATAAATAATACAGCTATATGCAGGCAGAGTGCCTCCTTGCTCCTATCTGCCTTCAAGTCCATATGTTTATCAAACACACATTGCCCTGGCATCCATGAATTCTTCTCAGCCTTGCTCAAGATGTGTTTTTTTAACGCTTTCCCGGTGCACTCTTAAGCCCAGCTTAGGCCCCAAGTTTATGAACGTTTAAATAAAACAGCTAAAAATTAAATAAAACCCAGAAATGGCAGCATGGGAAAGGAAAAGCCAAGCCTGCCTCCCTTCCTTGTTCCTAAAAGAAAACCTTGGATGCAGTTAAAGTGGATGAGTGAGAAGGGAACCAGTTTGCAGCACCACTCTGCAGATAAGTAAAATATTTAGGAGAGGCGAGAAGGCAGGGAGGGAGGGAGGGGAGAGAGCAAATACTATCCTAATTCCAAAATTAATGGCTTAAAGAAATCCAGAAAAAGGCACAAGCTGCAAATACAGATCTTCCCATGTCCATGGTTTCAGACAATAATTTTTTAATTAGAAAAAGCAACCCTTTCTTTCTGTTTTATCCAACCTTACGCTGCCCAAAACATGTAAATTTACCCTAATAGAACAGAACTATACAATGAATAATGAAAAGTTGTGATAAACAGAGGGGGAAAAAAGCCAATTGAAAGACACATTGCCAGGGAATTGCACTATAAACTGGATAACCCAAGTTTATAAAGAGATTCACATTTTCAGGCCTCCATCCAGGCAAGGGGCCCAGGTTGTGGGTTTCCAAGAGAAAAGACAGTTGTCTGTCCTCCTGTTCCTGCATCATTCTCATAACACAGAGTCACAGGGTGCCACCAAGAGCTTGTTACCCCAAATCTCAGCAAAACCTTGAACGCTGGAGACCAGGCAACAGGATCAGCAGAGAGGCAGCAGAGCCAAGGGCAAGGTGAAAAAGGGATGAGATTTGCAGAGATGGAGGCAGATTCTCTGGCAGGAGGGAAGCCTGAATCAAAACCTCATGTCCAAACCTTCCTGGTGACCACCCCTTTTTCTCTTCTTCCATTTCCCTTCTCAGTTGTTGTTGGCTTAGACTACAGACAATTTCGGGTAGGAACACTTTTGCGTGTGGCTGTGCCATCCCTGGAGACACCACACTTGGTTGGAGTCTACAGGCTGTATATAAATATAATCACTGCCATAAGAATCAAATTAGAGAGGGATCCAATAGTCACATCTAGCCCCTCTTACTTGTAACCAGCTGAACCCAACTTGCAGATCCCAGAAAATTTCCACCTCTGGCAATCTTCTCCCTTGTGCTTGCCATGTAGGTCTGCTCTCCTCTTTTCCTGTGACGGGAAATCTGTTTCTTTGTGCACTTAGGTTTAGGGTTTAGGGTTTTTTTAATTTTTAATAGGAAAATAGGTCCAAAGCAAAATTTGAATCAAATCTTTCCAGAAAAAAAAATAAAATAACCAAAGAAAGAAAAAGCAATCCCAGGTCTGGGTCACTTTTTCCTTTCCCACATGCCCTGGCGATTGTTCATCTGTTGCTCCTCTGTTTTTCAAGCTATGTGGCCAGGATCAGAGGCAGACTTTCTTAAACATATTGTGGTGTGAAAGGCTGCTCTGTATGGATTTCTGGCCACCACCCCCAATGCAGGATGAGTTAGAAATCTCCAAATAGAGCTAACTCTCAAAGACTTTGACAGCAATGTTGGAGGGAAAGCACAGAGCTCTGGAAAGTGGGCATAGTCCTATCTCCAGGAGCTCATGAACATCCTTGGTAAATGGGAACTGAGCAGCAGCTCTATCAAAGTGACACCTCTCCAACTGATCAGTATTTAGAAGGATCACAGTTTGCTCTGCAGTGCCTGTTAGCAAAGTTAACTGATAAAAAGTCCACATTTCCCACCACTGAGTCAGACAGAGAGGGACCACTTGAATACCTTGCCTGCAGATGATGGAGATGAGGATCCAGGGATCTACATCACGAAACTTCCCTGCTCACACCAGAGCTTGGGAGTTTCCTGGGGTGCTATATTTAACATAGGTTTCCTGAAATCTGTCCCCAGTGCTTCAGAGCAGGGGGTTCGGAGATAAAAACCAGAACTTTGTATGCCAGATCAGGAAGAATTCTCGCAGACAACGTCTGCACTGAGCGCCCTCGCAACAGGCAGCAGGGGAGCCCTGCTCATTCACATTCTCTTTATAAACAGTTGTTTATTTTATTATCTTTATTTGAAACAGATTATGCAGCAGAAGACTTCTGGAAAAATCTTTTCCATCTGACTACTATTTTTGGCAACATACGGTACAGGACAGAAATGCGCTTGCTCGCCTTTGTTTATTTGTCTTTATCCTTAAGGCAGCAGACAGGGAGAAAGATATATTGGAAGTAACTTCAGGGAATGCCTGTGACTGTCAATGTAAAGACAACTAAGGTGCAAATCAAAAATCTTTACATAGGGCCATCTATGGACCACGCACAGAAGACAGAATTAATCTTTGAAAATTCATTTTTGCCTCCATTCCACGTCCTTTCTCAGCTTTCTGTAGGAAAAGAGCTTGGAAACCCCAACACCAAACCCGACAATCTCCATGACCAGAGCTGAAGGAGTGGCTGCTGCAGCAAAGAGCAGAAAACTGTGATACTCTGATGGGAACTAAAATGAAGGGTGACAAAAACACCTCAAGAACTGTTCCACTGTGATATTCTTGCACTACAAGGAACCACCCAATTGAATTAAAAGCATTAACAAGTTTTTCTAAAGAAATTATCCAAAACAGCTGTAGAGAACAATTAAGATAATATTTAGCTATAAGTGCATTTAAAAGCCCTGATGCATCTCTGATATAAGAAGTCAGTAAGCCACAAGGACACAGGAAATATACATTTCAAAAGAAGCTGGAAAAGCTTAAGAATGACATAATAAAAGTAGTTGTAATAACAAAACACAACTGTGCATTATGTGCATTTCTCTGCACGTGCAAAAAAAAAAAAAAAACCAAAACAACATAATAAAATTAAGGGTGCGGATTACTTCACTTGAATTGATGAATTATTTTTCTTAATGCCTCAAACACTGATAGTGGATCAGCTGCAGTTCACAGGTAATTTTCCCAGGCATATTCAATCTTTCCCATTCAGCACAAAAACGAAGAAAACACAAGAACAAAAAAATACATTTTTAAGAGAATTGGGGAAATATTGCTCACACTAGAAACTTTGCTTTGAGAGAGGGAAAAGGACTGAATTTCTGTCAAAAACATTTATAGAAAGAAAACCCCAAAAACCTCAGGGTTCCCCTTCCCACGTGCAACTTCTGAACCTGTCTCCATGATGTAGAATTTCTTTGTGGAACATGAACACACGCATCCGTAAGCCGTCAGCAAAGCTTCCACAAAACCTGCAGTGCCCGTAACGTCTCTATAAAATTTTCACTTAAACATTATTCATTGATCTGCTTGTAAACTTCCCAAACAGCACGTCGCCTAATTAATCATTTTTATACTAGATGCAATTGTGAGTTTAAGCTGCAGAATGGTTTGCTGTGGCTAATCACATCCATGCACTGAGCAAAGATGGAGCTGTTTGACAATTGAATATGAAGGTTTAATTATTCTATTCAGAAACAAAGTTTTCATTAGAGAATCCCAGAGCAGCTGGTTACGGTAATGATGTCCCTAGTGGAATTACAAACAGGATGAAAAGGGTTGGACAATGTTATTTGACTTACAGCATCACGATGTTCATTTTGAAAGCCATGAAGGGTTGGATAAGATTCTTTAAGTTTTGTGTTGCTGGTGCCAAAACTCAGCTGGAGCGTGTTTTCACGACACTATCCACTTCCTATTGTTTTGCAAAACGCTTTTTCCACCTTCTGAAAAGGGCTCGGAAAACAATACACCTCAGAGTGAGGATTTTCTGCTAGGAGGAGCTACTGAGCTGAGCACAAACCCGATGTCCTCTGGAGCCCCGTTTTCCATGACTGCATGGAAATACAGTGCACGCAGCCTCGCTTTCCCACCTCCAAACTCTTTTAAGGAGCAGAGGAAACAGGAGAAGGTACCAGTACCATTAACACTACCTAATATGGCACGTGTTCCCCTCAGTGCAACCTCACCCAAAGTGTCACACAAATGGGGATATTAACTGTTCAAAGATGCGTGTGCCGGGGCACCAGGAAGCCCTCGGTGTAAGTTGGACTGGCTCCAACCCCACATCACATACTGCCCTAATGACTTTATGTCTCATTGGGAGCGAGAGAAAGAGGAGGGGAACCAGTCCCAGTGTGAGGGAAGAGCCCATTACACTTTGCTCTGATCCTTTGCTGTGCCAGGAAAAAGCTGGGACAGGTAGGAAAAGGAACCAAACAGAGCTCCCTGGTCAGTTACATCCAGATTCAGGACTCCCAGTGAGGCACCATGGCTTTCAGAGGAACCTTCCCAATGCCATCACAAGCACTCTTCACTATAATAAATTCAGCTCAGCTTGTCCCAGTCTTTCCTTTTACAGCAAAGATGATAAAAAATGAAGTCCTAGACTTCTGTAATATGTGTTCATCTTTCCAGAGGATGGGGGGGAGGAAGGAAATAAGGGGTTAGTGCAACAACATAAAATGTCATGAGAAATCTTTTTTTTTTCTGCAGAAAAAGCTCTTTTCTCTGCACAGCTCCCTCAAGCCATACATGCTAATGTCCAGAATTAAGTCCTAAAATATAACATCTCTGTTGAATTCTCTCCTTCCTTGTTGCCCTCCTTTCAGGACTTCCCTAAATAATTCATATCCCAAATGTTAGCCCACCATGAGAATAAATAAATAAAAATTTTAAAAAGTTTAAAAACAAGGGGTTAAAAAACCCTCATGAAGACATATATCCTGCTGAGCCACCAGAGAAGCTCCAGGAACATCAAAAACAGAACCAACTCCAGTGAGTTCTGATGTGGTTTCAATTTTGGATTCTGTCATTGGGAAAGTAATCAGGTCAATCAGAAATGTGGTGGAAACCCAGCTGAGAACATGAATTACTGCACATTCTAGACCACCCAAGACCAGAAAGGGAAAAAAACCCCAGAACTATATCTTAGTAATACTACAGCTTTTATCATTAGGATTAAAATTAGAGTTGCAGTGAAACCAAGGAAACAATACAGATTTGTAAATGCTTCCCACTGAAATCTTCATTTATTTTTTAGCTTGTGTGTCCCACTGCTGTATAAAACTACTGAGAAAGTTCAGTTAGGGCTGAGGGCTGGGGGTCACATCCTCAACGGATGCAAATGTGGAACAGCTCCAGTGCTGGGAGGGTTCAGCCCTTTGTTGAATTAAATTCCATCTAGAGACTGAATATTTTTTTTCCTCCCTCAGTTTACAGAAAATTCTATTTGGGGCATTTGTCTAAGTGGATGTGATTCCTTTTACAAGGATGTTTGGAAATGAGAAACTGAAGCGCTGAAGAGGTCTCTCACAAGATTTGTTAGTGTCCCTTTCTTCCTCCATAAGCAGCTGTGAAAATAGTCTAGCTGGAACAAACATGTGGATTAAAATGGAGATATTTCACAAGTGCAACCCTCTGTAGCCAGGCTCTGCTCACCATTTCCTTGTCACAAGTCCCACTAAATTCCCAAGAGCATGACAGAGGAAAAAGGAATGAGTAGAGGAGAAAATTCTTTCTAGGCAATATGAAAGGCTTGGGTAGGGCCCACAAACACCCCCCACCACATGCAGATTTGTTGTAACCCCATAAAACAACCGGACCACGCTTCAGGTGAGAAGAAACAGGAATGATTCCTCTCTGCTGTAAAGGAGCCATCAGTGAAACTGGCCCAGTGGAGGCTAAAATTGTTGGAGAAAAAAGGAATGTGAGATGCCTGAAATGCCAGAGGTAAGTCAAAACCTGTGTCCCAGGGAGCCAGATTTCAGGCATTAACATCAGCCACAGAAGTGTGAGACTGTCACTTCCAATTTGGTCTCCACAAAGAGAAGCCAAGGTATGCAGTGCAGACAGCACAGAGCTACATGAGCCAAAACCTGAGTCCACATTTCACCCTCTTCAATTTAACCCAAAGAAAAACCAAAAACTTTTTTTGGTTTTTTGGTGACGGTGGTCAAGCACTGAAACCTTTCTGGTCAAGCACAGGTTGACCAGAAAGGTCCATTCCTGGAGATACTCAACACCCAGGTGGGCAATGTCCTGGGCTTTGACTCCATCTCCAGAGGGGGTCTTCAGCATTGACTGTTACATGAGAAGGCTTTGCTTTGGTGCTGCCTCTAAAACAGGCTAAAGAGCTCCCTCCTCTTGAAGAAGTGGGCAAGAATATTCTCTGAGGACATAAAATGACCAGCAAACTGCCTCCAGACTGTATGGACAAGTGAGGAAATGCAAATCCTCTGCTCCACAAAATTAGTAACACAGGATCTCAAATACTGCAGCCTCCAGCTAGATGCAGCTTGCTGAGCTCCAAGGACTAGAATATGTGGAAAAATTCTTTTTTTCTTTTTTTGTCTATCTGTTTTTAGACAGGAGCGTGGGGAACTGAGTAGCAGGGTCATGCTCTTTTCATCCTGTGGTCTGCCTCAATCTAAACACTGGCCACAGTGGAGTCCAAAGCACGTTTTGCTGTGGTAATAAAAAGATTGTGGTCATTTCAAAAGCAATTAAGGTCTCATAATCGATTATGTTTTTACCACAGCCATCTTCGCCCTTGCAGCACACACCCAAGCAGAGAGGAACTGATGGACATTTTCAAATGCCCTGCATGCCACTCTAGAGGCTTTTCTTTCTATTTCTGCCTAGTCAGAGTCCAAAAATCTTCCAAAGCCAAAATGTTATAAAGTCAAAACCCTAAGAGGGGACTGCTTGTACTGTCTCATCACTGTCACAGAAAATGAGAGGGAGAAGGCTGCAGTGGCTCTAGTCATTCATAGCAGGGATGCTCTCATGAGGAGAGGGATCATAGCCCTGTGGCCAAGATCAACCAATAAAGCTGAGGTTTGAATCCATGAGCAGGGAAAATTCCATTAAGGTACATCATCCTTCTCTCACATGGGTGGTGTGTGCAAGCAGCTGCCATCTCAGAGGGCAGGGTGGTGTCTTCACAGTAACTTCCAGGCAAATGGAACCATGTTCTATCTGTGTTTGGTGCTGAGACAGCTATAATGCACAGAACCTCCTTGTTCAGCCAGCTCTCTGTCTATAAAGCACCACATGGAAAAAAAAAATTTTAAAAAAAAAAAAAATTCCTTACAACAAGCGCCCCCTCCCTTGCCCAGGAGAANTCTGTCTGTGTTTGGTGCTGAGACAGCTATAGTGCACAGGACCTCCTTGTTCAGCCAGCTCTCTGTCTATAAAGCACCAAGTGGAAAAAAAAAAAAGAAACCAAAAAAATTAAAAAAAAAAAAATCCTACCACCAGCAGCCCCATCCCTTGCCAGAGAGAATCCTTATTTTTTCACCTTGAAATCTCCTACACCAGAAGCTAAGAGGCTTCTTGCTGAACAAGTAACATGAGCAATGAGAACCTGATGAAGAGCTCCACTGGTTTCCCTGACTGTATTTGAACCCATGATCCTCTGTCTGAACACTGATGAAAGTGGACAACAGTTTATTTCTCATCACTACAGCAATCTTAACATATTGGAATGTTTCTATCATGTCTCACCATTCTTTTTTTCCCTAAACTGAACAATCCATTTTCTCTCACGCCTCCAGGGTTGCTGTCTAAGTTCCCTTCATACAGCTGATTTCTCCTATCATACTTTGCCCTTGTCTTCACAAAAAAATTCTCCTTTTAGGTTGTGCTTTGCCAAACTCACTTATGCCTTTAAGCTGGCCTCAGCACCTCTTCAGGGACAACTCCAAAATTACCAGGTATGGTGTCCTTCTAACATGCCAAGTGGTAAGGAAAGAATTATGGAACAACAAGTCCAGAATGGAGCCCTCAAGATCTCCCAGCCTGTAGTGTGAAAGCTTCACAATGAGATTATGATAATCAGTCCCTGAGTATTCTCTCGAGCCAGCCTTACAGTCATGTTAGAGAAGATTCACCTCAGCTCAGCTTCCTTAGCTCAGTTGCAAGGCAACAAAGCTCCTGTTTTCTTTCAAAATCTTTTGAAAATGATAGTCAATACAATAGTCTTAGCCTTAAATTACTGTATATACATATATGTACATATGTATCTAAATAAAATAATCAGAGAGGGAGCAAAAGTTTGCAAGCAGCCTGAGGCTTCCCTCTCTGACCAGACATACCCAGTTCATTTCCAGTAAAATTCCATGGAAGCCACTGGCATCCCACTGGGATGTGCTAGGCACATATTAACTTGCTAAAATAACACGAGAGATTTGCATGAGTTCTGCTGCAATCTATCACTTCTCACTTTTTTTTTTTTTAATAGTCACTATGGTATCAAAGCAAAATACAACAGTATGGAAACTCAGGGTCACTGGCCAGCTTGCTCCTGCTCAGCATCCTCAACCTGCTGTGCTGGGTCCCTTCACACTCAGCTCATGTGGTTTGAAATTTCTTGGCCTTAAAAGACTGTAACACTGACCTTCAGGACTTCTGCTCTGTTGCCCTCTCCCAGATTTGGGGTCTCACAGCCATGAGAATCCTACAGCCAGTGTGATGCATTGGTTGACTCCCATGAGATAGAATACATCCATTCCCAGAGGCTCCAGACCAGCATCCAGGTGGATGCTTTGAGAAGCAATGCTGCTAAAGTTCTTAATTTGAATAAAAGATCATCAAAGCTCAAGAAAGCAAGTCATTAGCATAATGCCTGCAACAACCTCCAGCCTCCCTTTGGTTTCATTTTGTCAGGAAGCAGCTCCAGCAAAGAAGACACACACCATCCACAGTGAAAACAGATTGCTGTGTTATTGAGAGAAGAGCTTGGAAACAAGCCTGACTCAAAAACCAGTTCTAGACATCTCCAAAATATTTGTGAGCCCCCCTGAGAGCCTCACCTCCAAGCTGTATGGCTCATAGTCCTTGCTTTTGACCTCTGCTCCCCCGTGACGAGCAGCGGCCACCAGCAGAACGTCGGCCAAGTGCGAAGCGGAGCTGGCTGCCCTCGTCAAGTGCCTCTGCCTAGGACTCTGCCATCTCCTCCCACTCATTCATGCCCTCCATACTGCAGCCTCATCATCCCAGACCTCTAATCACTTCATCTGCACGCTGTCCACAAATTAGGACACATCACAGTGTTATTTGGGGCACTGAACAAGATTACTGTGCAATTACACCAACGAGCCACCTTTATCTCCAGGCTTGAAATCATGCCTTTACTTAAAACACTTTAAATCAATAAAATTATACTGTAGCCATAGACAGTACATACAGTTTTGCTTGCTGGAATGACCCCCATTATGTTCAATGGGAGATCTGTTTCTGCCTGATTCAAGCACAGCAAACAGACTTCAAGTAATGGCAAATGTCAAGTGGTTTTAGGAGGAAATAATTATAAATCATTCATGACACCCTGCTATGTCCTAGCTGTTGGCTGGCTTATTCCTCTTGATTAGTGCTAATTTGCATACAACTCAGACCGGTGCAGCAGTGACAGAGGCCCATCCAGAGAAAAGCAGGTACCCTGAAACACAAAGGCAGATGGATGGACTGTGATGGGAGAGACACAAATTGTGAATAAGAGAAAGCACATAGAGAGTGATCTAACCATCTCTTCCTACTTAATAATCATCAAAGAGGCCCAGCAGGAAGCAGAATAAAGGGGAAACAGACAAACATCCTTCTCCACGTGGTGCATAGGGAAGCTGTGCAGCTCCCTATTGCCAGTGGCTGCACATCCAGAAGGTTCCTAAGAGCTCTATCTCCAGGGCCAAGGGGTGACAACCCACCTTTGAGGGCAGACAGAGTAGAAGACAGGGCTGGGCTTCTCTTTGTCCACAGCAGCAGAAAAAATGGATAGATACAGGTATTGTCCACAGTCTGGCTTGAAGGCACCACTTATTCAGCACTACTCAGTAGCACAAAGAAACAAGAAAATGGGCTCCCAAGTCTGGACATGATGGAAAAACTGAAGACCAGCCTCAGGGAGGTTGTGACTGACTGCAGGGCTGCCACAGTGGTGGCAGGTAGAGGACCTGCTCCTCAGGGGGTGGCCTGGAGCCCCAAAGCTACATGTATTACATAGATCCAGAGCTGGAGTGGGGCAGAAAGGACATTTCCAAAGCAGAGCATGGGGAATCCAACCCCATCTTGAGTAACTTAAACTCCCTCTGTAGCTTTATTATGCTATCCCAGGAGACAGGAAATTTTCAAGCAGCTCTGAGTCAATGGGGATTGTCTGACACAGTGACAGAGCCCTGATTTAACAGGGTGCTAATTAACTTCATGCATTTCAAGTCTGGCAAATGCAGAGCATCCCTGTTGAACCAGGGCCTACACGCAGCACTGAGATAGCTTAAGCCTGGCGAAGTAGGCTGGAAACATCTAACAAGAAGAGGATTTCCCATGATAAATCTGGTACTTCCTGCTTCTGGCTGTGCTGGGTTTACCACACAAATCGTCTTTCTCACAGTCCTTCGGCGCTGCTCGTTTCATTCTCAGCTGGGCTCCAGACGCACAGAGGTGCAAGGGAAGGAAAATAATGAGACAAAGTTGGGATAGGCAAACATTGTGATGCTGGAGGCTGTTCAAGGCTCTCAGACACTTTGGTGGGTTTACAAACTGGGATAAGATTGTGAACCACTTCTTTTTTTCCCAGTAATTTGAAATGCATGCTCTCCCTCGTGTGCCACCAAGGGTGGCTCAATTATTAAAGGCACAAACAAATTTTCATTTTTTTTTTTTTCTGGGAGACTCAGCTGTGCCCGGGAGAGTGAAGAAACCTGGACCACCTACCATAAGCTGAGTAGGCAGAATATTGCACGTACTCCATACTCCGTGCTGCCTTCCCATGTTAGAACTTCCACTCTGGTGCCCATCTGCCATCACAGCATCCCCATGATCACTCTATGCCAATATTTCTTGTTTTTCAAAACAGAGATGATCCTGGAGTTGTAGCACTCCAGGAAGTTAAAATCTGGAAGTGATCTGGATTTTCCCTAAAGCCTGGCATTTCACTTCAGGTCCTTTGTTCAGAATGACCATGGATTAAATTAGACCTTTGATCTAAGACTGAGCTTCAGAGTGCCACTAACTGAAGTTCATCTACTGTATATGCTGCTGCCTGCTCCAAAAGACTGCTATTTATCCTTTTATATATCTGCATCCATAGGAATTTCATCCCTTAAACCTGCATCAAGTTCACCTTTAATGACTCCTTTTCTTCCTTTGTTTGTAATTCATCATAATTTTCAACAGCAATGATTGTACCTTTGACATTAATTTTCTTCATAGGCACTGCCTCTCAACTTTCCCCATGGTTCAGTCCTCTGAGCTTTTTAAACATTACCTGTTCTCCAAACCTGACTCACTGGTATCTTTGTCCAGCACCAAGATGTCAGTGCTCATTGCAATCATGTGTACAGAAGCTTAATGGTGGGAGGTCTTAAAACAGCTATTTTGTTCCCTGCCTTTGGCATTGTATTAAGAACTTGGATTCCATCTGCTGTTCACCACCACCTTAAGGTCACTTTCATACATATTGGGTTTCCAGGTCCCCCATCTCTAATAGTACAAGTTTAGAAAGATTGCTTTCAATTTTCATTTCCTTCCTTTTGATGGCTCCACCCCACTCTTAACGTGATTTGAACATGAGTTGTTTTTCTGGTTTTCAGGCTTCCTCCAAGCATCTCTGCTGACCAGTTACTGATTAATTTAACCCACATTCACAATATACAACCCTGAAAGTGAGACTAAGTACGTGGATATTCATTAGGAACAGAGAAGAGAATACATTAGCGTCCCCCTGACTGATGCTTATACCCTCACATCTGGCCACTTAGTGCCTCTATAAATCAAATGTGGCATAAAAAGATGAGGAAAACTGTAGGGTTGCAGCAGGCAAACAAACTCCACTGAAAGTTTATCTCAAAGGAGTCCTGCTAGCCAAGCCAGCATCAGCTTTTCTGACTTTCTGCTGGTCCAAACATTTCCTAGCCTTTTCCATGTCACTTTCTCCATCTGCATTCTTTCAGAGGACCCTTCTCTGCTCCTTCCCAAACACTTCATTTCTTCTGATACATTCATTGCCTGCAGCATTGCTCTGGAGAACATGAGGAAGCCAAACATGGGGCTGGACATCGCATCACAGCCACCCAGTGGAGAATTTCTGACCTCACCTGTGACCACATGGCCTGAATGGAGCTCTAGCAGCTGATCTGTCCAACACCATCAGACTATGGAGCAGGATGAAATAAGAGATTGATTCCCAACCTCAAGCTCCACATTTTGCAACCCCACCTTATGGCTATAAATTTTTTACCCACCTAGATAGCTATAAAGTTAAACTGGGTGCTTACCTCCCCTTCACTGTAAAATTTTCTGCTTGATATACTTTATTAAAAAGACAAAATCTCTTCACTAACATTCTTTTGATGGGTATTAACACATTTTATGACTGATTCTGGATTTTCTACTAGTGTAACCCAGACCAGATCTGAACAATTGTACTTCCAGAAGCTTTTTGTTAATCTGTACTCTGATTATTTCTTAAAGAGGCAGGGTATTGAAATACAACAATTTTTTTTTTTATTTTCAGCCTTAATTTATACAGGTTCAGGCCAAGTCATAATTTAAAATAACCATAAAACTCTCTGCTTCAGCTTTTCTGCACACAAGTCTCTTGAAAAATCCCTGGGTCAAAAGTGAAAAACCTTCCTAATTTAATGCGCTTTCTTCTTTTAATTTGTGGACAGCCCCGTTTCTCCTTGATCATTCTGCTGTTTTCTCCTGTTTGTCTCCATCAAATTTAAGCATTTTGAATTCTTCTCCAAGCAGCTGAACACTTCAATTGGCTGTGCTGTTGAATATTTCCCTTTTTGGGTCCCTGTTAGCACCCAAGAGCCACCAATGGCCATACTTTCCTCACGGAGTCCTTCAACACTGCTGTGGAAGTTCAGAAAGAGCACGATGAGCTTGGGGCTGAGGTGGCTGCCTGACCAGGGCTGCAGATCCTTGCAAATACATCCCCTGAGTCCCACATTAAGTCAGCAAGTACAAACCCATGAGCAACTGAGAGCTCTTCGATGACAGCTGAGAATCTCTCTGCCATCCCAGGAAGTCAGACAGCTAAATCAAGGCCATAAAATAAAGCCATGAGCTGGCCTTAAGATAATAAAAACATAAAATAAAAATGAATTATATCAACTAATACAATAATATGAAGGTTTTATGGAAATAGCAACCTAAACTCGTCAGAAACAGCAAGTCTGTTTTATTGCAGTACCACCAACCACAAAAGCACTTTTCCTTTCCACTTGCCCTATCCTGGATCTGTGTTTGCCCAACAGCTGCCTCTGCATTGGGCCTGAACAGCCAGGACAAGTCATGGAAAGAAGTTCCTTGCACCTGTGGCTATCCCAGGACCTGGGACCAGCAGCATTCAGTGCAGCCTAACAAAGGCAAATCCAGAGCAGGAGAGAAAAACTGCCACAGGCAGAAAAGCGTTTGCCAAAAGTCCCTCAAGTGGCCTGGACAAAGAAGGAAGAGCAGCTGATTGCTCAGACCCCTCTGAAGTCCAAAATCCAAGGGTTTCAATAAGCTCCACATGGGCAGGTTTGCAATTCCTGCAGAGCCTGAGCACAGCAGTGCACAGGGATTGGGAGTCCTGGGAGAAGCCACAGGCTGATTTACTGGGCAACATTTCAGGATCAAACTTGTGTGAGATCAGCGTGGTCCAGGCAAATTTATGGAGAGTTTGTTCCGTCCCCCCACAGGAGCAAAGAGACAGGGAGAAGGAAACTTGCCCACTCCTACTAATTAACCACAGTGCAAACTTCATAAACGTGCTCCTGACCTCCGCCACAGCGCACACACTTGAGTCATCCCAATAAAACAGGAAATGACACTTTGCCACAACATTACTAAGTCCATATCCCATAAAACCATTCAGGGAAGAGGGGAGGGGGGAAAAAAAGAGAGAGAAAAGCAAGAATAAAGCCAGCAATTATCTGTTATTAACCCAGTCCTCAGTGGTATCACATTGCTCCTAAAAATAATGACAGGGCAACAAAGCTTGTTTTCGTCTCCCATGTCCTTTGTGAGTTCCTCGTTATTCTAATGAGCTGCTGGAAAATGCACTTCAGTTACATCCCCATCGAATATCTCACTGATCACCCTGCTTTCATTTCCACCTGGCACCACAAGATGTTTTACAATTAACACTTTGATCCATATTTTTTTTTTATTTCCTTTTTCTTCTCAGTTTTTCTTTTTTTTTTTTTTTTTTTTTTGTGGGGGGGGGGTTCTTTTTTTTCTCCCCTCCCC
>VZRH01007670.1:54726-73721 GCA_013397555.1 Urocynchramus pylzowi | reverse complement strand
TTTATTTCCTTTTTCTTCTCAGTTTTTTTTTGTTTTTTTTTTTTGTTTTTTTTTTTTGGGGGGGGGTCCTTTTTCCCCCCTCACTCAGGGACAAATGCACACACACTGGCTTTGGGAGGAGCTGAGAAATCTGGTGGATGAGGCTGCCTCCACATTTTGTGCCAGACTGTGGGGAGACCAGGCTGGGCACGGCTGGCAGAGCCACCAAACATCCTCCTCTGGTGGCGTGACTCCGCACCCCTGCAGCTGGTGCCACAAAGAAACCAGAAACAGTTTAAGAATAGACCAGCATATAATGTCTGCCATGTGGGCTCGGGAGCAAAACAGGGAAGGGATGGAGGAGGGCAGCAGCACAGCCATTGCACGAGCAAACAGGCTGTGGCTTGGTGGGTTTTTTCTGTCTCAGTGACTCACACCACTCATTGTAAGTCACAGCCTGCCTTCTCTCATGTGGAGAGAGGGGGGGAAAAAAAAGAAAAATCTTATTTGTTTCAACAAGCGCTCCTTGCCACCTTTTATTCCGCACTCCAGAGTTATTATTCAAATTGTTTAAAGCTTCAAACAGCTGAGACAGAGCTGGAAGGCAGCACAGCTTCCAACCTCTGCTTCTCCCCTTCCTCATCTCCTCCTACTGCATGGCTCAGGTCCCCTGGATGGGGAGGATCCATACCCAAGGCCATCCTTGCTTTGGCTGGAAATTGGAGCCATGGTGAGGTACCATAAGTTAAATCCCCCATATTTCAGAGACAGGAATAACTACAACTGCTGGGGAATGGAGCTGCATGTCCCCCAGCACGAAGGGGACCAGACATCACAGAGCAACAGAGGAACAGAGAGATGCACCTCACCCTCCACCAGCTAAAGCCAAAGCAAGGAACTTACACATTTGATATTATCAGGTTTGATATTAGTCTCTGCTGAAATTTAGACAATTAAATGCATTTTTTGTCCTTTCAGCAACAAAAAGTATTTTCTCGTGATTGAATTGCCTTCTCTTCCATAGAAGTGCTATTTTACCTTTTTTAGATTTCAAAATAATTTGAAAAACATACAAAAATAGCTACAAAAATATTTTGAACACTCCAAACCTCCAAGTTTTAGGATGACCAGGGGGAGGGGGGGGATAAAGAAAGCAAATTTTTTTAAAAGTACTTTAATCCAGTCTTGAAAGGGCTTGAAAACAATTTCACCATTACAACTTTTTGTCGGGAAAGCAGATTTTCAGTTGTCTTGAATATTAGAACTCATCATAAAAATATTGAGAAAGGATATTTGTGCCAAAGTTAAGTCTTTCTCTGTAAACTTGGTGATTTATGAGGAAATTTTACTGAACAGGGAAAAAATTAAAAGAAAAAACTTCCGGAATGTTATTACATGTGTTGGTTTTTTTTCTACAGTTACAATATTTGTTATTTCAAACTAATAATGGATGTTATAAAAAAAAAAAAATGAACATCAAGATGAAATGCTTTAGGTTGTCTAAAGAAAAGCTTAAGAGAGCTTTGAAAATTTAGTGTAATTGAAAAATCCACATTTTGGCTCTGTGAGGCCAATTTGGAATTTCACAATCTCGATTCCTTAACATTTTCCTAGGAAAATGCTGATTCTTACAAGACTCATGTTTAAGCATAACTTTGCTGCAGTTGTATTTGAATGAGGGTATTTACAAGGGCAAACTCACGCACACATTTGAGTGTTGACAGGATCAGGGCTTCTGGTAACTTGCTGACACTCAGTACGACCTATAATGCTGTACAATGCTCACTTTATGTGCACCAGACTTTGACCTTATTCATCAAAATACCCTTCTGACTTTGTTCCAAGGGCTTTTATGTTCTCTGAAAACAATAAAAGTTCCCTTTTATGACATTACAGCTTTAATTTCAAAGTGTGATGAGTGAATGTGGTGTTGTTTTCTTTATTAAGGCACAATGAGCTCGTACGCCGCCGCTCAAATTATTTTTACTCGGGCTTAACATAACCCTGATACAACAAGCAGCAGATTGGGGTCCAAAGTACAAATCCAGGGCACACACAGGCTCAAACCCCACCTCCCAAAGTGGGAGATGACTTTGACCTCTCCAGCCACAGCCCATGGGGAGGGATTCTTGCACTAGGACCAGTCCTCTGCACAGGGAAGCGACGGCTCCGCGGCACGTGGAGCTGTTCCACCAGCCCTCAGATCCCACAGCCACGTGAATGCAGGCATCTCCCACTCAGCCTCCTTTCCAACATGATTTTCTAGAACTCCTGGATGCAATGAAGCCTTTAAAACACAGTAGTCTTTAGTCTAGGCAGCACTGACACCAGAGTGTCTTTTGGAGGGGGTGATACTGAGCCCTAAATTCCTAGAGAAAGAATGAGTGAAAAGGAGCCTGGGTCACCATTAAACCCAATCTTGGCTTCTTTCATTTTAGCATAGATTTACTCACAGAGTCTATTTATGTTTTTCACTGAAAAAGATGCTAATAAAAAAACTGTCAGTATGAAAAAAACACACATGTAAGAAGCTGCACAGATGCTCTGGCTCAAAGTTTAAACACACCAACCTCCTCAGCACAAGTCTGAACAATGCTAAGTCAGTTCCAAGGCCAAAGCTGTGTTAGTAATGCCTTACTGGCACTGCTCTTGGACCCACCTTCCTCACAACCAGCAAAAAGGATGCTTCCGCTGGGATAATTTATACCAGCTTCCCTAAGGAAATCCCCTGTAACAGCAAAAGTGCACTTTTGCCAGGATAAGCTATAACATTTATGCAGCATTTGCCAACACACATATATATACATATATTTAAATTTTTTTATGAAAAGCCATTCCTCTCTGCAATGCTTTTCCACCAGAAATGATTCTTTGCACAGATTCGGCTGGGAGTGCCAAGTGCAGATACAAAAGGCATTATTATATGAGGCTGGGGACTGGTTCCAAGCTCAGTCAAAGGAGTTGAAAATAGGAAATGCTGAAAATCTAACTCATGTACACAATCCAGGAAAATGTTGCAAATACTGCAAGCCATTTCTTTGAACAAGGGAAATAACCCAGTCCTGAACTAGGTCCTTAACTGGTGTGACTGGCATAGCTCCACCAACCCAGACATGCTTCACTGGTGTGCACACAGCCCTAAATTTTCCCATTTTAGGGGTTTTCTTTGGAGTTTGGATAGAGGCTACCTGCTATCTCTGGGAACTCCTGGAGTAGGTTCAGCTGTTATCAAAACAAAAAAAGAAAATTAAAGGAAAAAAAAAAAAAAAGGAAATTATAGGGTCCTAGAACCTCATATATGATGAAATGGAACCAAAGACAGAGGTATGACCCCAGAAAGGGCATCTTTTTCCATGTGAGGATGACCTTTAGTCCACTGTGAGCAAAGAAAAAAAGAACAAGAGAAAGAATGGTGGGGAAAATTGGAAGAGAGCAGTCAAGTGGAGGGGACAGATGGTGGGGAATTCAGAGGGAGGGAGGAAGTGGGGGAAAAAACCCAAAGGGTGAAAAACCAAGGCAGATTAAGAAATAGGAATCAGAGGTAGAGGAGAGAGAAGGGGAGGGATGGGCAGTGATAAAGGGAACAGGGTTAAAATGAGCAAACAGAGAAGGCATAAAGAGAAGGGTTGGGGTTAAAGGAGCAATTGCCCTCTGGCAAACATACTGCAGTGTAAATGGAAACACATATGTCAACAAGGAGTGTCCTGAGATGGGCTGGAGAGGAAATAGCTTATGTGATGTGAGCTTCTGCTGGGAACTTCCTCGGTCTTCTCCCCCCACTCCCCACCACCAAATCACTCCTTCCTGCAGATGCTGACACTCTCTGGGACTGCAGGGCACTGCCCTGGGGTTCCCCCAGCCCTGCCAGGACTGGGACTCTGCCCAGCACTGCAGCTGCTGGGGGTAAGCTCCCAGCCCTTCACAGCTATAGCTGCTACCCAACTTCACTCAGGTCAGTGAGAGCTTCATCACAGCTCCTCAAGGTGTAAACACGTGTGACATTTTCACAGTTAGATTTTCACACTCTTGAACCCAAAGAAGAGCTTCAGAAACAGCTGATAAACACACACAAAAGTCTCCTGAGCAATTAAAGCTGAGCCCAGCACCTAAAGCAAGCTCTCAAGACCAAATTCCTTCATTTCTCTACTTGAATTGCACTGGTCAGGACCTGATGCCTCAGAAGCATTTTCTCCTGGAAGCTAAATGCAAACAAACCATTTTTCCAATTCCGGTCAGCTTTTTATGTGATCCAACCATCCAGTTACACCTTCAGACATTTCCCAGAACATTTCTTGTGATATTGCTCTTCCTTCTTCTTTAGGAGAGAGCTCAGGGCAAATGGCAGCAAGAGACATCAGTATGAACCATGAACATTTTCCATAGACAAGGGGGAAATCCTATGATAAAGGGAAAAAGTCCAACAGAGGAGCTATCTGCAGAGTTACCATCACTGCTGCCCAAGCCTTTGTGCTGTTCCTTAGATGTTTCTACACTTCCTGGGCATCCCTACTTGTCATGCCATACATTAAGAAAGGTCTAAACCATAAGTGTTGCCTATTACACCAAAATCTCCAGACACACTGAGCATGCACAACAGGGCTCTGCTTCCTCATGCCATTGGACTTAAACTGCCCAGGGCTTCCAAGGGACTCAAGATGTGAGAAAATAACAGGAATTTCTACCCCAGGGTTAGTACAGCCATGAACAGGGCATTGCACCACCTCAAAGACCCAGCAGGACTGCAGAGATAAAGTATTGGTACAGTCAAGTCCTTTGACTACTACAAAGATACTCTGAGCACCAACAAGGAACTGACAGCAGATCTTTTAGCTGTAAACATTTACTGTGGAGCAGCTGACACATGGGGCCTTCCACAGCACTAAACTCCTTCCAAGACATGTTTAATACACAGCACATCCATGTGTTGCAGGAGGCTGTTCAGCAGCCATTCATCTTTCTTCACTTGTGCTGTTGTGACTTCCCCCTGAAGTGTTAAGAAACACTTTTCAAATATCCTCCATCACCTTGTCAATACAGATCATGACATGTGCAACCAGGATCATTAATGACTCTATGCAAAGACCTTTTGTCTATTAAAAAAGAATCATTTAAGTATACAGAATCCAAATCTTTGCACGAAGTCATGCTTGAAGACAATACAGAGATGAAGGGCTTCCTATAGCTACAAACCCAGAAGATAGATGAAAGTTCAATCACAGACACTGAATCTTTTTGACATTTAAACATTTCCACTCTAAAACACATGACAATCCTTCAAACAACCATGTTGTTCTGTTTTTATACGGACACCAATTAGCCTGTGTTGTTTAGATTGGTAATACTTGCAATGTATAAACTTTCTTAGCACATGGCAAGTGAAAACAAATAACCTCCATCAGATATGCATTTTCCATGTCAAAAGGATGAAGGAAAATGAAGTGACATTTCTGTAATAGGCTGACTCTAGACTTTTTTTTTTTCCTTAGAATCTAGAGAGACATTCAAAGACAGAAGCAGAAATTTACATACTGACCCAAAAATAATTCTACAGAGAATACTTTCTCCCAGTGAGTTGCTGTAGCTATGATGGTCTGAAAATAGAGGGACAAGGTTTCTAAACAACAGTCTTTTCCTGGATCAGCTGATACAGCTAAAGAAAACAAGCTTTGGGCACACAGGGTTTTCTAAATTCTGTTCACAGGAAGGGTGCTTCTCCTTGCACAGCCTTGATGCCAATTCTTGTACTTCTCCAACCACCAAAGTTTTCCAACAGTTTTCTCCTGCTTTTGGCTGTGCTGCCAACTACCCAAGCACTCCTGAGAGGGTGGCCTAGAAGTTCAGGAGACCAGGATCCAATTCCCTTTTGTCACAAGCTGCTTGTAGGACTTGAGGATAGCTACATGACATCTCTCCATCTCATCACCCATTTTCCCATCACGTATAAAGCAGACTAAGTGCCCTCTTACCTCAGTGGGTAAGGGGGAACAGGGAAGCAGAAATGCAAAAAAAGCAGATAAACAACACCAGTGCAGGTTGGTTTTACTTCAGGGAAAGACCAGCATCATTGGATTTTTAAGGCAACAGATATATCAGAAACTTCTGTGAAAGAGGAGCTAAACAGCCACTGTATAACCAAGGAGCCTGATAGCCATGAGCAATATACTCAGGTGATTTTTAAATAGTCCATTTTCTGAGCACAAGATGTTGGTCTCTTCAGAAACTGTAAGTGTGTTGTGCTAGAGAACTGTTTCAAAGACAGATGCAGGGAGTTGTTTGTTCAGCATTCTTAATCCAAACAAACAGTTGCGTACTCTTACCTTCAACACAAGTCTCTCATCTTAAGGTTCTGGCCAAGAAAAATATTTTCCTAGCTAGTCTGTTATGAAAATGTTTGAATAAAAGAAACAACATCAATAACTTATGTAAAAACTTCAACCTCTAATCAGCTGAGCTTTAATAAGGTTTGAGATAACAGCACATGCGTTTTGCCAAGAGTATAAAATAATCATAAAATATTATAATTGATGCACTGCTCTGGTTTATTACATCTCACAAACTAGATAGTTGAATACATGGAAGAAAACATTCTGGACCTCATGTTAGCATATTGTAATAATTAATAGCCATTATTTGGATTTGGAGAATTTCAGTGTGAGGTTTTGTTTGTTGGGGTTTTGGCGGGGGAGGGGATTTATTATTTTTACAGCCTGTACAAATTTGGCCAAAGACTCAAATCTCTCTCAAATTAAATGAACTATTTATGACACAAAAGATTTGGCCCATAGAGTTTTGAAAACAGAGATGATAAAGCTCCAGTGCTTCTCAAATTAAACTCTCAAAATAGAGAGTAAGAAAAGGGGGGGGAAAGGCACCAAATTGCAAATAAACCCTTGACAATAAGTTACACCGAATTGTTTCCTTTTTGGAAGGTAGTGAGCTGCAAATAATTGCTAATAAAAGGTTCACTGTGTTTGGTGAATACAAATCTTTATTTAGTGGCTGCAGAGCAAGTCTTTTTCTTGCTCTCTTGACAGTTTAACTACACGCCAACAATATTTGCTTAAAGTCTTTGGCTCCATTAATCTCAAACCCTGCTACACAGATTGCCAAAGCTGATGACAAACCCCAGTTAGCATAGATCATCTACTTGCCCATGACACTATTTTTCCCATGACATTAAAAGGATGTTTTTTTCCCCCAAAGAGGGCACAAGTCTACTGAATATCAAGAAGGTTTGAAAGGATAAGTCTGTGGCTTAAGGTGACCAATAAAGATAGCTGGGGACTACAGGGAAACAAGGAGGAGGAGGAAGAATACCCTTGCACTCTAATTGGCTTTTTTGTTTGCTCACAGTTGCTTCTAATATGGACAAATCTCCATAAGAAAACACAAAATTAGCACCTGTTAGGACAACTTAACCTTCAGGGAGAAAAGCAAACATCCTTGGGTTGTCAAGATTCTGAAACAAAGGTTACAAAGGAGGTGATTTTTTTCTGTATGGTTTTAACCCCTTCTTGCAACACGATGAAGCTCATTAACAGAGGTCCAGAACGGATTGTTAGCCACCATTTCCTGAAATGTGGTACCTGAAACAGTGCCATAAAACATGGGACTAATTAACAATGTCATTATACCCTCAGCATCAGATGGGGAAAGCATGTGTATGTTAAACATGATCAAGGGAAACTGAGGCATGGCAAGAAAAATAATTGCTTATCCTCTGTCCCTCATGACTGACAGAATTAAGATGACATTCACCAGTTGTCTCTGAGTCCTACAACTTAGAGACAACAGCTTGAAAGCATTTTAACTATTTATTCTTTTTTAAGTTGCCCTCACTAAAATGGCTGGTGGGAAGCAAATGGGGCTGGTCCATCAATCTTTGGGCAGCCAGAGCTAGGAAACAGGAACAGAGAATTATAAATGATGCCTTGTCACTCAAAGTAACCCTGCCATTCAAATCCTTGTGTGACCCAGGTAGGTTCCACTTTGCTGGTCCCACCCCTTCAGCTGTCAGCCTGGTCTGGAAGGTCCCACTTATCATGGATAGACATTCTGACATCCAGTGTGGATTTACATGTGACTGTAAAGTGTTTCTTCTGCTGTTTCTGAGCCAACAGTAGCCTTCCTCTGAGCTCTCTCAGACACCCAGACTCCCATGGAATTCATTCCGTGGCTATGTTCTCCTTGCAAGCCGTGTTGGGAAGAGGGATGCAGGCATTAGCAACGCCTTTCCTCCAGCCCAGCCCTGCAACCACCTGGAAGTCGACTGCTCTCCCCTCCCCTGTGCAGGCAGGCTCCACGAAAAGGTGCCAGGATGCTTTGTGCCCACTCACTCTGCCAGTAACACCGAGGTCAGCTGCCTCCCCAGATGGGAACAGCATCCAGCAATGACTTCTCGCTCTCTTCTTACTTGAGAAAAAACTTCTCAGAGCCAAAAAATTTAAAGCAACCCCAGCAACTAAAAATCAGCTCTGTGTCATTTTTCCTGACTCATCAACAGGTGTTTTGGCCAAAACCACTGGTGCATTAACCAGTAACCAAGGCACCTGTTGCAGAAGCCTGCTCCCACAAGCAGGTGCTGAAGTGCTGAATATGGAGGGAAATATAAAAGGTCTAATGGAAAAGCTGGGAATGAAAAAAACAAAAACAAAAACAAACCAAAAAACAAAACAACCCAGAAGTACTTCCAAGTGAAACCGGTGGTATTCAGGCCCGGCTCTGGACAATACAAGCAGGGTATGTATTATGCATACCTGGCTAACAATAGCTGCACCTCCCTCGCCCTGCCCTGCCTCATCCTTATGGATAATGATTTGGTTAAGCTGAGGACTCCAGCAGAACTATTCATACAGAAAAGCATAAAGCCTGCACAGAACTCTGCAGGATGGTGACCTCAGGGAGTAAACTGAACTAAAGTGATTGTAAATGAGCTAACATCTTTCACTTAACACTGTCTCCTGTTACTCTCCAACAGAGGTACCAGCCTTTCTCTCAGTGGAATCTTCCACTTCTCTGTCAAAACCACAAGCATCTCCCAATTTTTCTACACTTTAACCCCAGAGAGGTTCACACTGTAGCTAAAAGCCTCCAAGAGGACTGTAATAAAAACTGAGTGAGTCTTTGTTCTGATTGCAGATAAAAGGGAACAATCTGCAGTACAAATGTAAAGTAGCTTTCCCATGTTTTCTTTCTTCCCCCCCCTTTTTGAATAATCAGTATCTGCATGTGAAGGTTCAATGTCACCAAACATGAGGCTTGTGTACAAAAGCACAAGATCCTTGACTAAAGCACAGCATACTTAACAGCTCAAAAGCAATTGTTGTAAAACTTGATGGAATTGTGCCTGGCAATCATATTTTATTGTCATTTGTACAGGGAAGCTTCAGCATTTTTCTGGGCTTTTTTTTTTTTTTTTTCTTTGGGAAAGTGGTGCATGTTCGATGAAGAAACTCGATCTCAGGAGTTCATGGCCATATTTACTGTTTTCTCCAGAATGTACATATTTTATATAAAATACAACCCCAGGTGTTCAGAAGAGAAACACTTTCCATTTATTCAGGTAAGAATATAGCCCAAGGTCATATAAAAGCCTGTCACTGAAGTTTGCACTGACTGAGGTGCAATAAATAAAGGTCCAGCGTTGACACAGCATTGAATATTTTTCTGCTGTGTATGAGCTTTCCTTGTAGAGAGGGCGTTCCTACCCCACTGCTACAGAGAAGGGTCAGTACCTGCTGCAGCACCACACACAAAACGTTGCTGTTTGGGTGACATTCTCCAGCAGCAACAACCATCAAGGAAACACCTCCCCAGCCTGGGACACGTGCATTGCCCTGCCTGAGGCATAAACAAGGGTATAGGGGAAGCTGGCTGAAGCTCTGCAGGAAAATGGAAAAAGGAGTCCTTGGAAAGCAGAACTTTGCTTTCCAGATGGACTCAAGCACATCTGGGGATGCAGCCCCTCTCAGCAGAGTGCTGTTTCCCATGTGACAGAAGTGACACCTTGAAAAGCAGGCTGCACTCATCCTCTTGCCTCTGCTGAATATGCTCACAAGCATATGGCAATTTTAAATAGGGTTGTTGGTTTTTTTCCATGCTGAGATCCTTCTCTGGACACCAGCTGTTTATGCACAGAGTTGAAAAAGCACTATTTCTGGCATTGGGAGCAAAACCACACTCATTTGTTTCTTTGCCTTAGGTGGAAGAACATATAAACACACAGGTGAGCAGCTAAAGTAAACAAATGAAAATATCTGAAGTCATGTTTTCAGAAAGCATGTCCATCTGCCAAGCAATGATTGCAAGCTGGGACTGCCACATCTTCAGGGTGTCCTCCTTTCTTATACACTCCTTCTTTCTCCCTAGAAATGATGATGTGGACCCAACACCACATCAGAAATCTCAAAACATCCTGCAGCCTGACAAGAGAAGCGATTTTTTTCCTCTCCAGTGCATACAACCTAATCAATATGATCTGTCTGCATATGTTCCATGTACCATAAATCCTGGGGGCCAGTCCAGTCCCCTTCCACCTCAATGTCCCTTTCTTATATCCCTCCTCACCCCCAAGCCCTCTCATGGTTAAATTAAAAAGAAAAAAAATTGAGAAATCCTTAATTTCTGTGGCTGTCCATGGGAATAGTGATCCCTCAAGCCTAGTACTACATTCAGGTTGCTCCCATCCCCTGTGGCCTCTCCCAGAGTGGCAAATAACTCCCCAGCCTGGGAGGGCTCCAATGCAAAGCACAGAGTGAACACGTGCATATGGACACACATATACACATATTTATATATATATATGTGCACACATAAATACATAAAAATCCCCAAGACTTCAGGAAAAAGGAGGAAGAGGGAAATCCCTCCTTTCATCTGCATCTAAATGGGAAGACCTGGTTTGCACTGGGAGTGAGATTTCAGAAACGTAAGGAATGAATGGCCTGCTTTGTCTCCACAGCTTTGATATATCAGTTCCTTCAGTGACAGACTTGTTAATCTTTCCAATGTTGCTTTTTCAAAAAAGACAAACACAGTGGATAAATGCGAAGGGCCAACCACATCCCCTCCCATAGGAAGTCTCGCCACATGGGCAATTCTTCCAAGTAAAGAAAACAGCCCACTTTATTTACAGGGTAAATCATTTTGACTTATCTTGCAGGGGTTTGCTCATAGCAAGCTGACAGTTTCCCCCTGTTGCACAGTAAATGGCTGACGGGGAAAATGTTTTCCTTCCCACCATGTAGAAACAACCAGCCAGAAGGGGAGGAGGGGTCGAGGACTTCATTTTTCTAATACTCCATTAATGTTCTCCTTGCTGACAATCACTGCAAAGGCCTGAACTCACCACTCCAGGCAGCTCCAGCAAGAAACCTGAATCTCTGCAGGGATTTTGAGCTAAGTACATTGACTCAAGTTAGAACTTTTGGACTTAAAGGGTAAGTTAACCATTAAAATTATTTTCAAGTAAGTACCGAGACTGTAGGAAAAGGGGAAAAAAAAAACCACCAACCTAAAGTTACTTATTTTTACTTCTGTTTAAATCCTTGCTCTAAAAAAACTAACATCTTTGTTATCTAAAATAAAATAACAGGGCTAGAAACTTTTTAAAGGTATAATATTCCCATGCAGATTGTTAATGTCTTTTTCTTCCATACAGAAAAATACATACTTTTTTTTTTTTAAATTGTGACCCACTGATCCATTAGTTGGGGACATTTCTGATATGTACAACCTAAATACAAAACTAAATCTGGATATAATGCAAATTGCTATTTTCTTACAGATGAAAGTTTTCAGCTCAGGGATGTGACAAGGCCCAATCTTTCTTCTCTGGAAGTGGATGTGATCTCAAGACATCACCCTGAAGAAGTCATCCCACTTCTCCAGCTCTGATCCAAGTTACAGCAGTTGCTACCCTGACTTTTTCAGTCCAGCCAGCCCTACAAACACATTTTCCTTGGGCCACCTCATATAAAAAAACCCACTAGTGTTAAAAAGACTGAAAACCTGCAGGAGTTTTGGATTTCTTACAGCGCCAGGTGAGCACCAGGAACAACCCCAAGGGGTGATAAAAGCAGAGCAGGGAGTGCATTTGTAGAAGGTGTGCTCATCAGAAGAGGGAAGGACAGGATGAGTTAGGCAGCTCAGAGCAATGCTTAGGTAGGTCTGCTTTGGGTTGGAAAGAGGAGAGCATTTCTCCCACCACGCTTTCACAGGATTTGTAAGTGATCCCATTCAGCTAAATTGGGATGAACTGCAAGTGCAAAAGTCAGCCTTGCCGATTTCAACAGGGATTGCAACAGGATGCAACTATCTGCTGAAGTGTTTTCCACAATAGCAAGCTAAATAAACCATCCAGGATGGCAGTCATCACTCAAATAACACTGAGAATTCCACCAAGATTGTTAAATGCACTACACACACACACACACAAAGAGAGCAAGAGCGGCATTTTGCAACCCTGATACAGCAGGTTAAGAAGTGTGCATGTTTCACATCCCCAATAATATCTTATTTAGGAGAGACATCAATCAAGGCTAGACCTCAGGCAAAATCCATGTAATTGCAATGATTTATACCTTTTGACACTCTGGCCTGCTGACACTGGGAAGACAACGTGCATCGGAGTGTGCTGCAAATGTCCGCTAACACATTTCTCGGTGTTTTGGGGGTTAGAAATATGAAAACATATGTTCTGATTTATAAACTGCAGGTCAAACATGCAGGTGTTAATGGCTTTTTCCCTGAGATTTTCAGCTCCAGCCAGACCTGTGTATGAGCAACCAATTAAGAAATAGAAAATAGCACAGCCATAATGGTGTTCCCATCATCTCATAGTAACCAAATAGCACAGCAAAATTAGAAACACAGACCTTTCCACCAGGACTCAACCTCCAGGTAAGAAAACAACTCTGGATCCTGCATGAATCCAACAAATGCTTCTGCTTTGACCTTAAATGGCATGATTTAAAGTAATAATAAATATTTTAAAGACCTTTCCAATTTAAATAGGTGAAAGTTGAAAGTTTGCACTAGTAGAGTTAGTTGAATGATTAAAAGTAACTATAACCCTGCTGGTACTAATGAAGGCTGCACAAAGGTTCACATTGCCTAACAGGTACATGTTTTCCTTGATTTTTTTTTCCCTGCTTTGTTCTAATATTCCCTTTGGGTCCCATCTGCACAGGTACATTTATGATGTTGAGGATTATCCTGAAATATGGGCCCTATCTACAAGCCCAGGCAGGCAAATAAAAGCTGACCACAGGACCTGGTACAGTCCAGCTGTCCCCATGCCTGGTCATGGGCACTGTGACAGCCTAGAACAGTGTGGCTTAGGACTTCCTCACTCCTTACTCTGCCAGCCTACAACAGAAGGGGCATTGCAGGAGAAGGTCAGTCCAAAGCCAGGATTCATGCTCTAATTTTCATCTGTGGTCCCATAAAATACGGCAAAGACCACTGGGTGCTTTCTTAGCCATGAACAGAGAGCAACAGTACCCAAGGGCAGCTCAATCTCCCCACTCCCTAGGGCCAGCTAATTTTGGAAGACTGAGTTGTTCTCTAGAGGGTTTTTCTTTTCTGTCTGGAGAGTAAACCCAGGCTGTTCCAATTGAGATGCCAAAGCAAAATGCCTACACTGGCAAAATTCAAGCTTTTGTGCCTGTGTCACAGTGTGGGACACAAACACCTTTGACTGGAAGAGCATGACTTCAGTCTTGGGCATTTAACTCATCCACACTCCAGATGGGATCCCCAATGTCCCTGAGGTTACAGGCAGCCTGCAGCTGCTTCAGGACAGCACTGCCCCACAACACAACAGAAGACAGCCCTAGAAAAGGCACCACAGAAGCATGGATGTGTTTTTCTGGAAAGGGTAAAAGAAGATTGCCTGGTCCCATTTCCCCCTTGCAGGAGGATTATTGCCAAGAGCAGAGCAGGTGTTGAAAGCCCTCAGGGGTGGGGATCCCACAGCCTTTCTGGTACCTGGTCCACCACTGCAACACTCCCTGAATGAAGCATCTTGCCTTAACGTGCAGCATTGCTAAGAAAAGACCAATGCATCCAGATGTGCAAAATACAGATGAAAATTTGAAAATTAGCCTAGTTTTTCTTTGCAACAGGTGGCTCACATCATATGAACACACACACAACCCTGAAACTTTTGGTATTCTGATGTTTTTTTAAGGCTGGTTGGTTTTTTGGTTTGTACAGAAATACTACCCAAAACTGTCTGAAAAAAGTCCATATACCATTTTTCCTGTTTTAAAGACTATTTTCCCATCAGGTAACATAACTTAAAATTAAGCCAAAGATTTGTGAAGATGACAAGTCAATATTTCCTTGAAACCACAGAATTGTTGAAAATTATTGTTTTAATGGGGATTCAAAGTGGGTTTGCATCATTATATCAATATATAAATCAGCTACAAATTAAAAAAAAAATATTAACTGGCTACATAATTCCCAGCAAGTCTAGCTTTTAGCAACAGCAACAGAAGACTGTCATTTCCAATCCCAGGAAAACATAATATATGTGGTAGAAGCTGCAACCAAAGAAAGCTAAAGAACATCCTTTAAAAACATTCCAAACATCTTTCTTTTTCATACCATGAGAGATGATTTTTTTTTTTCTATTTCTTGTTAGGCACTCTGCTATTTTGCTTATAATTCCTTAGGGACTAGTGACCTCATGAAGAAAAACAACCAGGACAGAATTAGCTTTTATTTATATATTAATAGTTTTACCTCCAGCAGTGGAAGATACAATTTTGAGTTAAAAACCATAATTTGGGAATGTTTGGACAGCAGCACTCCTGCAAAGTTGTGGTAGCAGGAATTGCTGGGGAAGCTGAATTGTGGTTGCCAATTGCTGCATTTATTAATGATTGGATTTGAAAATTAAGTGTCTACTCCAAAACTGACGAAATCCAGGAAGATCCTTTGCATTCCCTGGATTTTATATCAAACCTTAAACATAGAGTAGAGTCACAGCACAGTGGGGGGCACTTGACAGGGAATGCAAGACCATAAATCTTTTCCAGTGTAAGCTCCCTCAATAGCATTAATAATGGGGTGGTGCTGGAGGTTTGGGGGAGAAGTGGGTGACAAAAGCTCCCCTCCCCACCACTGCCAGCCCCCCAGCCAAGGTCAGTGTAGAAGGTGACTGCTCCTTGTCCTCACCCTGCCCAGTAGAGGTCTGGTCCCTCTGCATCCCTCCCTTCCCAAAACACCCTTGGTGGGGCTGCGAGCAGGCGCTCCCACCCCGAGGGCTGGCGAGGCAGTGAAAAACGATACGAACTGAATGGCAAAACCAATATTTGGTCAGGCTGAGGGGGGACTATCGATTCTTTTCTCATGATATCCATGTCTCCTGCACTTCCTGCTTCTCTGGGGCACTGGAAACCCAAGTCCCTCCTAGACCAAGGGTGGCCAGGCTTTGACTCTGTAACATCTGTACCTCACAAGAAGTTCACGTGTGGTCTCCCGGCCTGATGCTCGTCCACTTGAGTGGCAGCAGGGACATGCTGGCATGAGGGCTACTGGGTAAGCCAGGAGGAAGCAGGACAGCAGGAGATGCTGAGGGCAATGACACTGGGTCAGTGCAGAGGAGCACCACATGAATATGCTGCCAGCTCCTACTTCAGCTTTTTTCCCCACAGCCATGTGGCTACATCAAGGTTTTAACCTCTAAATTTTCATTCAACCCCTCACATCTGTTTTCTCTAGGCTTTCTTGCTCTCCCCCTTTCTGTCCCAAAAGTCTTTTGTCCTAGGCAGAGACAGCAATGAGGCCTACACAACTAGGAGATCCAGGAATGGTTGTCAAACCTCATATCAAGGAATGAGGGCACAACGAAATCCCATACCTGAAGACCCTCATCCTACAGGAACTGAGGGATGAATAGCAGCATTCATCATGGGTAAATGCAAGCCCAGCCAAGACCTAAGCCTGTTCTCCTGAGAAACTTTCTCCCAGTTTCCCCACCCCTGAGGCCCTTTTCACAGGTAGCCATGGACAATGGCCAACACAGGGGACCATGGACCAAGAGGGAAATGAAGTGACTCTGCTGTGTCACTAACCACACTCAAGTTAGCATCTCAAAAAACGGTACTTATTTTACAGAAACATTACTTTAAATGTCCTTTTTCCTTGGAGAAAGCTGGGGTCTCCCTAAAGTTACTTCAGATTGAGGGGTTTGCCAAACCACACACTGTGCTACTCGGTGTTCCCATTTGTTGAGTTGCAATGGTTTTGAATGATTCTGGAAAGCACCCAGGGATACAAGAATGAGAAGAGCACAGGAAAGGTTTCCCTTCTCTTCTGTAAAAACATTTTCCTCTCAGGTTTAAAAGCAATACTGCTCACAGCAGAGAGACTATTGTTAGCCAAGGCTTAGAGAAACCTGCCAGGTGCCTTGAAGGCACTCCAGGATGGACAGTGCCCAGTGAAGCTTTTAACTTCTTGCCCAGGCAAGGGGCCACTTTCCCTGGAGCACGAATGAGGTGGTGAAACAACTCTCCATGAACACCTGTCCAACATCCAAAAACTCAAGCCACACTGCTCAACAGCCGTGCAGAGACACCACAACCACCAAACACCACAGCACAAGCTGTCTGCTCCAGGGAATACAGAGGAGGGATTGGTACATCACCAAGTTCACCCAGAATTTGGTCCCACAAGAAAGCCAAGCCTTCTTATTCATCTGCCTGTGATACATGCAGAGTCCTGGTCTGGCTTGAATGGGGAATATGCAATCCTGCTCTTCCACACAGTCTAGGTACAAGCAGAAGCAGCCTGGCTTGAGCTGGTTTTTGCCTCACACAGTCTCCAAAGGCATTCCCAGGTTTTGTGGAGTCCTGGCCTCTCTCACTACTCTGCTCTCAGCCAGGACAGTCTGACAGAGGTAGAAAAAACCTGAACTCATTCCTGCTAAAGCACAAGAGAAAAGTATTGGACAGGCAAGGCCATCATATCAAAACTGTGCATTAAGGCAAACACAAGCCCAGCACCAAGAGACTCACCCAAGAAAAGCTCAGCCATGCTGGGACCAGGGTTAGGCATGTTGCTGGGAGCACCAGGTGGTGGCACTCAGTTGCTGCGGTGCCAGGGACAACAGACAGACACAGCTCTGCCTCCCAAAGTTTTACCACAGATGAAATCACATCAGCAGGCACCTGAAGGAGGGCAGCTCCCTACACTGCTGGCAGGAACACACACAAACCATGCCTGAGTGTGTCCTTTGCGGGTTGCATCTGGCAAAAATTGTCTTGCAAGGGCTTGGGAGAGTCCATAGAGAAAGCACTCAGCCCTCAAAAAGACAAATATACAACAGAGCTGGCTAGGTGGTGGCTGCCCTTGCTAAACTTCATGGAAAAACACAACTTGTGCAAACCGAATTCCCTCGCTAACCTCTTCCCCTTGTTGAAATATTAAACAAAAATAACTTCTCTTTTTATCTCCGAGCCAGCGGGACAAATTCATCATTAAAGGAACTTCACTGAAGTCAACAGGGATATATCTGAGATGAAGAAATTAATTTGACCTATTGCTTTTTGTGTCCTTATGTTCTGACTAATAACTAAATTGCACAGGCTCCTAATCAAGGGGATCAGAGAACCTGGCCAAAGCAGTTTGCTTTCTTCCCCCCAGCATCGCTATCTGTACTTTTATATTGCTTTCTCTGTTAGTAACTTTTGAAAACAGGTATTATCAGACAATTTAATCACAACTTTTTTTCAGGAGTATACTGTCAAAATCTCAGCATAGAGTTTTCATAGGATATTTGCTCCTAACACAGAAAATAAGTAAACAAGAATTCTTCTATTTAAAATTTTACCAATTGCCATTAAAAAAAATATTTTTTGGGTGTTTCAAGCACACACATTCGTTAAAATTACTCCAGCCACAGGATGCCTAGTCTGATCCAAGGATCTCCCTGGAAGATGCATGGAATGAAGCAAAACAAAGCTGTGGCTACACAAGGAGATCCAAAACTCTGTGTCTCGGCACACTGACAACTCTTTCCGTGGAGCCGGGGCACGCAATCTTGCCAGGCAGAATAGGAGGGATTCAGAGAAAGGAAGAGTTGCCAGCAGAGGAGAAGGAAGATGATGAAACATAGAATCTACCAAAGCCTGTGTTAGGCAGAAGATGCATTTTGTGTCTCGTGTTATATTGGCTGCCAGTCGATTACAGTGCAGCCTGTATAAACACGTCATGCGTGCTCTGACAGGGAGTCGGGGTGAAGCAGGGTGTCAGGGTAAAACAGAGGATAATAAAATCACTTTAGATTTATTTCTCTAAATTGGAAACTTCATGCTTACACCTGACTAAATCATCAGCCTGAAACTCTAGCTCGACTCCCACAGAAAAAGTATGAAACCTTATCCCATCTTTGTTTAACAAAGGCCAATCAAGCTCGCCTAATGAATTCTGCAGATGTAGGCAACAGGACGTGTTTGGCCACTTTAATTCTGCAGGGCTTCCTCAGACCTGTCTCCAACATACCCATCTTACCCTTGAAACTACTGAAGAGCTCTCAACTACTCAAAGCCAGGCTGCCCCACAGGAGCCCATGGGCAGAGCAGACCCAAGGGTGTTACTGGACCTTAGCCATAGCATTTATAAATTCTGACCAACATTAAGGAGAGCATCACAGGTGGCTGGTGGCAGGGGCTGGAGGATGGCAGCACTCCCCCTGCTCCTGTCCAGCTTGGCAAGAGCAGGACACTGGCACCTCCACCTCCATCCCACCACCAGTGAATCTCCTCACTCACAAAGTGCAAAAGGACCTTTTAAAAAAAAAAAAAAAAGTCTAGCATAAGGAGCTGGTTAAAAAACAATAAATCAGTGGTGAAATGTGGATAACAACCTTCTCTGTAAAATCAACATGGATTGTGTTCCTGCAGAGAGCTGTCTGACAGGCCGGTTGAAGCCTGACTGCTTGCAGCCAGATTTTTTTTTTCCCCTTTTTTTTAATTTTTTTTTTTTTTTTTTTTTTTTCACAACGG